>QLNU02015359.1:13043989-13069937 GCA_006491805.2 Dysdera silvatica
TGGTCGCATTACCAGGTTCCACTGTAATTAGTTTTAAAATGATAATTAAGAATTAAGAAGATAATTAAAATAAGTTTTACTTCATAATTTTAAAAATTTCTTTCATTTCCTCAGAACGAAATATATTGTAGTTTAAATTATTTTTATAGAACATCCTTTCCACAAAATGTAAAAAAATGCACTCTCCAGTAACAGTATGTTGAATAAATAATAGCTTACCATTATAGGTCGATAATTTAGGGTCCCCAAATTCGCAAAGAATATATGGAACAACCAACCTAATCTGTGCAAATTACGTTCATAAATATTCATAGTCTTGCCAGATTTAATCTTGGTCTGCTTTGGTGTGTAGCTATTTTTTTCGTATTCGTATATGTGTGTGTGTTAGAATTTCCGGCGTTTTGAAAATTGGATTAATTAATATGACGTGATTATAGGTGGTGTGGAAATGCTTTTAATCATCCCACTAAGTTTTTTGAATGATTAACGCGATAAAAAATGTCTACGATTTCCAAATCAAGCCCGTTTTGATTTTCAAATAAAAACTGAATCCAAAAAGAGCAAAAATCCTCATTTATTTTTCATAAAAGGACGAGTGTTTACATTTCTAATAAATTGCATAGGAATTCAAAAATACGTAAAATAATTAATTGGATGGGATTTCTGAAGATCAAAAATATTTATTTAAGTATTTATGGTCTTTCTTTATGGAATCAAGCGAATGGATTCGTCTGTAAAAAAAACAAAAATAATATTTATAAAATAAACTACAAAATTTAATTTCGTGTTTATTGCAATCGACAAAGTAATAAAATATCCGAAGCCATTTTACTTTACATTACTATTTCCGAATAAATGTATGCTTCTTTTCAAAATGATAATGGAATACAAGTAAACTTATTTATTTAATCTAGTGAGCGAAATTTACGGCAATTACCGAAAACTATAATTAGATGAAATGGAACAATTAAATAAGATTAGATGATTGCATGTTTCAGTATATAAACAACACAGATGAAAAAAAAAATCTAATCGTTTGAAATAGATTTACTGTAAATAAGTTGCTTCTAAAAGTGCATTTGCAGTACATTTTTAACTCAGATAATTTATTTTTGTTTATTAAGAAAACGTCTTTATATTTGAATCAGAAACAATTCATGAAATGGAAAGACTCGCTATTTACTTTTCAATAATTAAAAAATTTACATAATTTGCTAATTGCTTTGACAATACAAAGTGCACGTTCAAAATGAACAACAGAAGTTCTTAGTTCATCATTAGTACATTATAAAGCAATTCAAGAGATTTATTTAAAAATGCTCATTAATGATTACCATATAATTAAATGGCCTAAGATGAAATGCTGCCGTTCCCCGCAGGAGTTGCATTCAAGGAACTATCCACGAATAGCAAAACCGTGAATAGCAAGACCGCGAATAGCAAAACCAAAACTATATGTGAAAAGGAGAGTCACTTTCATAACAATTGTCTTGCATACTGAATGTCATACATTATTAAGATAGGTTCGTGAAAAAATGCAGAAAAAAATAATTATATTTTTTGGCGCACATTTTATAAATGGCGCCAACATCTAATACATCGACTTGTTTATTTTTTATTGAGTAATTTAGCACCTGGCCAGATTTCGTTACCTATGTGCATTCTCTCTATATAGTACATAATACAAAAGGGCAATGCATAATAGTATGTATAAATTATTATTTTGACCTAAAAGCTTCTAATTTTACTAAAAATTTTATTTTGAGAATTACAAAAAAAAGACGCAAACGGTTAAAACCGCCAGTATCTAATTCGCAAATACCGAGGGACGACTGTATGTACAAAATAAAAACGTTTCGACCTCGGTCTGACCTTTCGTCAGCCTTTAAATACTTATTTTATTTTATTTTCACAGTATCTGTAAGTATAAGAATATATTTATCTCGATACTATGGCGGATAAATCCAGTAATAATCCGAGGAATTATAGATATATATACAATGTGTTCCAAAAGTTCGTAAACATTTCAATAAGTCGGAACAATTGAACAAATTAGTGCATTAAAATGCAGGTTTCACGTAAATGAAACGCACGTAAAGTTTTTCATATACAATAATTTTTGCCACCCACGTATTAATTAGCTCAAACTAGAGCTTTATTCGTTTTGGAGAAAAAGAGACGCTTTCCCCATCCTGGATTCGAACCAGGGTCCCTCCGTTTAGCCCGGAGTGTCTTGGACCGCTAGACGAATGAGGACAGGAAACAACGCTCTCTTTCTCCGTATGTAAAGGTGTTAAGGTATTATTACCCTCCGCAGGGATAACACAATTGCCAAATATGGTCAACACAAGAAAGCCTCCGGGGCGAGATTTTTGTGAGTTTTTCGTGGGGGAAATTTATTATACTATAATTTTTGCCACCCACGTTTTAATTACAGCTCAAACTAGAGCTTGTGTAATTTTGGAGAAAAAGAGACGCTTTCCCCATCCTGGATTCGAACCAGGGTCAAGTTTTTCCCCGAAAAAAAAATGTACCGATTGAAGACAAGAGCAATAAAGATAGAACGGCATTAAAACTATAATTTACATACAAGAAACCCGTAACGTGTTACAATAAAAAATATTTAATATGTTCGCCACCACGAGGAATTATGATGCGTAAGCGGGAGGAAGTGGGTGGCAACGCCACACGCAACAGCCTGTAGCCTACCAGAGTGATTGTTAACAACATCTCGACAAATAGCATTTTTTTAATTGGTTTAAGGAGGTTGGACTGCTCGGGTGCACTCAGCATTTTAAACAGCTCCTGAACCAAAATCCAAGCCCGGAATCTGAGGCTGTTACAGTAGCGGTTGATTATTTGTTCGTAACCAAATATATCGCGAGAAATCACTTCATCGAAATAGTCTGACAACAAAATCTCATATATCAAACCCGGAAACAAGGTACTGTGCGTTCGCGCTCAGTTGGCGTGTGATACCGTTAGCAGACAGGTTAGTCCATTGCAGTTTAGGGAAGGCTGTCTTCGAGGAACCGGATTTTCCCGCGCGAAAACCAGTTTCGGCAAGACGTCCTTCCCTAAACTGCAATGGACTAACCCGTCTGCTAACGGTATTACACGCCAACTGAGCGCGAACGCATAACAGGGGGCATACCCTGCTGCTGTAATGGCTTATTAATTGTTATTGGCCAAATGGGCGCAGTAGAGACTATCTTACCGATGCTATGATGAGTATAACATAATAACATAGTAATAAGATAATACAATAATTTTCCAAAATATACATTTTGACTAACTTTCACCATGCCAAACTATGCGCGAACAAATATAAACAAACATCCCAAATTTTATTTCATAATTTATTATATATCTATTTATATTTCTACATTTTCCTCACACATTTACCTGCCTTAACTGACCACCCTAGCTCTTTACTCGTCTGAGCAAACTACGACGACAGATGCAACAGAAGAAATTGCGGGTTTCAATTAGGAAGAGTAAAATCTGAATGTGGATAGCACTTACTTAGTCTCGTCCAATTACAAGTTTTAAATAGTTTTTAAATTTTTTCGGTTAGAATGTAAAAATTTTCGCTCAAATTAGTATCAGTTCTTTATCTTCTTCTGACTGTCAATGGATTAGTAATTTAACGTCATTAACATAGGTGCATCTGATTTAATTTCAATGAGTTATCCGTGGAATACGATAAACTGATTATTTTCCTTAACGTACATGGCAGTACATACTTAAATTTTTTCACTGAAATTCATTTGAAAATTTTGCTTTTCTTCGGTAAAGATGAGTTTCTTGGGAAATGGAGTGGAATAAAGAAGACTGGATGTCACTAATAGTATTGTACTTTTTCCGGACTTAGACTTTTCCTTTAATGAATGTACCGATAGCAGAGCACCTCCGTCTTTCAAAATCTTCTCTTACACTAGAATTTCTTCACTTTTCGGTTTTGGATTTCATTGACTAGACCAAGAATTCTGATATGTTTCGCTATTTTCATTGTTAGAAACTATTTGTATTAAAAAAAAATACTTATATTGATAATTACGTTGCACAGCTGGTCCCATCCCGGTTAAACGTATATGAAGTATATGTACGTAAAATTATTAGCTGACAAAAATACCGACAAATTTTGTGAAAAAAAATCGTTACCTAATAATATTAGCATAGCTCACGAATGAGAGCAATTTTTAACAGAAATATGTTTAATTTTGAAGCTAAAATTAGTTAATTATTTATTAAACAATAAATCAATCAATATAACGTCTATAAAAATAAATCAATTACCAGTGATTTTTAAATAACCCATTCAATAGCGATAATGAATTGTGAAAGAATTCGTTTCCTTACTTAAAAATATTTGTACATATAACGTGAATCGTTTGGTGATATTTTTTGGCGCCATCAATGTCTTTATTAGCCATCAACTCCCCACGAAAAAATTATAAAAACCTATTCTAGTGACTTCGTAAGTTAACTATGTGGCCAATTGTGTTAACCCTGCGAAGGGAAATACTGTATCTTTCTAATAAAATCCTTCTTTGCTATAAATTTCATTTTCATATCCCTAAAAGTTTAGACGCTGGTCATCAAACTCTTTCCCGGTCGACGTAGTGCCGCCAATAATATGTCGCCAACGGATCTTTCCCCGTTTTAACAATCATCCTATCACATGGCCTGGAACATCGACTTGCTAAATTTCAGGTTGTGGAGATATTTACAGGAAATGGGATGGTTTAGCTTTAGCTCCGCGGTAATAGTTTCCAACCGTTAACTCATTCCAGCAGGATTACGGTGCCAAGTTCACATCTAGTATCCAACACGCTATTTAAGACTTTAAATCTCGTGTTGGATCCTTTGACATCCGATGTGATTGGATGTTTGAACTAAGTCAGTTTCGGAAATGTGGGGGCGTTAGGGCACAATAGCCCACCATTACGGAGCTCCAAGTGTTTAGGCTGAACAGCGGTTGCAGACTTTATTAACAATGGGTGCGACACTATTAACCCCACCTCCATTGCCGGATTCTGAATGGATAGTCTCCTAACTATTGCTGGTAACTGGCAGCGTCACGCTTCTGCGCCATTGAAGACACGGTTAGAAATGCATGTTCGCATAAAGGGGTAAACACGGGCAAACATTTGGCTTGAACGATTTGCAGCGAGCGTTCTCTTGTTGGTGGACGGTTTGATCGAACAGGTTGAATAACGATAACTAACACGGAAACTAGCGGCTGTAAAATTAGTTCGCGCTATAGTTAAAGTTTGGTTAATGCTCGAATTAACAAGCGGAGGACAAATTTAAATTCAATTCGTGCGGTTATCCCTTATTATTATTATTAGAAAAAATATATTAATTTGAAATGGTTTCAATTACGAAATAAATACGGAAAATTATAATATCATGAACCCCCGTACTTTCATGTCAATTATATATACTTACCATAGAGGTTTTAGGAAAGTATTTGCACTCCATGTGAGATATGTATTGCAAATCCACGGATAAATTAAAAAAAATTCGAAACCTCTGTGGAAAGACTTTAATCCACACATATACGCAGGGCCATAGCTAAAGGATGCGATTAAGACACGCGCCTGGAGCGTAAGCGAAGAATGTTGTGAAATCGACTTAAATAACTCATAACGGAAAATATGTCAATGACTAGGGGTCGTATCTGGACAGTCATCTAGCTACGTTCTTGCATTTATTCAAATGCTTATCTTCAGAGGATTAGAAAAAATTATCGAAAGGTTCAATGGCCGAATGCATATAAATAAACAAAACAAAACAGCAGTTTTTAAATAAATAAATAATAAAATTTTTAAATGAGCAGATTCTGAAAAAAACATAATTTATCTGAATAAAATAATGAGAAAAATACATTCTTTCAGAATTATTTAAAGCTTCGTTCGAAAAGTAATTGTACTTTCTGATTTTTTTATATATTTGTATAAAATGCGTTATTTTAATAAAAAGGTGTTATTTTTAAAGCTTTCACATTGTGGGATAATAACCAATTCACGTCCATTTTGAAATCGACGTAAAATATTTTGCGTTGGGACAAAAATCGATTTGTTTGCTTTTAAGTCTTCCAAATAGAGCATGCACGAGGTGAATTCAATTTACTGAAACAATTCTAAAACACAGAAAAAATAAAATCGAGTTATAATTTAATGTGTCTGTGAACACAATCTTATATTAGGACAAAATAAAAATATATCTGTAATATGTATTATATATTATAATTATTTAAATATCTAAGATAATTAAAGTCTTTTTGAAAATGCAAAATATCACTCCTTAACCTGTAAAGAAAAGTAATTATTTCCATTAATTAAATTCACTAATAGTTTTTTCCTTACTATTTACACCCTTTCATATTTCACGAATATTATATAGTTATACGGCAAAAATTTAAGAAGGTAATATGTGGTTTCTAGCTAGAAAATTATAAAAAAATATAAATACTCTAAAATATATATATGTGTGTGTGTGTGTATGCGCGTGCGTGCGTGTATTATTTAACTTTGTCTAAGTTAATATACATTTAAGTGTAGTGTATTTATGTATATTACATTAGAAGGTACTACATGTCACAATCATACTACAATTTTGCTATATATATTGCTGAATCATACGTGTGTTTGTGTGAACTAAACCTTAATTTACATAAATAGTTATGAATTAATATGAAGAATTACATGATATATTTACACTTAATTATATTATTTGAATGCATTACAATAATGGAGGTTGAAAAACTGATTGCCATGAAATTTTAAATGAAAAGTATCTAATTCTATACAAAATTACTCTAAAAAAAGTTGCATTTTTTTAAAAGTAAACCTTAATTAAAAATGAAATGGTATATTTTCCAGAATTCCATTTCGTCACGAATTTAAATTCGAACTCTTGCTTCATGAAGTGCTACTTTGCTGCGGATAGTTCCTTCATTTTTCATATTTATAGCACAAGGACATATGTAATCAATCCAGAGATATGTTGGGTCAGAACTTACAAATTTTTACCGCCGTCACATGATCCGTTATTTAGATGATTTTATGGAGCAAGGGCAGTGGAGTTTATGCTTCTTCTTATAACAAAGTGTATGAAATTTTACACAATAACTTTAAAGCTTGTAAAAAGTAAAATAATTGATAATTTCAAATTTTTTGGTAAGAGTCAAAATTAACCAAAATTTAAAAAATGATATTGTGATCACAGAAAAGAAATAAAATATCCCTCAAGCTTAGTATATTTCGTTTAAAATTATGTCGCTTAATGAAATCAAATTCTAATTATTAGAAGAAAATGGCACAAGCGTTCTCTCCATCCCCACTCAGCCATACATCTACTATCCTTACTATTTCATCCTTTATTCCAACTCAGTTGTCAATATTGTATGTCCGTGTTCGGACTAGATAGCGAAAGTATGTTTCGGAGAGCGAGGTATATAAGGTGATAGTGAGTACATGTTCCGATGAAAGGTACAAGACGAATCTCTATAGCAATGACTGTCAACTCCTCGAATAAGACATACGAGGAAATATATTCAACTTACAGGTAACTACTACCTTAAGGTGAGAACAAAAAATAGGTAATCGAATCTGAGGAGTTTATTTAAGAAAAAAGTAAAAATTCACTTGCAATATCCATTGCTTCTGTCACTGCAAACGACATTGTTCACACTTGTAGATTAATAAATTCTTAGATCAAAGTAACTTCCCACGTCGGGTCTATATTCTTGCCGAATCAAGTATTTAATAAATAAATAATAATCATGTATATGTCGATAAATCATGTATTTTATAATAACTATTCGCTCCAACTGTAAAGGATACTTTATAGATAAGAATAAAACCTGCCTAAAAAGGCAGAGCGAACTAAAGAACGCTTAAAACTGCCAATAAATATTGATGTAACTTCACATCTATTTTCAATATAAAAGCGGAATAGTCTAAGATGTAAAATTTGAATTCATTTCTTAACCTTCCATTCATAAAAATAAGTATACTTTTCATAAATAAGATGTGAATGGAAAATAGGACGAATAGATAGATAGTTTATATAATCAAGAGCGGAATTTTCATGAATATTTTTGGAGAATTCTTCGGATAGTTATAGTATTACCATTCAGGAGTAATTAATTACCTTACAACTTGTTACTACTTCGCGTAACTTTATATATTTTATTTCAAAGAATTTGTATTTCAGCAGTATCTTACATTAGCTTTAGAAACCTTTAAAAAACGTGACTGGTTAGACATTTCCTCTAAAGTCTTTTAAAGTCGAGTAAAAACCAACATTTTTCCTAAGCTTTAAGTTATATCTCATCAATTTCCATTAGGGCCTTGGAATTCCAGTTTCCACAGTTTTCACTAACGTTGTTCCCCTTTTTATTTGCGTGAAATGCATCAACTAATTAATCTTGAATCACCGTGTAATCCCTCTTTCAAGCTAATGACTCTTTCGCCCAAAATAATTAAAGTTTAGAAAAGTTCGGAGTGGCATTTCATATCAGCTGAAGCTATCATATTTTGAAAGACGTCATAAGGGAATATAACTACGGTCTATGCAATGAATCACTGTTAAAATTATGATTATAGATATGACAGAATTACGAAAAGAAGGATAACAGTATGTGTGACAGGAAGTATAGCAGGGAGCATGACAAGAATTATAATTTTGAGCATTCTCCTCCCTTTACTTATTTGAAAACATGTTACTGTATACCCTATAAGATAATTAATTTCTGATATTGTACTTTAAACTGAAGAATGAAACATATTTACATTCATGAGTCTACCGAAAAAAGAAATATCCACGTCCTTAACCTTGACCTCCACCATAGGCTGCCAGGTATAAGACGCAACGATTTGATCACTAATCTATTCTCAAACCGATGCATGGAACATTCACCGAATTTATGTTCTTCGAGGGCTAATCTTCCAAATTGTAATAAATTTTATAGCAGTTCAAACCTTTTTTCCTTTCAAAGTTAGGTTTCATGTTAAAGGGGCTCGTGGACCCCTACAGTAGCCTATAGAAGAAAGCAAGTCGTTAGACACTCTTGGAGATGTAAGCTATTATTACCCGTCACAGGGATAACACTATTGCCACCTAGTGGTCAACACAGAAAAGCCTCCAGGGCAAGTTTTTGTGTTTTTTCGTGGGGGGGATAATTATACTTGAAAATTCCTATCCCCACGTTCATTGGCTCATAATAGATTTTTTATTTTAGGAGAAAAGGGACGCCGTCCTCATCCTGGATGGATAATAATAGTAATAACAGAAAGTGAGGAATTTGGGAAATCGTGGAAATCGCTTTGGTTCAACGAAGTAAAACATACCAAAGCTGCATGGATAGAGGAAGGAAGAACAGCAGAAAAGTATATAACAGGAATGGAATATAAAGGAATCACCACTGAAGAACTTCAAAAAGTTATCAGAAAAACACACAACTGAAAAGCAGCAAGTGTGGACAAAATCCAAAACTGTTGGTATAAAAAGCTTATAAGTATTCATTAACAGCTGGCAACAGAATTGACATCAATAATAGAAGACCCTAGAAAAATGCCGGATTTTCTACCTAAAGGCATTACCCACTTACTATCGAAAGAGCGAGACACGAAAATCTCAGCAAAATACAGGCCAATAACACGCTTTACAAAATCCTTACTGGATGCATCTCCGAAAAAATAATACAGCATTGCCACATAAATAACATACTGACTGAGGAACAGATGGGATTCCGGAGAAAGGGATGCAAAGAACAACTAATAATTGACTTTGTGATCCCAGAACAAGACAAGAAACAAAAGTGAAACCTTAATACTGCCTACACTGACTACAAGAAAGCCTTCGACTCGGTGCCCTACTCATGGTTAATCGAGATCCTGAAAATATATAAAATACACTTCACCATAGTAAGATTTCTGGAGCATAGCATTAAGAGATGGAGAACTACAATACATCTCAGAGAGCAAAACAAAGTGCTATGCCCTAACGAAATACCTATTAGAAGAGGCATATTCCAAGGGGATACCCTTAGCCCCCAATTGTTCTGCCTAGCAATAAACCCTCTATCAAGAATGCTAAGCAAGACAATTATGGCTACAGAATCAAAAGCTAAGAAAAGAATCCACAAGGAGTGTGGCACTGGAGTGTCGTACATCAGTCTTTTGATATAACCGCAGGAGAAGTAATCAAGGTATATTAAGTCCTGCTATCTTGCATTCCAATGAACGGGACCACCACTCCCGATACACTGATGTCCGAGTGTCATATTTACGGCCAAGCAATGCCATCTACACATGAGGATCGCATTTACGACTCTGCGTTGCTATATGATTCTGCTTTGCCTTTGTGTAGCCTACCCATCCCAGAAGTTTGTGCACGCTGTGCTGAATCAACCTGTATATTTCGAACATAGAAATAAGTTACTTATTTGAACTTTAATGGATTCAGTTTTACGTGATCGGCAGTAAAAATACACTGATGTTTCTGAAACCAACACTTTTAGCATAAAGTCTTGATCGAATTTATAGTTAGCTATAAATTGCATAAAAAAATTAATACGGAACAGGCTACACAATTCTCCATGACAAACTATGCATATTCTATCACATTTTAAAATTTTATAATCATATTCCCATTTTATGTCTCCATTGAATCTAAGGAATGATGTCAGCAAATCTCTAGCACAAAGTATCAGAAATTTAACAAGAAAAACTATAACCCCACTTCAATTCCTTATTAAGATTAGTATTAGAAGAACCACACTCACTTTATACCCTTTGATCGAAATTATATGGAGTATTAATTACTTTTCAGGGTTTAAATTTGAGGGATTTCTGTGTTCTATATGTTGACGTAAAGATTTGTGAATTATTCTTTTATAAAATTATTTTTCATGCGTACAAGCACATATATTCAAAGAGGTAAATAGGATATGAATATTTTAATAAGTTTAAATAATTAAAAATATACATATCTGCATCTTAACACATTTTTCATATTTATTCTTAATCCACTCGGGGAATTTTAACCCTTGATATCTTCAAAAGCAGAATTTTTAGGTGATATTTTTAAAGAAGTTTTCTATTACACACTTCCTTCCATTGAAACTGCCCCAACCCTACGAGGGCTGTTTTTATTGTCAGTAGGAGAATTTCCAATAAGTGCTGTGGATGGATATTTATATTATAGACTATATCTGTACAGCACATGGGGGAGGGGCATGGCGGTAACGCATTTACCTTGCGTGCCTTTAATCCTGGTTCATGTCCTGACTGTGACAAAAGCAAAAAAAAGAACACATCGACTAACTTCTCACTGCAATCCAGAGATTCGTTCCCTAGGTCCTAAGAAGTTCAAATTACTCGGAAAAATATGCGGTTACTCAGAGGCGTGTCCAGAATTTTTTTCGTGTGAAGTGGCAGGGTGGAACGCATTACTGGAAAGCAATTCAAACAAATACTGTAAAAATTCTTGCCAAGTTTGACTAAAATAATAAGAACTTAATTTTTGTTGTCGTTTTCATAGGGCGTCTTCTGCACCCCCGCTCTTAAGACACGTTTGCGAGCAACCAAGTTTACTTCATAATCGTACCCAAATGTAACAAATCCTAAAGTTGTAGACATAACCACTGGATGAAGTAAAAGCTAAATCAAAAGCAATACTTTAAATCAAGAATTTATTATTTCATTTACTAAAATTATGTATGCGCGAGGGTTTAGGTAAATTAACACAATATGTAGTGCAATTAGAAATAAAATATATTATCGCTATATATCATCATTTGGATTGACTTTATTATAGCCCATTTTAATATTTTATTAAAAAAATAAAGATCAGGTTATTATAATATAAATGGTGGCCAAAATAAAACAAAACTGTTCGGATTTTTTCTTTAATTCTGACACAAGATTTACCTTTCTTAATGAGAAGGAGAACTGCCCTTTACAAAAGATGGTGGAAATGGCCACCATTAACATCGAAGCAGCGCTGTGTTCGATTTAACGAACTGTGAGACACTTGTAGCAGCTATTCCCGAGGAATGGACGCCATAGCATTTTCAATGTTCTTTGGCGCAGTATAGCCCAGATGCTCTTGCGCCATAAAAAAGCCAAACAAACAAACATTTTCAATGTTCTGCTCTTAGCTCGTCCAGTGTGTGGGGATTATTTGAGTACCCCGACCCTTCATGCCCCCTGTACACCTCCCTGTGTTTTTTTTTCCTTTGGGTCAAGTTGAAGGGTCAGGTCACTCAAATAATTCCCACGAACTGAAAGAGAGACTGGAAGATAGCAGAGCATTGAAAACGCTATTGCTGCCATATATCAGGCAAAACTGCGGCGCGAATCTCATGATTTGCAAAATCCAATACAGCGTTGCTTCGTGGTCAACGGTGGCCGTTTCCAGCATCTACTGTAAAGAGCAGTCCTTCTGCTGATTAAGAAAGATAAATTTAGTGTCAGAATTGAAACAAAATTCCGGGCCAGTTTTATTTCGGCCACCCTGTACGATAACATGCCTAAATATTTTAATCATGATGAGATTCTATGAGTAACAAACGATTATAAGATAAACGAAAATAATTTTCTTTTTGTACTATTTACCATTTATCATTTAAAAAATAAATTTTTTCTGCTAATTCTTTATTATTTTTCCTTTATTTTTTCTTTATTTGTTCTTTGTTTTCTTTTTTTGTTCTTTGTTTTCTTTATTTGTTTTTTATTCTTTATTATTTTTTCTCTTAATTCTTAATTTAAAGATGCATATTTTCAAGAATTTCTTAAATTTTAAATGAAACTGCCGTATTATGAAAATAAAATTTTGGGATATATATTTTCATATCAAATTTAAACTCAAAATATAAGAAAAAAACAATTCCTTTCGAACAGACGAAGAAAAATAAAACAAAAAACGAAAACAAAATTATCTCACTGGGGCTCAGGTGGATTGAATTGCCCTCTTCCCCCTCCCTTTATTTTTTTACAATCGTATTTGAATTTTTTCTGGAAATACGAGATATTTTTCATTTATGTGGAGCATTTTTCTTGCCAAATTTTTCAATAAATATTATTGCCGTTGGATAAGAATACTATTTCCGACATCCACGTTATGAGATCACCGAATTATTGGCTTAAAACGACGAGAAAATTATTCGTGTTTCCCACGAAACAGTCTAAAAATCACGTCCCAATGACTTTATGTATTGACCTGTTTGAAAATTGCATTAAACCAGCGAAGGATAATAATATCTTATAAAAAAAACATTTTCTTCGCATTACCGAAATCTCACTCTCTCTCTTTAGCAATGCCTAATGGAACCAGATGGATGACACTACGCAAAAGCGTGCATAGTATGAATCTTATTATTTCATATTAATTATATAATTCAACATAGATAGTAGCAAACAGTTCAACAGTTCTTCTAGAATCTCATTTATTTTGATTTTTTTTATACAATATAATGTGTTAAATGTCTAGCCATTTATCTTTCGACGACATTTTTTTGAACGTTTGTGGTATTTCCATCCTGTGCAACATCGAGAGTTTGGCGGTTTGAAGCAATCACACCCGAACACAGAGCAGACTGGATAATACGTCCCTTTATTTGGTAGGTTTTTCCAAAGAGAACGTTCGATAACAACTTGGCTATCTGAAAAGTATAGGCCGCAAATAACAAGAAAGAAGAGTTGAAACAAATCTAGATGAAAAATTCGCATCTTTCCTGTGTTCCAAACAGAGAAATCAAAATCTGAAAAGAAAAAAAAAACACGTAAGACTTAAGCTAAAACAAAAAGTGGCCTAGCATTCTTTTAAATCAGGGGTGGATCCGCAGGGGGGAATCAGGGAACCCCCTAACCAGTCAACAGCCCATTAATCTGACAAGAGCAGAAATTATTATTATGTATGGGTTGTTTAGCTGGGTGTAAGACTCCACACCCATTCAAATACTTCTCTGGATCCAATATTGCCTACATGATGTAGTTTCGAGGCATATAAGCGTAAAATATCAATAATAATGGTACAAACGTACATGTTCACATCGAACTAAACCAGGAATGACCTCTGAAGTGAGATAATAAAATAAAGAAAACAATTGAAAAAATAGCCAAAAGTCCTCCTTTTCGCCCTTGTCGCCTTCATTGTGTCAAACAGCATTGTGGTTTTTTATATTTTCAAGTTTATGACACGTGTTCCAAGCTGTAATTTCCTTTAAATTCCCACGATTCTTAGTTGATTTATTCAAAATTTTAGGGTCATTGCTCTAAAACACAATTTTCTTAATAGAATTGTCGAATCCACATATTTTTTATTTACAACTTGAACAGAATTTTGTTTGTAAAATGTATGATTTCCTAAAATTTTGCCCTAGCGCCGCTAGGCTACGCTAGGCCTTGACTACACCCCTGGACCTAAGGCTATTCGATTTCCCTACTCTCTAGACGTAATTTAAATAAAATATATTTCTATAGAAAAGATGTAAGCTTTGAGGTGGGGTCTGTGTCCCTCAGTTGCTGGCTGTTTTCAGCTGGAGTTCAATGTGAAATCTTAATTTCCGCATTTTGTTCATCTACCTAGTTAAGTCTATTTACGTTGGGTAAAAAAATAAGAATTTAGAATACTGGACTATTGGTCTCCAAAGTCCCATTTTAGTGGGTAATAACTAATACATATATCAGGGACTACCATTGGCATGTTTAGTTTCAAAAAGACAGTTAAAATACTGAAATGGGAGGGTAAGCAAAAAATGTTCGATGGCCACCCGAGAACGTCTCTTTTCCTCATGATAAGTGCATCGGTGAGAACATAACATTAGGGAAAATATATACATATATCATGGGAGATTTTAATGCAAGAATTGGACAACAGGAACAAGGAGAGACATCGGTTGGTAAATACGGATATGGGGAAAGGAATGAACGTGGCGATCAACTCATCGAATTTGCAGAAGCTGAAAATCTTAGCATCATGAATTCATTTTTTAAGAAGAAACCGCAAAGAAAATGGACATGGAAACACCCAAATGGGGGAACTAGTGAAATTGACTATATCCTGGCAAACAAGAAATCAATTATTGAAGATTGCAGTGTACTGAACAGATTTAATACTGGAAGTGATCATCGAATGGTGAGATGTAAAATGCACTTAAATACTAAACTAGAAAGGCAGAAGCTCATTAGGAAACAAGTATGTAAGAGGGTGGATTTAAAGAAATTAAAAGAAAATACCGAGGCATTCAAGTTGGAATTAAAAAATCGCTTTTCTGCACTGGAAGGACTTATTGAAGAAGTTGACATCTCAGAAGCAAATGAAAACATTGTTAAGACAATAATTGAAACTGCTGGGGAAATTGGTGGTGTAATATGTAAAAAGCAGAATAGCAAATTATCTGAGAAGACGAAACAACTCATGAAAAGGCGAAGACTTATGAAGGTGGACAATCAAAATACCAGTCGCAAGATCGAGTATGTAGAACTTTGCAAAACTTTGCGCAAAAACATGAAAGAAGATATAAGAAAATTCAATTGTGAGTTAGTAAGGAAGGCCATTGAAAGCAACAAGAGCCTTAGGGTTGTTAAAGGGAGTTTGTCTATTGGGAAGAAACACATCATTGCATTAAAAGGAGAGGATGGCACTGTAACAAGAAATAGGGAAGAAATACTTAGAAGAGTTGAAGAATTCTACAAAAATCTATACGAAAGTAACAGTGGATTAAACGAAGACATTGAAATAGTCGAAGGAACAGCTCCTAAAATCTTAAAAGAAGTAGCATTTGCAATAAAAAGTATGAAGAAAGGAAGATCCCCTGGCGATGATGGCATTACATTAGATATCTTAAAAGAAGCTGGAGAACATGTAGAAGACATACTCGCAAAATTCTTTACCAAATGCCAAACCAATGGGATTCTGCAACAGAAATTCTTTTGCATAAAAAAGGTGATGAAGAGGATTTGTAAACTTACCGACCCATTACCTTGTTGCCTACTATTTATAAAATCTTCACAAAACTGATAACACATAGCCTGAAGAAAAAATTAGATACAGCTCAACCAAGAAGACCAAGAGAACAGGCTGGATTTCGAAGTGGATTCAGTACAGTAGACCATATTCAATACGAGCAATACGGAAGTTACAGACAACCCAAAGGAACATGGAGAGGTGCATGCTTAGAATAACTAGGAGAGATCGAAAAAGAAACACTTGGGTGAGAGAGCAAACTAGAGTAGAGGACATCATTGTTAAAGTAAAAGGACTGAAATGGCGATGGGCTGGGCATATTGCAAGAAGAACTGATCAACGATGGACAACAGAAATTCTCAACTGGATTCCAAGAGACCACCGAAGACCTAGAAAACGTCCTCAAACTAGATGGGTGGATGAAATAAGAAAACAGGTTGGGGTGACGTGGAAGCGAATTGCTCAGGATAGACTTGTGTGGAAAGCATTTGGAGAGACCTTCATCCAGCAGTGGATAGATAATGGTTGAATATGATGATGATGATGATATATATATGAGAGAAAATATGTGGATACGAAGTAATGGGAAGTTGATAGAAATAAACATGGTAGGAATAACAATGGAAACAATAATTAATAACAGAATAACAGTATGTTAACATAAAATCCACATACCAATAATCTCAATAACTTATCGGGATACATAAAAATACAGTAGATAATAATAATGAATTAAGACCGGAGTGAATTTAAAAGAAGATAGAATATGAAAGGATTAATAATCGAAAATGGGATACGAGTAGAAACGTCATCGAGGGAGGCTGTTAACACGTGGACCCTAAGCAAAGGAATCTTTCTACGCGGAAATTAGCTCAAGATAAAAGAAATCCATTCCTCCAGACATTCCAAGCAAAAAAAAACGAATATAAATAAAAGGAATGAAAATTAAGCAAATGAGAAAAAAATGAAAAGGACTTATAGAGGGATGGGTGCAGAAAACATAAATAGGAATAAAATTAAGCCTAAACGGAAGAGAGTGGAAGTGCCGGCAACAGGGAAGCAGCATTGCCAGATTATAGCTAAAGAAGCTGAAAGCGTGTGAAAAGTCTCCAGAACGGAGAGCTTCCAGAGCAATCCTTTTATTTTTTGAATTTATTAAAAAAAAGAAGCGATAAAATTTTCCGGTAACAGATTGTTCTTAAGGCTGAATTAGAGTGATTTGATGGCTTCAATAAGGCTTGAGCGTTCAAAGCAAATTCTGTTGATATTTTAATTAAGAAATTATTATATTGCGCTGAACTCTGATGCTGACATTAGACTTGAAGCTGGACATCGTGACGACTTGAAATAGGAAATCCATTCTTTTTTCATAAATGCAAGTCCTTTCACGAGATTTTTTTTTTCAATTCTATATGGAGATCTAGGAAATTAACGGAATTTCCTAGTTAGGTTTTCTTAAGTTTAAGATCATTAGGATAAATAACATTGGCCAAATTTTGGAAATTGGGACAGTCGAAAACAAAAATGTGTTCTGTGTACCTGAAGACTGTGATAACCAAATTTTTCTGTTTTTGCTCATGGAAATTTAAAATAAAAATATTATCTAGGAAGCTGGAGGAGGAAGAGAATCCCATAGGGATCCCTTTAATTTGTTGGAACAATTTACCGCCATTTAAAAGCACATTATCATGCAGGCAGTAATTAAAAAGATTAGTTCAGTGAGCTTTGTCAAGATTGATGATACAATTCGATTGATGATGATTCGATGATTCGATTGATTCGATGATTCGATTGATTCGATGATTCGATTGACTCGATTGATTCGATGATTTGATTGATGATATAATTCGAAAACAAAACGTCCCGCAGCTCATCCATATGTTTGAGCGGTATACAAGTAAACAAATTCTCAAAATCTAATGTATTTGTACCCCGTATATTACGAGGATTTTTTCTTAGGCAATTTAAAGCATACGGGTTATTGTGAATAATAAAGGATTGTTAAATAATTAGGCTCGGATTTACTTTATGTTTGCAAGTGAAGTGAATAAGTCAATGAAAATGTTGAATAGCAAAACTCAGTTATAGCAAACATGGAAATAATGAATTGTGCACTATAAGAAAATTTGCTTTCTGTTAGTTTAAGAAAATGTGTAATATCTATGGAATATCACGCACATAAAGAAACATTTCACGGATATAACCAATTTTTACTCTAGAATTTCATTTTTGCACTTAAATTTATGCACTGAAGGAGTTTGGTTATTTTAAAAGTAAGACATACTTGAAAATGCTTTCAAAGTAAACTTTAGATTTCAGTAACCATGAAAAAGCCGGTCCTATTGTTATGCTGTTATTCGATAGCTTAACTTTGACGATTTTATTAAATAAATATTAATATCTTTTAAAACAATAAAATGAGTATTGATTGATTAACTGTACTGATACAAAAATAATGAATATTAATTATTAACGGTTGTACATTAAGTTCGATTTTTGATAAATGGTTACATCGAATAACAGCCATCACAAAGGAAATTCTCGGTCTCTTAATGTCTTTTATAACTGAAGTAGAGTGTATAAACTTTAGTAAATGTATTTTATAACTGGATTAGACTGTATAAACTTAGTCTTAAACTTTCTCATTGATAATGAGAAAGTTTAGGACTTTCATAAACCATTTCTTAAACACGTATATCTCTATCTCACAGTTCGAGATTTGTTACTTTTAGTAAATTTACGAATAGCGATCATTTACTTTCGGAAACTTACAAATAGCGATCAGTTACTTTTGAAAATTTACGAATAGTGCTCAGTTGCTTTTAACCATTTAGTGCGAATAGCGATCCTTTTTCAGTTATGCAGGATTAATATTAATATATTATAATAATAATAAATGATAATAATTAATAATTAATGCAGGGATACGTGGGTTAAAGCAGAGCTTTCGACAGATACATCAGATTAAAAATATCAATTGGGCTACTTTTATCCTGAATGTTATCTGTTTAACAAAATGTAATCAACTAAATATTTAACTTAAATGAACGTTGCAAAAATAATTACATTTACTTACTTTAACATCTCGGCTGTATAAACTTGAGTTCCTGAAATCACTTCAAGTAATCTCGAAAATATTTATGTTCTGAAAATGAAATTAAAAATAATATCGCAAGGCTTGTATTAGTAACAAAATTTATCAGCAACCACTGCTCTACGAGAAAATAGAAAGTGCAGATTTCCTTCAGATAGAGCCATTTACATGAAAATGTCACATCCTGGTTACTTCCTTGTCTTGTCTTCCGCTTCTATGGAACGAAAAGGGAAATTCAAACTGAATTTCTTAGAACAACTTTGTCAAATATCCGTACAGGAAATACCGAAATTTATAGGTTTATCACCAATTTGCTGAACTGTCGTACACAAATATCGACTTTTATTGTACGTTTTTATTATTTGTAATATATTTCAAAGTCAAAATAGTATTGTAATTTAATAAATTATTTGAGATACTTTACCTTAATTCAATTCATAAAAATCAATATATCATTCTTTAGAAGAAAGAGAATTGTTATAAATCATGGAAACTTCAACGCATAGTTTTAATTTCAAATTACATTTGTAAGTGATAAACGTCAAGCTGTTAATTTCCTGAATCCGCGGTTAGATAATTCACAACTCAGATAAGGGGCGCTGACTGCTCAATAGCGGCTGCTAGATCACTACGATAAAAATAAATGAAAGGGTTATAAAGTAATATTATTATTTACTTTATTGCGGATTAATGGGTATCAACGCTTTTATATTTTGACTTAATCAAGGGGGTTTGCCGATTTGAAACAAGAAACAAGAAATTAACGATCGACAACATTTCCATATCTATTATGGAATTACATTCCAAATTTTATTTCTTTTCAGATGTATTTCACCTTATTAGATGTATTTTAAATATATTCCATCCACAATTTTCAAAACAGATGTTGAACGATATTTCTCGTAATACTCAGAGACAATTTATAACTTGCAATAAAAGGAAGTAGTAAATCCAGAATTATTGATACTTAAAATTATAAGATGCATGTAATTTTGCAAGATATACATGTAATTTTGCAAGATATACAATTAATTTTGCAAGATATACAATTAATTTTGCAAGATACACATAATTTTTATAACTTGAAAATAGAAGATAATGTCCAGTAAAACCTTAAATCTGTAGATATAACGAATCGCCCATAAATACGCTGGATCTAGCCTAGACTTGTAGCCAGGATGAAGGGGCAACTGGGGCAAGGCAAAGGGCATATGGGGCACAGGGCACCCTGGGATTGTTCTATATATATAAACAGATCGATGGGGCAATTGGGGCTACGCCAAGGGCGTCGTGAAGGCAAATTACAAGGGGGGGCTTTTTTTTTTCCAATGTTTACCCGAAGAAAATGATTACTTTAAACTACTGATATATATTAAAAATATTGCATATGTTGACATAATATATTAACAAACACATATTAACATATAAAATCATTATTAAAAAATCAAATCAGAGAGAACTATTTTTTCAAGGAGAGTACCCGTTTGTTTATTTTAAATTTCAGGTGTTTCTGTAGTTAGTGTAACACCTGTTAGTGTAGTTTTCGACATCTAGTTCATCAAAAAAAATAGAATCAAACTTGTTACGCGCCAAAATTCACACTGCAAAACAAACTTTCTTCACGCTGTACTTTTGATTTTAGGTCAGGTAATGCAATCTTAGATGCAAGGTTGGTATCGAGCCTTGGCCTTTTAATTAAAAACTTATCTGTACTAATGCTGAATTAAATGTGCCTCTAATTTGATAGATGTAGAGAACACACTGAGAGCATGACACGCCAAAACCTCATTGTGAGAACATCGGGAGACAAACAATTGACAAAGTTTAGTGAAGTTGTTACCTGCTAAAATTAACATTTCTCCCTTCTTCTCTGTTTCAAAAAATCATGAAAATTAATTGCTCTGTTGTTTAGGCTTGATTTTCGAGTATAAACCGAACATACATTTATTAATGATATGATTAATGGTTACATTTCGTTAATTTCTCTTTATTTTTTTAGAAAATTTTGCAGCCTCGAAATGAACAGTTTCACATCCAATTTTGATAAACAGAGAGAACCTCCATTTCAGACATATAGTTATTCATCAACAATCTAATTTTTAAATTTAAAATCTAGTTTTTACCCCAAATAAAAAAAAATCTTTCAATTCTAAGGGTGGTCCGTTGCCCCCTGCCCCACCCAAACGATGCCCATTGGCTACGCTCCGCCTTGGCTACGGGCCTGATCTAGCCACTACAGATATCATTTGACATAACCGGAAACCAATACCTAACAACTTGAAAGGAAATTTTGAACAATATTTTTAGAACTAATTCAAAATCGAATCCTAATAGCATGTAGAACATGACTTCAATCATATGAAACACGGCTATTTTATTTCGGTGTTAACAGAACACTTACTAACTAAGAAACACTTACATACATTACAGAGCTTTGAGCGATATTCTGCCGCGTATGTTTATTAAAACACTTAACCTTTCATAGCATCCCCAGAAGCAATGGCCTACTAAGTTTCCATCCGGAAAATGCAAGACTTTCGCTCGGTTGCTCGGCAGAATTTTTTTTTTCTGACGAGCAACCAAGCGAAAGTCTTGCATTTTGCAGAGGGAAACTTGGTCAGCTGTTGCTTCTGAGGATGCTCTGCATAGCACGGAGTGAAACGTTGTATCTTTAACCTGTTAGCTGGGTATGACGACATTTTTCGTCATTCAAATTAAATATCACTGAAATTAATTAAATATAATAAATATATTTAATATCACTTTAATTCATTAAATATCACTGCGAAAAAAAAGTCGCCAGTGTGAAACGAGTTTCACAAAATTTTATTCCCCGGTTAACAGGTTAATAAACAGACGCGGCTGAATATCCCTCAAAGTTCTGTAAAATATATAAATAGGCGCCTTGAAAATCTTCGTGAATGTACGAGAAATACTTAGTTATGCTTATTTAATGTTAGTAACAACGATCTCAAGCGTAGCTTTTGATGTGTAGTCAAGCGTTTCAACTCGTTCCAAACAAGTGCTACTATTTTTCTTCAAGAATTTACTGCAGCAAATTTGCACCGAACAAGAAGTCAACTCTTGGAACATTAAATGCCCGAAACACCTTAAAATGCTCGACCGAACATAAAAAACCAGACTTGATAACCTTTTTATTAATATTTAATGTACATTAGCTAGTCCTACGTGGGTTTTACGCTAACGAAAGGAAACGCAACTTTTAATGGCTAGCAGTTTGACCATAATCATTATGCCGTATATTGCCATTAGCTAAGAAAACAGCTTTTCCTCATTCCCTAGAGCAGTGGTTTTCAACCTTTTCCAAGCCGCGACCCACTTATATAGTAACCAAGTAACCCGCGACCCCCCTCTGCCCACGTACATATATATATATAAAAACAAAGTTAACAACCATTAGTAGAATAATGCAATGTGTGTATCCATGTTGAAATATAAAAGCGTTGGAAACATTTGGTATGAAATTCTTTATAAAAATAATTGCAACTAAAAATTGTTGCGGCGACGCCCCCAGAAACCTGTATGCGATGCTTTTGACGACCATGACCCCCAGGTTGGGAATTGCCCTAAAGTCTCGGGCTAGACCCCGAAAATTCGGTCATATTTGTCTCCACCTTCAAAACAATATTCTGATTCTGACGAATGAACCAACACACTGAAATAAGTGCAAAAAATGTTTAATAGCAGGCAGATAGAATTTTTATATAGTTTAGGTAAAATGCGTTGAAAAAATTATATTTCGTAAAAGACGTTTAAAATTTCCAAATTTGGCCATTTGACCAGTGGGAATGCATCGATTGGAATTTTTTTGGGGATGTGGGACAGTAGAACCTGCTTAACGTGATAACCACTGGGACTGAACTGCAGCATCACCACAGACAGGTTATCGCTATACATGGGGCTTTGGTGTAGGCATGAGTAAGTCCGCACCAGTTCTCTCTTATAAAAAGTGGTAATTTTATTTAGGTGGCCGATTTAGCAAGGTGGTCGCATTACCAGGTTCCACTGTAATTAGTTTTAAAATGATAATTAAGAATTAAGAAGATAATTAAAATAAGTTTTACTTCATAATTTTAAAAATTTCTTTCATTTCCTCAGAACGAAATATATTGTAGTTTAAATTATTTTTATAGAACATCCTTTCCACAAAAAACTGTAAAAAAATGCACTCTCGCAGTAACAGTATGTTGAATAAATAATAGCTTACCATTATAGGTCGATAATTTAGGGTCCCCAAATTCGCAAAGAATATATGGAACAACCAACCTAATCTGTGCAAATTACGTTCATAAATATTCATAGTCTTGCCAGATTTAATCTTGGTCTGCTTTGGTGTGTAGCTATTTTTTTCGTATTCGTATATGTGTGTGTGTTAGAAGGTCCGGCGTTTTGAAAATTGGATTAATTAATATGACGTGATTATAGGTGGTGTGGAAATGCTTTTAATCATCCCACTAAGTTTTTTGAATGATTAACGCGATAAAAAATGTCTACGATTTCCAAATCAAGCCCGTTTTGATTTTCAAATAAAAACTGAATCCAAAAAGAGCAAAAATCCTCATTTATTTTTCATAAAAGGACGAGTGTTTACATTTCTAATAAATTGCATAGGAATTCAAAAATACGTAAAATAATTAATTGGATGGGATTTCTGAAGATCAAAAATATTTATTTAAGTATTTATGGTCTTTCTTTATGGAATCAAGCGAATGGATTCGTCTGTAAAAAAAACAAAAATAATATTTATAAAATAAACTACAAAATTTAATTTCGTGTTTATTGCAATCGACAAAGTAATAAAATATCCGAAGCCATTTTACTTTACATTACTATTTCCGAATAAATGTATGCTTCTTTTCAAAATGATAATGGAATACAAGTAAACTTATTTATTTAATCTAGTGAGCGAAATTTACGGCAATTACAGAAAACTATAATTAGATGAAATGGAACAATTAAATAAGATTAGATGATTGCATGTTTCAGTATATAAACAACACAGATGAAAAAAAAATCTAATCGTTTGAAATAGATTTACTGTAAATAAGTTGCTTCTAAAAGTGCATTTGCAGTACATTTTTAACTCAGATAATTTATTTTTGTTTATTAAGAAAACGTCTTTATATTTGAATCAGAAACAATTCATGAAATGGAAAGACTCGCTATTTACTTTTAAATAATTAAAAAATTTACATAATTTGCTAATTGCTTTGACAATACAAAATGCACGTTCAAAATGAACAACAGAAGTTCTTAGTTCATCATTAGTACATTATAAAGCAATTCAAGAGATTTATTTAAAAATGCTCATTAATGATTACCATATAATTAAATGGCCTAAGATGAAATGCTGCCGTTCCCCGCAGGAGTTGCATTCAAGGAACTATCCACGAATAGCAAAACCGTGAATAGCAAGACCGCGAATAGCAAAACCAAAACTATATGTGAAAAGGAGAGTCACTTTCATAACAATTGTCTTGCATACTGAATGTCATACATTATTAAGATAGGTTCGTGAAAAAATGCAGAAAAAAATAATTATATTTTTGGCGCACATTTTATAAATGGCGCCAACATCTAATACTTCGACTTGTTTATTTTTTCTTGAGTAATTTAGCACCTGGCCAGATTTCGTTACCTATGTGCATTCTCTCTATATAGTACATAATACAAAAGGGCAATGCATAATAGTATGTATAAATTATTATTTTGACCTAAAAGCTTCTAATTTTACTAAAAATTTTATTTTGAGAATTACAAAAAAAAGACGCAAACGGTTAAAACCGCCAGTATCTAATTCGCAAATACCGAGGGACGACTGTATGTACAAAATAAAAACGTTTCGACCTCGGTCTGACCTTTCGTCAGCCTTTAAATACTTATTTTATTTTATTTTCACAGTATCTGTAAGTATAAGAATATATTTATCTCGATACTATGGCGGATAAATCCAGTAATAATCCGAGGAATTATAGATATATATACAATGTGTTCCAAAAGTTCGTAAACATTTCAATAAGTCGGAACAATTGAACAAATTAGTGCATTAAAATGCAGGTTTCACGTAAATGAAACGCACGTAAAGTTTTTCATATACAATAATTTCTGCCACCTACGTATAGATTATAGCTCAAACTAGAGCTTTTTTCTTTTTGGAGAAAAAGAGACGCTTTCCCCATCCTGGATTCGAACCAGGGTCCCTCCGTTTAGCCCGGAGTGTCTTAGACCGCTAGACGAATGAGGACAGGAAACAACGCTCTCTTTCTCCGTATGTAAAGATGTAAGGTATTATTACCCTTCACAGGGATAACACAATTGCCAAATATGGTCAACACAGAAAAGCCTCCGGGGCGAGATTTTTGTGAGTTTTTCGTGGGGGAATTTATTATACAATAATTTCTGCCACCCACGTATATTTAGCTCAAGCTAGAGCTTTTTCGTTTTTGGAGAAAAAGAGGCGCCGTCCCCATCCTGGATTCGAACCAGGGTCAAGTTTTTCCCCGAAAAAAAAATGTACCGATTGAAGACAAGAGCAATAAAGATAGAACGGCATTAAAACTATAATTTACATACAAGAAACCCGTAACGTGTTACAATAAAAAATATTTAATATGTTCGCCACCACGAGGAATTATGATGCGTAAGCGGGAGGAAGTGGGTGGCAACGCCACACGCAACAGCCTGTAGCCTACCAGAGTGATTGTTAACAACATCTCGACAAATAGCATTTTTTTAATTGGTTTAAGGAGGTTGGACTGCTCGGGTGCACTCAGCATTTTAAACAGCTCCTGAACCAAAATCCAAGCCCGGAATCTGAGGCTGTTACAGTAGCGGTTGATTATTTGTTCG
>QLNU02015359.1:13070037-13102162 GCA_006491805.2 Dysdera silvatica
TTTCGTTAATTTCTCTTTATTTTTTTAGAAAATTTTGCAGCCTCGAAATGAACAGTTTCACATCCAATTTTGATAAACAGAGAGAACCTCCATTTCAGACATATAGTTATTCATCAACAATCTAATTTTTAAATTTAAAATCTAGTTTTTACCCCAAATAAAAAAAAAATCTTTCAATTCTAAGGGTGGTCCGTTGCCCCCTGCCCCACCCAAACGATGCCCATTGGCTACGCTCCGCCTTGGCTACGGGCCTGATCTAGCCACTACAGATATCATTTGACATAACCGGAAACCAATACCTAACAACTTGAAAGGAAATTTTGAACAATATTTTTAGAACTAATTCAAAATCGAATCCTAATAGCATGTAGAACATGACTTCAATCATATGAAACACGGCTATTTTATTTCGGTGTTAACAGAACACTTACTAACTAAGAAATACTTATATACATTACAGAGCTTTGCGGGATAATCTGCCGCGTCTGTTCATTAAAACACTTAACCTTTCATAGCATCCCCAGAAGCAACGGCCGACTGCGTTTCCATCCGGAAAATGCAAGACTTTCGCTCGGTTGCTCGGCAGAATTTTTTTTTTTTTCTGACGAGCAACCAAGAGAAAGTCTTCCATTTTGCAGAGGGAAACTTGGTCAGCTGTTGCTTCTGAGGACGCTCTGCATAAAACGGAGTGAACCGTTGTATCTTTAACCTGTTAGCTGGGTATGACGACATTTTTCGTCATTCAAATTAAATATCACTGAAATTAATTAAATATAATAAATATATTTAATATCACTTTAATTCATTAAATATCACTGCGAAAAGAAAAGTCCCCAGTGTTAAATGAGTTTCACAAAATTTTATTCCCCGTTTAACAGGTTAATAAACAGACGCGGCTGAATATCCCTCAAAGTTCTGTAAAATATATAAATAGGCGCCTTGAAAATCTTCGTGAATGTACGAGAAATACTTAGTTATGCTTATTTAATGTTAGTAACAACGATCTCAAGCGTAGCTTTTGATGTGTAGTCAAGCGTTTCAACTCGTTCCAAACAAGTGCTACTATTTTTCTTCAAGAATTTACTGCAGCAAATTTTTCACTGAACAAGAAGTCAACTCTTGGAACATTAAATGCCCGAAACACCTTAAAATGCTCGACCGAACATAAAAAACCAGACTTGATAACCTTTTTACTAATATTTAATGTACATTAGCTAGTCCTACGTGGGTTTTACGCTAACGAAAGGAAACGCAACTTTTAATGGCTAGCAGTTTGACCATAATCATTATGCCGTATATTGCCATTAGCTAAGAAAACAGCTTTTCCTCATTCCCTAGAGCAGTGGTTTTCAACCTTTTCCAAGCCGCGACCCACTTATATAGTAACCAAGTAACCCGCGACCCCCCTCTGTCCACGTACATATATATATATAAAAACAAAGTTAACAACCATTAGTAGAATATTGCAATATGTGTAGCCATGTTGAAATATAAAAGCGTTGGAAACATTTGGTATGAAATTCCTTATAAAAATAATTGCAACCAAAAATAGTTGCGGCGACCCACAGAAACCTGTATGCGATGCTTTTGACGACCATGACCCCCAGGTTGGGAATTGCCCTAAAGTCTCGGGCTAGACCCCGAAAATTCGGTCATATTTGTCTCCACCCTCAAAACAATATTCTGATTCTGACGAATGAACCAACACACTGAAATAAGTGCAAAAAATGTTTAATAGCAGGCAGATAGAATTTTTATATAGTTTAGGTAAAATGCGTTGAAAAAATTATATTTCGTAAAAAACGTTTAAAATTTTCAAATTTGGCCATTTGACCAGTGGGAATGCATCGATTGGAATTTTTTGGGGATGTGGGACAGTAGAACCTGCTTAAAGTGATAACCACTGGGACTGAACTGCAGCATCACCACAGACAGGTAATCGCTATATATGGGGATTTGGTGTAGGCATGAGTAAGTCCGCACCAGTTCTCTCTTATAAAAAGTGGTAATTTTATTTAGGTGGTCGATTTAGCAAGGTGGTGGCATTACCAGGTTCCACTGTAATTAGTTTTAAAATGATAATTAAGAATTAAGAAGATAATTAAAATAAGTTTTACTTCATAATTTTAAAAATTTCTGTCATTTCCTCAGAACGAAATATATTGTAGTTTAAATTATTTTTATAGAACATTCTTTCCACAAAGTTTTGAAACCCAATTCAAGAAAAAACTATCTTTGAAACATTTGTAGAAATCTCAAGTTATGTACGAGGCCTTTGTTTTCTTTTTAACGCGCATGTATTTCGACAGCTTTCAGGTTAAGTTTAAAATACATTAAATTTGTATTGAATATAATCCAACGAAAGATTATCAGTTGTACACAGATATTTTGCTCGACTTTCACACTTTTGTTATTTTAATAAAAATTTATTTTAAATATCTTTAAAAATGCGTCTTTGTGGGCTTTAAGGAAATTTTTAATCTCTTTGACATCTTTATGTAAAAAATGCACTTTCAAGTAAAAAGTACGTTGAATAAATAATAGCGATAATTTAGGGTCCCCAAATTCGCAAAGAATATATGGAACAACCAACCTAATCTGTGCAAATTACGTTCATAAATATTCATAGTCTTGCCAGATTTAATCTTGGTCTGCTTTGGTGTGTAGCTATTTTTTTCGTATTCCTATATGTGTGTGTGTTAGAAGGTCCGGCGTTTTGAAAATTGGATTAATTAATATAACGTGATTATAGATGGTGTGGAAATGCTTTTAATCATCCCACTAAGTTTTTTGAATGATTAACGCGATAAAAAATGTCTACGATTTCCAAATCAAGCCCGTTTTGATTTTCAAATAAAAACTGAATCCAAAAAGAGCAAAAATCCTCATTTATTTTTCATAAAAGGACGAGTGTTTACATTTCTAATAAATTGCATAGGAATTCAAAAATACGTAAAATAATTAATTGGATGGGATTTCTGAAGATCAAAAATATTTATTTAAGTATTTATGGTCTTTCTTTATGGAATCAAGCGAATGGATTCGTCTGTAAAAAAAACAAAAATAATATTTATAAAATAAACTACAAAATTTAATTTCGTGTTTATTGCAATCGACAAAGTAATAAAATATCCGAAGCCATTTTACTTTACATTACTATTTCCGAATAAATGTATGCTTCTTTTCAAAATGATAATGGAATACAAGTAAACTTATTTATTTAATCTAGTGAGCGAAATTTACGGCAATTACAGAAAACTATAATTAGATGAAATGGAACAATTAAATAAGATTAGATGATTGCATGTTTCAGTATATAAACAACACAGATGAAAAAAAAATCTAATCGTTTGAAATAGATTTACTGTAAATAAGTTGCTTCTAAAAGTGCATTTGCAGTACATTTTTAACTCAGATAATTTATTTTTGTTTATTAAGAAAACGTCTTTATATTTGAATCAGAAACAATTCATGAAATGGAAAGACTCGCTATTTACTTTTAAATAATTAAAAAATTTACATAATTTGCTAATTGCTTTGACAATACAAAATGCACGTTCAAAATGAACAACAGAAGTTCTTAGTTCATCATTAGTACATTATAAAGCAATTCAAGAGATTTATTTAAAAATGCTCATTAATGATTACCATATAATTAAATGGCCTAAGATGAAATGCTGCCGTTCCCCGCAGGAGTTGCATTCAAGGAACTATCCACGAATAGCAAAACCGTGAATAGCAAGACCGCGAATAGCAAAACCAAAACTATATGTGAAAAGGAGAGTCACTTTCATAACAATTGTCTTGCATACTGAATGTCATACATTATTAAGATAGGTTCGTGAAAAAATGCAGAAAAAAATAATTATATTTTTTGGCGCACATTTTATAAATGGCGCCAACATCTAACACTTCGACTTGTTTATTTTTTCTTGAGTAATTTAGCACCTGGCCAGATTTCGTTACCTATGTGCATTCTCTCTATATAGTACATAATACAAAAGGGCAATGCATAATAGTATGTATAAATTATTATTTTGACCTAAAAGCTTCTAATTTTACTAAAAATTTTATTTTGAGAATTACAAAAAAAAGACGCAAACGGTTAAAACCGCCAGTATCTAATTCGCAAATACCGAGGGACGACTGTATGTACAAAATAAAAACGTTTCGACCTCGGTCTGACCTTTCGTCAGCCTTTAAATACTTATTTTATTTTATTTTCACAGTATCTGTAAGTATAAGAATATATTTATCTCGATACTATGGCGGATAAATCCAGTAATAATCCGAGGAATTATAGATATATATACAATGTGTTCCAAAAGTTCGTAAACATTTCAATAAGTCGGAACAATTGAACAAATTAGTGCATTAAAATGCAGGTTTCACGTAAATGAAACGCACGTAAAGTTTTTCATATACAATAATTTTTGCCACCCACGTTTTAATTACAGCTCAAACTAGAGCTTGTGTAATTTTGGAGAAAAAGAGACGCTTTCCCCATCCTGGATTCGAACCAGGGTCCCTCCGTTTAGCCCGGAGTGTCTTGGACCGCTAGACGAATGAGGACAGGAAACAACGCTCTCTTTCTCCGTATGTAAAGATGTTAAGGTATTATTACCCTCCGCAGGGATAACACAATTGCCAAATATGGTCAACACAAGAAAGCCTCCGGGGCGAGAATTTTGTGAGTTTTCGTGGGGGAATTTATTATACTATAATTTTTGCCACCCACGTATTAATTAGCTCAAACTAGAGCTTATTGATTTTGGAGAAAAAGAGACGCTTTCCCCATCCTGGATTCGAACCAGGGTCAAGTTTTTCCCCGAAAAAAAAATGTACCGATTGAAGACAAGAGCAATAAAGATAGAACGGCATTAAAACTATAATTTACATACAAGAAACCCGTAACGTGTTACAATAAAAAATATTTAATATGTTCGCCACCACGAGGAATTATGATGCGTAAGCGGGAGGAAGTGGGTGGCAACGCCACACGCAACAGCCTGTAGCCTACCAGAGTGATTGTTAACAACATCTCGACAAATAGCATTTTTTTAATTGGTTTAAGGAGGTTGGACTGCTCGGGTGCACTCAGCATTTTAAACAGCTCCTGAACCAAAATCCAAGCCCGGAATCTGAGGCTGTTACAGTAGCGGTTGATTATTTGTTCGTAACCAAATATATCGCGAGAAATCACTTCATCGAAATAGTCTGACAACAAAATCTCATATATCAAACCCGGAAACAATGTACTGTGCATTAGCGCTCAGTTGGCGCGTGATACCGTTAGCAGACGGGTTAGTCCATTGCAGTTTAGGGAAGGCCGTCTTGGAGGAACTGGTTTTTCTGGCGCAAAAAAAGCAGTTTCGGCAAGACGCCCTTCCCTAAACTGCAATGGACTAACCCGTCTGCTAACGGTATCACACGCCAACTGAGCGCGAACGCATAACAGGGGGCATACCCTGCTGCTGTAATGGCTTATTAATTGTTATTGGCCAAATGGGCGCAGTAGAGACTATCTTACCGATGCTGTGATGAGACGACATTCCGTTTGTAAATTTGTCTTTTGTTTATTTTTAGAAAAAACGCACACGAATTTTGCTTCATTTTTATGCAGACCGCACTTTAATACACAAATTTGTTCTATTTCAATAAATCATTGAAATGTTGACGGACTATTGGGACACCCTGTATATCCCTCTTCACGTGTGGAAAGAAATGCAACTAAATTCCTATGAAATATACATGTGAAATATATTAATATTCTCAAGAACTGAATACCAGTTTCGAAGCGAAGAATATGTGCCTGAGTGGTGTATAGCTCCAACGCTCGATCATCTGCCATGTTGTTAATTCAGAATGGTGGCGCAGTATAGCCCAGATGCTCTTGCGCCATAAAAAAGCCAAACAATCAATCAATTAATTCAAAATGGATAAATCGAGTAATTTGCTTTGTTTTTCTCCTGTTCCCACCTATACAATGCATGTAGGTTGCTTAACTAAAGGCTTTATATATTACCTAAAATCCGTAAAGTCCTACTTTAATAAACCGTTTTAATTTCAAATTTTGTGTTCCTTGAAATGCATTGGATTAATTCTTTTGTGGATTATATTTTAATTTCAAATCCTACTGAATATACACTATTTGCTAAAATACTATTATACTATTATAATTAACCTTTTCTGGATATAATTTTTTGTTAAAAAGAGAATACACCAGCAGCAGCAGTCTAGACCGCCGACCCGCCCGCCCGAGGGCCGCTGCACTCACATGAAATGCCGTATTTCCCAATAGGCTTTACTAGGCTATAGACTAGGGCGGCAAAATTTTGTGTATTGAGTCTGATATAACAAAATCAATACCACACGATGACATAATCGGATGTTTTGCCGAGAAGAAAGATAGACATCATGCTTTCCATTTAAATACCAGTGTTCTATAGGCTTTTATTTTTTGCTAAAATTAAAATTTATTTCAATAAAATTGAATTTGATTTATTATATACCAAAAAGGAATAATACTTCAATATAAGTTAATATTGTTTAATGTTTATGTTTCAATTTATGAAACAATGTTTCAATTTATGTTTTTTTAATTTATTTGTTTTTCATATATTTATTGTCAATACAAAAGTTTTTGGCGTATATTGAATGTAGCAATTTTTATGTTCCTACCACTGATTTGGGGGGGGAGGGACACGGACAGGTAGGATGAGGCGGCAAAATAGTAGCCTTTCAAGCGGCAAAAATAGCCTAGGGGGCAAAGTGGTAAATCCGCCCATTCCCTCATGGCCGATAAGATTCGCGCCCTCCGAAAATCCAAGCTATGAGTCCTACGAGAGGACCCAGTCCACCGTGATATGCACTATTGTTTTCGAAAGTCATCAGATGGTTAAAGAGGTATTTTCAGAACTTACTATATAATATTGTTATAATGTTCTCCTAATTAGCTTCTAAAGTCTTTACTTAGATTTACATAAGACCACTGAACCAGAATTATATAAAGTACGTTTTTATCTCATTTAAATTAAGAGAAAAAATAGCTTTATCCCTTCTTTTGGAATCATCTCTTTATTTATTAAAAACTTTCTAAATGAAATTACAAAGCATTTTAAATAATAGAAATAACTTGGTATTCATCAAACCTTAATGCCGAGTTTCAGATTGTATAGAAAACAATAGAAGAGAGGGAAGAGCAACCAACTAGTTTTCTTCTTGATCTACCATGTATCCATCAATACAACTGGTCATTTTCTATAATCACTTCGATGGGACTTGATTGGTCATTTTTCTATAATCACTTCGATTGGTCATTTCTATAATCACTTCGATTGGTCATTTTCTATAATCACTTCGATTGGTCATTTTCTATAATCACTTCGATTGGTCATTTTCTATAATCACTTCGATTGGTCATTTCTATAATCATTTCGATTGGTCATTTTCTATAATCACTTCGATTGGTCATTTCTATAATCAATCGATTGGTCATTTTCTATAATCACTTCGATTGGTCAAATTCTTAGCGTATTGAAGCATGTTTCCACACATTCAATTTATATAATATTCTTCCCCAAAGGAATGCGAGAATTAATTCAAATGTTACGTGTCTAGTATATTAAAAGAATCGATAGCAAATTTTAAAAGATTTGATTCGGAATTTATCTTTAAGTCAGGTGAGGTTTCACTAGGTTCACAAATATCGTATCATCATCATTAAAATATATAATTACATGCTTTTGGTTCAACAATTGTACGAGATAATCCATTCCTTTATTTTGTGAGCTGTTTAGGCCATTTGAATACATGCACTCAAAGGATGAAGTAACGATCATGCATAGCGTTGCTATAAAGGGAAAATTCTAAAGCCATTAAAATTCGATCACGTACTCGTGTGAATTCGGTCCGAATTGTATACCCTTATCTAACGACGTTAAAATGCGGTATCAGAGATATATACCAACTCCAGCACGACTAAGCGGAGACATTAAAAATTCATTACGGTTAGCGAGATTTCGAAAATAAATTTAAACAGACCTAATGCTATAATGCAAAATGTTTTTAATGGCGTTCGTAGATCCAATGGAATAAAATTACTTGGCTCGTTTATTAATTATTTGTTTAAAAAAAACGAAGAAAGAAAGACAAACAGGCTGTAGTGAATATTCAAAAGAACTCAAAAATTATAACTGAAAATGAATCTAAAAGCACAAAGTATAGATTGGCGGGAAAATTTACTCCATAAGATGCAAACAAATGGGTATCCGTGGTGTTTTCCATGATTCCCATTGGAGGATTTTCATTGGTTTCTCCCTGGTTTTCCAAAAAGTTACAAGTATAAAGTCCAGTCCAGTAGTTGGGGCCGTTCTCCGCGGTGGTCACACTGCTAGCTGCTTTCGGTTCACGTTACATGACGACATCTAAGCGAGCGTGCATCTTTGTGTGCTGTGTATGGTGGACTCTCGAATACCCCCCTTTTTCCTTTCCACAACTGCCTTGGCGGTTGGTTGCGCTGTTTGAGCATCTTATCTGGGATTACAGTGCCGCCTTCGGCGGCCACCCTTCCCAGTTTTCCCCTGCCCAATACATACATATATGCAAGCATAAAAAGAGGAAGGAGCACAACATAGAGAGATTTCTGCTTCTGCTCAAAAACTATTGCTGACGCTTCTGAAAACTTGTGAGATCTTTTTCATTTACTGTTTTATCAGTCTTTAAACTTTTGTATGTAAAATTCAATGTGTGTATATATATATATATATCCTCTTATTACTGTTCTCAGTATATGACCTTACAACTAATATTCTAGTTTAAGTAAATACATTATTCGTTATACCACCTGTTAATTATGTTGTCTAAAACTAAACCTGTCTAAGGAATATCGAATTATGGACTTTCATGTGCAGAGATAGCTCGCAATTCTTGGACTTCACTCGTACGTTTCCGGCCCTGAGCCCATCTAATGGGACAACAAATGTGCCTCTCTTTCTAGCTACATCTCCAGGTCAACTTTTACTCATAAGTCCCTTCAATTCTCTCTCTCTCTCTCTCTCTAACTAAAAATATAATTCTCGTTCTTCACCTCTAATCTCCGTCAGAGCTACTTTTCAAACTTATAAATAATATGATTGGTCAGGACTAAATATAAAAACTGGAATATATCCAATCAGAAACTATGGGAATTAATGCACACCTCTTTCACTCATACTCAAATTTTCACTAATATTGGCTTTTATGCATCTTAGGGGGTCCCTCGCACTTGCACGTACAGAAAAGCAAGGGCGCCCATAGCTTACTTCAAGAATACTTCTAGTGGCGGGCGGGGGCTGAGAAAAATTATTACCTCCTTCTCAAAGCTGTCGAGAATTTTAGTGAATGTACAAGACACCAAAACGCTACAAAAATAATTGATACTGTTTGACAATTAGTAATGAGCTAAAAAGTTTCATATTTTAAAATGTGACCGTATAACGGCAAATCCAATTTTTAAGCGGCTAGGGGGTCGCGAGCCCACTCGCCCCCCCATATGGGCGCTCATGCAGAGGAGATATTCTTGTTAGCTTTTAAATTGAGTATGATCTTGTTGTATCGTAAAGACCCATTGCCCATGTTTTAAAAAGTCAAACCTTAATTGCACCACTTTGAAAGTTGCGTAAAATATGCTGCATTTCGTGACAAATTGTAATATCAGAAAGCATCACAAAAGCAGAGATTACCTCTGCTTTAACAACAAAGGCGATCTGCGAAAGTTTATTCTTCTGATAAATTTACAGATGTGCATATTCCTCCCAACCCCAAGAAATGCCTGAAACTTTCCATTCATGGATCTTTCGCTCAGACTAAATAGCAAGTCTATATAGCACCCTTATTTTGTAAAATATTTTAAGGCCCAACATATTGCTTGCAACATAGCTATAATGAGTGTTCAAAAATACTTAAAATTACAATTGAAAATGAAACTAAAAGCACAAAGTAACAATTAGTGGAAAAACTAGCTACATCAAATGAAATGTTGATTCTCCTTTTCTCTTTCTCTATGAGTGTGTATGAATCATTTTTTAACATATTGATTAGTATGAAATATAATAACATAATAAAATAATATAATAATAACATAGTATGAAATAATTAAACAAAACTAAATATACGTTTGATACTTAACTTGATACGGAGCACTTCGGTACATAGTTTCTTAATATAGTATTATACACATTGCACCTTATCTTAAAAAGTGATACTTTTCACTTCGGAGCACATCAATTTCTCTTTCTTGCGCTCTGAGAAAATTCAACGCTTCATAATAATAATACTTCCTTTATTTTTTCGCTTCTAAGTGTATACATATATATAACAATGTTATACATTATTTACGTCATAATAGATTTAAGTGTCACACAATCTAATTAAAATTAAATATTCTATGCTAACTTTAATTTAACCAAAAGTATGTATTAGTACGTATAATTTAGGAAAGAAATGGACACAAAGTAAATACATTCCAGACAAAAGTATATAACCCAGACAATAAATATATAACCCTGCTGTATCCCATGCACTATCATCATTTAGAATTATTATATAGACCACAAATCATTATTTTTCAATCAATCAGTCGATTGATTGATTAATTGATTTATTGATTGATTGATTTTAGTTTGTTCACTTAGACATTTTACATCACGCTTCTCCTAATAACCATCCCTTTAGTTTTCACTTAAATATACTTAAACTTTTATTTCATGTTGTTGTTTATTTCGCATATCCAGTCCCTTTGAGTTTTTCTATTCCATATGCCCTCTGTTCTTACTTTGAGTTAGTGTAATTCAGCTTTTTGTTTAGTACTGCGATATTCGCGCAGGACTTACTAGCTTTTGTAGTATGGTATGGAGTTTGGTTATTTTTGCCGTGCACTGTTTTTTCATATTTTTGCAGCATAATTTGAGTAACGGGATTATTGATTTAGCACATTAAGAATTCATGGCTGCAATAATATGTATCTGTTTTTCGGGATGTTTCATTGACAAACATCAGAAAGGTGGATCTCAAACGTGTTGCGTTTTTTGGCTTTAGAAGTCGCATAGCAAATATAACGTAAGAAGCTTTTATTTTGATGACTTTAAGTATACGTTTACGTGCTCATCAGTCATCACACAACAAAAACAAACACATTTTTTAAAGTAATGCACTATATTTTGAGCTACGAAGACCGAATAGAAACGCAATAAAATACCTAATAATATTAAATACGCAATTTATTTTTTTATATTCGGGTGGACTATTTCAGCTCCCCTTCGTGGCGAAAATTATAGCGATAAATGTAGCGATTATGATAACCCACCTCGCCAATTTTAAATACTACTATGCCAAGGATCAGTTTTTAAGTGCGTTTTGCTAATTTATCTCGCCAAGTCGTATTCTCAAAAAGTATTCTTTCTCCCACGACAATGGGGGCGTGATTTCAAAACAAGTTCTAAAACAACTTTCTGCAAGTGTCCTTGTTTTAAAAAGCTTTCGGTTGGGAAACCAAGATTGTGATTCTTTAGATTTTACGACGCAAGAGCAGATGAAGCCCTTCAGGACCAGGATCGCTGGTTTTTCGGGAGATTACGATCGCTCCTGTTTAAGAAATCAGATCGCGAACCTAGAATGAGTAGAAAAGAAAACAGGACATTTCCACACTTTAAAAAAACGTGTTACCATGTATTAAAAGTGTGTCGACTTGTTCATTGAACAATTCAACGAACGACTTTCCCCCCTCTATGATTAACGAGCAAGCTGCTTTAGTGATTCGGTAACTAGAGGATTCGGCACACCGCCTCTATGTACTAACCCACTGCAGGACATACACAGGATGCTTATAAAGTCTCTTCGTTTAGAGCTCTCCGTAGCGCGAACGAATAAGTGGAATGATACCAAGTTTTGTACACATACTATTCAAAGAGTGTGAAGAACGAGGATTTCGTAGGGAAAAATAGTTCCAAAATGTGCCGATAGGAGAAAATGTGGCGCTCCAAAATATAAAATACGTGAAAAAACACGCAAACGTAATAACTAAGGCAAATCTAAAAGCACGTCTTCATATTTTAAGTTCACTCATTACAAGAAGTGAAAGAAATTTACGTAAATTGTAGCGTAAAATGGTTTTACAACTCGTCCAATGTCCATTGTCACGTTGTCGCCGCCATCTCCTAGAAACGCAAAGACTGAAACAAAACGCAATAAAATGCATCATGGCATTAACTCTGTTGTTTTGTTTGCAAGATTTAAGAACATGTTTCCTCAGAAAGTTTTGTTCTAAGGCTCTTTCAATTCGGAAATAATTACTTTATTACGGCTAGAGTTACTTAGATAGTTCAATTCGGAAATAATTACTTTATTACGGCTAGAGTTACTTAGATTTTATGATGTTGGGGCAGCTAAAACCATTAGATGGTCAAATACTCTCAAAAAAAATGATCTTTTTCGGCGCCTACTAAGAGACGAACCTGCATCGTCGTGAGAGCTTTTTATATACGCTTGCAAGGGGAAGACAGGTCGCCGCCTATAGCTTAATAGGTAGAGCACCTCACAGGCAATCAAGCAGATGTGGGTTCGTTTCCCACCAGGCCCCGAAAAATCATTCTTTCTTTGCGAATATTTGAACATATAATACAGAGGTCCTCGAACTGTGTTCCGATGAGCCCCAAGTCCTCCACCGTGCTTATCTAGGGGGCTTCGCTGCAGAACATGAATTGAAAATGAAACGGAAATTGATAAGTAAAGAACATTTTTTCAGAAAAATTAATTCACCTGTTCAGTAAAAAATAAATCGATTATCCTAATTTTTGGAAAACTATTTATCACATTACGATTACTACATAATTATCTTATTACCACGCGCGTGATGTAGAATTTATATATAAGCTGTACCTACAGAACGCGTATTAAAATTGAAAGGAGTCGGGTTCCTCCGTCAAATTTTTTCTTAAAAAGGGTTCCGCGAGTCAAAATGTTCGAGAACCACTGATATAATACAAACACATCATGGGCTCTGACAAGAATTACTCGAATAAGCTTAAGTCATGCTGGACGAGCACTGTTAGTTTATTGTGAGGGCAGAACTACTACTTCTTAAGAAATCAAATTCAAGACTGTGAACATGTAAAAAACATAAAGTATTCAGAGACATTTAAGTTTAAACCCAAGTTTCCCGCAAGGTAGACAAACGCGCTGCCGTTACACAACATCAGGGCATCAACGTCAGAGGTAAATCTTTTGTCAAACTAATAACGAACAGCACGGGCTCAAATTTATGGAGAACGCATCCAAAATCTTGGAATATGCTTTTGGTATAAAGCACTGAATTTGATTTGAACACTGAACGTTAAATCAGATTTGATTCCCAACGGTGCAAAGAACGCTTACTCAGAGAGCTCATAAAGATCGCACTGCTCACTGTAGATCGGGGTTTAGTTCCTTAGGCTTTAAGGGGTTCGGGTTCCTCGAAAACTGTAGGTCCCGGTGCAGCATGAACACTGTAGTCCTTGAGCAGTAAAACAAAAAGAAACAAACAAACAAGATCCTGAAAGTGACAACGGGGCCGGATATCCGAGTGGGCGGACAAGGCACCTTCTTAAGGGCATCACCTGTTGGGGAGGCAGCAGCAGGAAACTCAAAATTTTCTCTAAACTCAGTAATATTGGGAAAATATTTCTGCATTACAAATAAAACACAGGATGAATAGAAGTTTAATATCTGCATTGACATATATTGTGCATGATTATTAACAACATGATTTTTACAACAGTAAATTTTTTGCTCAATATTAGCTTTCAAAAGCTTTTTATACAGCGAAACAGGTCTATAGCCATGGCGGGGCCCAGCAGGGGCCCTGGCCTCAGTTGCCCCGTCGAGCTATTTATATATAGAGAGCAATCTCAGGGTGCCCTGTGCCCCATATATGACCTTTCCCTTGCCCTGGTTGCCTTTTCTTCCAGACTACAGGTCTTCAGTGAAGTTACTAACTCTGCCTGCAAATCTTGAAGACAGAAGTATTGCTTATATGAAAATATAATAGTTAATGTTAATTTCACAATATATATCTATACAAAAATTATTAGCTAAAAGATTAGTTTGAATAACTATGTGAAAATATACCTTCCCATATAAATAATTGAAATTAGAATGTGTGATTATTTTTTTAAATTGTGGGAGGGAGAAAGGAACGAAGATTATATTAAAATAAATTGCAATGTCGCATACCTATATGCACTGAATCTCTCACTTGCCAAATAATTTTATATCTTTATTTGATTATGTTTGTTTGTGGTTTTACGGCTCAAGGACTACAGTGGTCATGCTGCGCCGGGACCTACTGTTTTCCGAAGAATCCGAACCTCTGGACCTGCAGTTTTCCGAAAAATCCAAATCTCTTAAAGCCTAGGGAAACAGTAGAAACTAGTTTCTAGCTGACGTTTGTCTGCGCCAAAAACCAGTTTTGAAATGAAGTCCGCCAATTTGCTGTAATCGGCAAGACCGTTTGTGACGTCAGCTCTCGTTAATTATAACGGTACCACCGGACAACTTTTCGTGAGAGAACTATGGTTTTCCATTTCTAAATAAAGTGTTTTTTCTTCCGATTATCCTGCCTAATAGTTATAAACCTCGGCACGGAAAATAGGGGACAAGAATAATACGAAAATCGCTCACTTTTGTGTTTTGCAATCATTTTTAATATTGTGTATGCTTTATAACCATATTCAAGAAGTATTGTCTAAACTTAAGTTTACACATAAAGTATCCTATTCACCATCGGAAGCGAACGACGATTTTCCGCTAATAAAATGCTGTGATTTGGACAAAAAATAGTAACGATTTTCAAGCCAGTTTCTTTGTTTCCAAGACCTCTAAGTATCGAGGATAACAAAATAGATCACTAAATCAAAAGCGCTGCCAAAAAGCAGCGTAGCAAAAGATGGACAAAAAAAAAAAGCAGACAAGCAGCAATTTTCATTAGAAATTCTGGTCGTGTGTTTTCCGCTGAACGAACCTCTTGATGGGCCAAAGAATAACTGTCTTTAGCCCGCGAAAAGATTAATGTGTTTAGCAGTAAAATAATCGATTCCTTTTCATTTCTTAGCATAGGCTTTTTTCCGCAGCTCTATGTGTTAAAAAAGAAAATTGTTATTCGCTAGAGAAAAAGGCGAGGAAAAAGCGTTAAAAATGTCTCCCGGAAACAACACACAAACACGTAAATATTTTTTATACTGACGCGATGTCAATGCTGAATTGTGAAAGAGGAAAAATGTTCTAGCCCCTTGAAAATTACGAAAAAATCTTAAACGAAGATGCTGATGGCAGCCTGTTCGGAGCACACGTGGAGAATTAAAGTAAAAGAATTCATCAGCCTTTTGTTACCCTCCGTGGGTAGTAAAAAAAGCTCAATAACTAAAAGAGAATCGAGAAAATTAAAAATACAAGAGTGATTACTGCTTTCCAGGGAGGTTAATTGCATTTTTTTTTTTTTGCTACTGCGTTCCAAACCACTAATCAAATTAGAGACAGTGTTAATTTAATTGTCAGCAAGTGTAAAAACATTGAATAATTTCATTCAAGGCGTCAAATACCTTTTCAAATTAGTTCTATTTCTAACCAAGCCACCGTGATCCACTTCGTGTTGTAGCATTTTAAATCTGTGCAATATTTAATGAAATTTTGTTGGTTTAAAACCGTTTCGTAGTATGTGCTTTAGACACGTTCTTTTATCAGTATCTTTGATAGAGTTACTTTACTTAAAACTTGAAATATGGACCTTTAAGAATTTCATGAAATGATTCTTATCGGATATTCGCAAATGAAGAATTTAGCACAAATGATGTTAAACCAAAAAGAGATATATACTAGTTCCCCATAAAGCAGCTTCACACTTAAGGATAAAAATAACGTATATTAAAACTTCATCACATTTAACGTTTATCTTTTTTTCTGTAGAACAGGGGTGTCCTCCAAGTGAGTGAAAACATCTTAAAAAACATTGGAGATTGGGTTGGGCATTTGATTCGTTCAGAGTGTGATTCGTTGAATTATTCTGCAAAATATTTAGTGTTGGGCAGAATTTTCAATCGGTCATTCTCCAATGAATACTATTGGCCATCTATATTTCTGAATTTGCATAGTTGCCTTTCTTGTAAAATATCCAAACATAATATCTATTATACAAGTAGAAAATATCCATCCTGCACCTGTTTAGAAAGTGAAAATCCAGGTTTCATTCTGTGTGCTATCTTGTATAAATCTCTATCCATACTTTCTCAGCAACACATACCATGTGTCAGATGACTAAATACTCGCCAAGAAAATGATGATTTTCTGCGCCTGGTGGGAATCGAACTCACATCTCAATTTGTGGTTAAGAGCTCTACCCATTATGCTATAAACGACTAACACTCTTCCCTTTGCGAACGTATATAATTCTGTTCTTACAGACAAGTTCGCAAAGAATGGTCGTGTTTTGACTGTGTTTTAAAACAAGGTGACGTGTCAGAAGAAGCCAAACGTCTGAAAAGTCGAACGAGCATCAATATTTAATTAAACTAATACTCTCATAGTAGCCGACGATGTATTTATGTCGGTTGATTAAATATTCTCAAAAAAAAGTGATTTTCTTTGTCTCTTTATTTAACAATGTTCATGCTGCACCGGGACCTACTGCTTTCCGAAGGATCAGAATCTCTGGACCTACAGTTTTCCGAGGAATCCGAACCTCTTAAGGCGTGGGGAACCAAACCCTGGACTACAGTGAGCAGTGCGATCTTTTATGAGATCTCTGAGTAAGCGTTCTTTTTGCACTGCTGGGAGTCGAACCCGGATTAGCGGCGCACTAGGAGAACGCGTTACCACACTGCGCCACCGCAGGGCTTTATTTGATTAAGGAAAATAAATATTAAAGTTATTTGATATTATTAATAATATTCAGATAATTTTTTTTGTTATTATTTTCTGCAAAACCAAGAACTCCATTGCATTTACAAATGAAATGATCTTTCGGATTTATGAGCCGGAAAGCTACAGCGATGTTTTCTAAACCTTTCAAAGCACAAGCCACATTGAGTTAACGTCCTCAGAAGAGGAAGTATTATTCGCGACAGCTTTATGGAGCAAGGACAGAAAAGGTCATTCTGCGCCGGCACCTACAACTTTCCAAGAAATGCGAACTTCCTTAAACCTAGAGAATCAACCCTCGGACTAGAGTTGGTAATTAGTTGGAAAAACGTTCTCACAAACAGCACAGTTAGTACTCAAACCCGGGATAACAGGACGCTAGGCGAATGCATTACCACTGCCTGTGGCCCTACTGTAGCTCAGGTTAGTAACGCGTTCGCCTAGTACGCCGTTAATCCGGGTTCGACTCCCAACATTGTACAAAGAACGCTTACTCAGAGATCTCATAAAAAGATCGCACTGCTCACTCACTCTAGTGCTGGTTTTGGTTCCCAAGAGGTTCGGATTCCTCGGAAAACTGTAGGTCCAAGAGGTTCGTATTCCTCGGAAAATTGTAGGTCCAGAGGTTTGGATTCCTCGGAAAACAGTTGGTCGCTGCACAGCATGACCACTGTAGACCTTGAGCCGTAAAACAACAAACAAACAGAACCTTTGTGTGACAAGAAAAGGTTGGGGAAAGATGCGTAATAAATTGGACGGACACATTAGTTTTTGACGTTGCACAATTGCAAGTCAGACAATGACCTTTCTTTGACAGTTAAGGGTTGAAGAGGGATGATAATTACTACAAGGCTGGTCTTGAATCCATTATCTTTAGGTTTACATCTCAACGCTTTAACGGCTAAACTGCTGAGTACCACCATGAACGACACTTTTCTCGTCCTCGCGTATTTCAAAGGAGAACGCAACAATCAAAGGTGCGAAATTGTAAAGAAATTAGTTTCTAATACTCCACTTACTTAGTACAAAAACTGTACTTTTATTTTTACCTTAAAGAATCACCACATGCACATTCTCATGCTGAAACAAATTCCGTGCCGCGGCGCAGCACTCAGTCGCTCAGGAGTCGAAAAATTGCGGTAGGAACCAAACATTCAGGTTATCCATAGCACCAGATTCGTATTCAACTTGGGTGTGGGTAAGAATTCTTTTCTCTTCCGAAATTTAAGGATCAAAGAAGAACTCGTTTGTATGAAATAAGCGAAGTTTTGTAAGCTGGTGTTGCTAATTATGTCCTGCAATTTTTGTTGTTGTTGTCCAGTCCGTTGTGTCAAGCCCTTGGAGACTTCATAAACCAACTTCCTCCATGCGTTTTGGTCTAGAACTCTCTCCTTCAATTGAGCAATATTTCATTTCGTGTCGGCTTGGTTGGTGGCAAGCCAACGTGTTCCTTGCCGGACCCTCTTTCTGAATCCAGAGATAATTCTCAGCATCACACATACCTCTCGCGAGTTCGTGCACATAACATGACCTGTAATGGTCAGTCGTAACCGGAAAACCTTTGCTTCGAGTCAAGTCTCGGGTTTGATTCGTTTCATGATCTCCTTGTTTGTAACTCTCTACAATACTTTCCTTCTTAGATTAAACGTGTTTGTTGAGGGCAAAAGTATTTTATTAAGAGGGGTTTCTATTTCCTATGTGGCAGAGGCCGATCCAGTGAGGGATTTTTCTGGGGGAAATGTAAAATACACTAGAACCCAATTATACCGAGCCCACTATCTAACGAGTTTTTGGATGTAGTTAGGAAAATATAGATTTTGTTTGGTATGACAGTTAAGCATAATGCAGTTAGTTTCACTGCTTTTAGTGAACAAACCATTTTTGGACCTCGAACGAGAAATTTAAAAAAAAAATAAAATAGGAAACAAAAGTTTCTGTAAAATTTCCGTCGTCATATGCGGTTGGTTGTTATAATCGTCGCCCAATATAATCGATTTCGGCCCTGCGAATGCGCAGTGCGGTAACGCGTGCACTTAGCGCGCAATTAACTCGGGTTCGACTCCCAACGGTGCAAAGAACGTTTACTCAGAGATCTCATAAAGATCGCACTGCTCACTGTAAACCTGGGTTTGGTTCCCTAGGCCTTAAGAGGCTCAGATTCCTCGGAAAACAGTAGGTCCCAGAGCAGCACAACCATTGTAATCCTTGTGTCGCAAAGCCATAAACAAATGATGATCGATTTCCACCATATTTTTATGGATTTGGGAAGGAAAATTTCCCTTATTCCCTCCCCAAGAATCCGTCACTCTATACGGGAAACAAACTACTGTTCGTTCACGAAAAGTTGTCCGATGGTGCCGTTAGAAATAAGGGGAGCTGACGTCACAAAGGGCATAGCCGATTACAGCAGAGGGAAGGGTGTCATTTCAGAACTGTTTTTTAGTGAACGTTTGTCTGCGCCAAAAACCAGTTATGAACTGAAATCCTCCCCTCTGCTGCAATAGACAAGGCTGTTTGTGACGTCAGTTCTCGTTAGTTATAACACTACCATCGACTGCTTTTCGTGAACGAACTACGGTTTTCCATTTCTATATAAAGTGTTTCGTTCTTCCGATTACATGGCTAGTAGTTAGAAATCTCGATACGGAAAATCCGGAACACGAATAATACGATAATCGCTCACTACCGTGTTTTGCAATCATTATCAATTCTGTAAATGCTTTATAATCATATTCAAGAAGTGTTGTCTAAACTTAAATCATCCTATTCACCATCGGAAGCGAACGACGATTTTCCGATGATAAAATGCTGTGATTTGGACAAACAATATTAACAATTTTCAAGCTAGTTTCTTTGTTTCTAAGACCTTTAGGTATTGAGAGTAGCAAAATGGATGCCTAAATCAAAAACGCTGCCAAAAAGCAGCATAGAAAAAGGACGAAAATAATCAGACATGCAGCAATTTTCATTAGAAATTCTGGTCGTGTGTTTTCCGCTGAACGAACCTCTTGGTGGGCCAAAGAATAACTGTCTTTAGTCCACGAAAAGATAAATGTGTTTAGCAGTAAAATAATCGATTTCGTTTTATTTCTTAGCATAAGCTTTTTCCCCAGCTCTGTGTGTTAAAAAAGAAAATTGTTATTAGCCAGAGAAAAAAGCGAGGAAAAAGCGTTAAAAATGTCTCCCGGAAACAACACACAAACACGTAAACATTTTTTATACTGACGCGATGTCACTGCTGAATTGTGAAAGAGGAAAAATGTTCTAGCCCCTTGAAAATTACGAAAAAATCTTAAACGAAGATGCTGATGGCAGCCTGTTCGGAGCACACGTGGAGAATTAAAGTAAAAGAATTCATCAGCCTTTTGTTACCCTCCGTGGGTAGTAAAAAAAGCTCAATAACTAAAAGAGAATCGAGAAAATTAAAAATACAAGAGTGATTACTGCTTTCCAGGGAGGTTAATTGCATTTTTTTTTTTTTGCTACTGCGTTCCAAACCACTAATCAAATTAGAGACAGTGTTAATTTAATTGTCAGCAAGTGTAAAAACATTGAATAATTTCATTCAAGGCGTCAAATACCTTTTCAAATTAGTTCTATTTCTAACCAAGCCACCGTGATCCACTTCGTGTTGTAGCATTTTAAATCTGTGCAATATTTAATGAAATTTTGTTGGTTTAAAACCGTTTCGTAGTATGTGCTTTAGACACGTTCTTTTATCAGTTAGTATCTTTGAAAGAGTTACTTTACTTAAAACTTGAAATATGGACCTTTAAGAATTTCATGAAATGATTCTTTTCGGATATTCGTAAATGAAGAATTTAGAACAAATGATGTTAAACCGAAAAGGGATATGTACCAGTTCCCCATAAAGCAGCTTCGCACTTAAGAATAAAAATAACATATATTAAAATTTCATTACATTTAACGTTTATCTTTTTTCTGTAGAACAGGGGTATCTCCAAGTGAATGAAAACATCTTAAAAAATATTGGAAATTGAGTTGGGCATGGGATTCGTTCACAGTGTAATTTACTGAACTATTCTGCAGAATTTTTAGTGTTGGGAAAAACTTTTAGTCGGACATTCTCCTGTGAACAGTATTGGCCATCTATAATTGTGAATTGGCATAGTTGCCTTTATCGTAAAATATCCAAACATAATAGTTATTATACAACAAGAAAACATCCATCCTGAAGGTGAAAATTCAGGTTTCATTCTGTGTGCTACCTTGTATAAACCTCTATCCGTACTTTCTCAGCAATACATACCATGTGTCAGATGATTGTATACTCGCAAAGAAAAGAATGATTTTCTGCGCCTGGTCCCACATCATCTCACTATCTGGGTAAGAATTCTACCCATTATGCTATAAACGACTATCACTCTTCCCTTTGCGACCGTATATAAGGCTGTTCTTACAGACAAGTTCTCAAAGAATGGTGCAGTGCTTTGACTGCTTTTTAAACCAAGGTGACGAGTCAGAAAACGGCAAACGTCTAAAAATCAAAACGAGCACCAATATTTAATTAGACTAATACTCTAATAGTAGCCGGCGATGTAATTATATCGGTTGATTAAATATTCTCAAAAAAAAAAGATTTTCTGCGTCTCTCTATTTAATAATGGTCATGCGGCGCCGGAAACTACTGCTTTCCGAAGAATCAGAACGTCTGGACCTACAGTTTTCCAAAAAACCCGAATCTCTGAAAGCCTTGGGAAACAAACCCTGGACTACATTAAGCAGTGCGACCTTTTATGCGATATCTGAGTAAACACTCTTTGCACCATTAGGAGTCGAATCCAAGTTAACGGCGCACTAGGCGAACGCGTTACTAAACTAAGCCACGGATTTTGGATAATCTTATCGCCAAATTGTGAAAAAGTGTCAATAAGTTATCGAATGTGATCAATCAGTTTATAAAAAGTAGGCAATAATTACATCACAAAAAAAAACCAGAAGTGGTCAGAAACCGACATTGACTGAATGAGACAAACATTGTATTATTCGGTATGCACCTTCAAAATAAATGTTTGAGTCGGAAATCAAAGCATATATATTCTCGTTGTTGTTCGAATATGTCGAGTGCAGCAGGTTGTGACTTCTTCCAATTACTTAAAATTTTTTAAAAGACAAAGCAAGCCAGCATTAACCAAAATGGAGAAAGTAGCAAGGTTGAACTGGGCTAAATAAGTGATGTTCTAAAATGGGAAACAAATTATTTTCAGTGTTCAAAAAAAATTTATTTTTGATGGCCCCGATGGATTTCAACGTTATTGGCTTGACCAGAGAAAAGCTCCAGAAATTTGGATAAGCCGAAACTTCGGTGGTGGTTCGACTATGATTTTAGGAAGCTGTTTTGCATGCGGAGAAATTGTTGCTGCCGTGGATAGCCTCTCATATGGGATCTCAAAGCTATATTGACATACTCAAAATCTCATTGATCGAGCACACTGAGGATTTAATAAGTGTTGTATTTCGTACTCCAACAGAACAATACATTAATGCACAGATCGAACCTCTAAACGGTGGTTTACTTAGAAAGAAATTGACGCTTTTAAGTGGCTTTCGATTATTTTAGATATGAGTTCGATCGAAAACGTACGTGGTATCCTGGCTCGTAAAGTGTATGAAAAATGGTCGGCATTTTATTACAGTCAAAAATTTCAAGGATGCCATTCGCCTTGCTTGATCGGAAATGGACATTGATGCCCTTCAAAAATTGGTTTCATCGCTACTCCAACTTCTCATCAGCTTGATTGAGTCAGATGGAGGTAATACCAAATATTGACCTTTAAATGAATTAACCCTTCTTATGATGCGACGCTTGATTTGAAGCTATAATTATTTCGGGCAATTTTTTTCCTTTAAATTAATTGTCTAATCGACTATTTTGAATTATTTGCCTTAATTAATTTGTAAAATGACGTTTTCATAAATGAAGCTTTAATGTCAATTGAATATGGATAATATATTACCTTATTTCAAACAAAAAATTAGAAAAATTATGTGAACCTCTATTGATTTCGCGGGCTGTATTGATACTTGCTAAACGACTATTTTTTGTTTTTGGACATAAATGGTGAGGGTAGTAGCATTGTCAGTGAAAGTATGCGACAGATGGTCATGAAATTGATTACCCATATTCTTTCGCCACAATATTCTATGAAGTTTTCTAGCTTTCAAACTTACCATATTTCGGAAAGCATTTTTCAGTATCTGCAACAACGGACACCACAGGAAATGTACGAAACTTTAATAAACTAAGGAATAGTTCATTTTATGGTTTAGATCCTACTATGAGAATATCATTCAAAAAAACAATAATGATCAATTTTGCAGATACGTCGAATACAACTTTAAGTTTTGTTATTGCGCTGGATTTCTTACAAAACTGCATGGTGTGTTAATTAAATTTGACTGCCAGGGTTTTGATTCAGAATACTTAAATAATTCTATCTGCGCCTGATCTAAATATTCCTCCTTCGTATATAAGTTTATAAGATATTATTACCCTTTACAGGGATAACACAATTGCCAAATAATGGTCAACACACAAAGCCACTGGGGCAAGTTTTTGTGAGTTTTCATGGAGGAATTTATTTTTTACTTAATAATTTTCAATACCCATGTAGAAAGAAGCTCAAACTAGAGCTGTTTTTCGTTTAGGAGAAATAGACGCCGTCCTCATCTTGGATTCGAACCAGGGTCCCTCCGTTTAGCCTGCGGTGTCTTGACCTACTAGACGAACGAAACTTTTTCTCCTAAACAAAAACAGCTCTAGTTTGAACGTATTTCTAAGTGGGTGTCGAAAATTATTAAGTAAAAATGTCCTCCTTCAAATTCAGGTATGACCTGTAAACTGATAACTGATGAAGTTTTAATTAGCTTGATCTCTGAACTTCTAAATTGATAGAGCTAAAGCATGTATACTAGAATGATTAATTAGTCTTTTAATCAATACATTTATTAATTAGCGGTTTTTCTTGTTTCTTTTTTAATATCTATCCACTAACACAGTGCATGAGAATGCCATATCATAATTCATATCTGAAATGGCAATAGACGATATAAATTTCAAGACATCTAATTTGCAAGGAGATAGCAAATACTTCAATTTTTGTGCATTCGATATATTTATATTATCGTGGACAGAAGCTTCAAATAAATTCCTAAATGATATCCGTTCCTTGACCATTAAGAATTGGAAACGAGAATTTAGAATATGCTTATTCATTTCCCATAATAGCAATTTTCGGACTTTGAATTAATTTCCCTACGCCCTTGCAATTTACAAGCAACCAAATCTTGCCCATAATCTTTTGTATGGTTTGCTGTTTGTCAATAAAAATATCAACTGCGTCGTCATTGAACTCCACATATAGTTCATCAACACTAACTAATATTTTCACGTTGATAATTTTTAATTAGGGCATTCTAATTCGACTGAGTCTATGTTCTTCAAATTGTTTCTTACTTTATCTTTCTAATGTGAACTTATTTCTTAAGATTTGCTTTTTCTAACAAAGCATCTTTTAGTTCGTTTGCTTCCGTCAGAATGAATCAATGGTAACGCATTTAAAATCAATGCAAGGATCTGCAGAACGAACCAAAGAATTCGATGTCCGTGATTTTAGACACCAAAATGTAATCTATTGTCGAACCCCTGTTCTGCGGCTAAAATGATCCATAGCATTCGTTACGAAGTCAAATGCTCGTTAGAGAAGCATTCTGGTGAAATAAGAAATCAAAAGTTTTAATGCTGAAACATTGAGTTCGCAACGAAAACATTAAATCCACTCAAAATTTAATCCTCTAATTATCGGAAAGTTAAATTATTATAATCCTTACGCCAAAATAAATCAACGTTATCAATGAATTTGTATATTTTAGAAGAGCCTTTGATAATGCGTACACACTGGTCAACGGCAAGACGAAGACAAATTATAATTTGAGAATTCTGTATGTGATTACATATATTGTTGTCGAATATAAAAAGTGAAATAATGATAGTGTACAGCAATTTCTAATCATCAAATAAAAAATGAAACAATTTGGAGTGAGGCGCACTGTAGAAATTGTGATTGTAAAAGTTTGTTCCCGGGGGATCTCTCTGAGTGGCAACGGTTCAGGAAGCCTGTGAAACGAAGAGAAAATGAAGCGAGGGAAACAAAACAAGTTCTATATAAGGCTCGAACTCCTCGTTTTCAAATTAAAATATTGTCGTTGCCATCCACCGTACCAATATAAGAAAATTAAGTTAATTGAATAAACAATAGTAACTCAATTAATTATAATGGAGTCGACAAATGTATTTTTTATTAAATAGAATAGTACGTTTTGTATTTTATGATATCTACGATAGATCTCAATAAAAATATTTCTTATATCTACATAATAACACGGTGAAATCTTGTTAATGCGGATAATCATGGACCACCGAATTTTATCCATACAAATGGAAGTCTGCACTAAGCGGAGGACAAATTTCAGTAGCTAAAACTTCAGGCTATTCAGCAATAACTAATATAATAATGGAGTACATATCGTAAATAAATAAATTACTAAAACAAAATAGTGAAATATGAATGCTCCAGAAGAATTTACAACGAAACAAAAAAATTAGTACTTATATAACTCATAATACTTATATACTTATACTTATATAAGTATAGTACTTACACTTACATAATAATTATATACTTATAAACTCAATTTTTTTACTTAATGCCGTATCAAAAATCCGAAGGAATTTGAGAGGTTACCTTTGCAAATCAGATGATCGCACCTGGGGAAAAAAATCATGCTGTCTTAGATGCCTCCACAAGTTTTTCCTGCAAAACACATTTTCTTTCTTTGCAAACAGGACTTTTGTTCGCATTATCCGATGATCCGTGCGGATTAAGAAACCTTTAGCACCGAATGTACATCAGACGAGAAAAAAGAATTTGTTGGTATTAAAAAGAGCTCGGTCTTAATCGAAGCCGCATCAACAAGATTTCACTACACCTTCTAAAATACAAAAAAACATTTGGCTTAAAATAGACCACATTATACATTATTTAACGTTCTGTTGAGTTCGAAAAATTTTTATTTTGGTAAAGCTAATGTCCTTGGTGATTCGGTATAGAAAAATTAGCTAGTTTATCATTTTAGCGTGCACTCGAAGCTTTCTGTATTTTTGTAGAAAAAGAAAATAATATTCGAAGAAAGGTAAAGAATATATCAAAAATAATTTGTAAAAACTGAACTGAAAGAACATATTAAGGAAATTTAAACTATTCTTATTTATAAACACACAACAAGCATATTGAATATTTCAGAGTTTTTACTTTGACATGAAAAACAAAAGCGATTGTTCCACAAGAAGTTGGAGTACATAAAAAATTAAAGTGAACTAGAAAGTGACGTTGAAATTTTCATAATATTTTATGAATTATCCCTGTCATTTATTCGTGCAAATTGGAAATAAGCGTGACAATAAGCAAAAAGGAAATTTCGAAGAAAATATGCAAAAAATACTTTTAACGTCTTTTTCGAAGCATTTTTTTTAAGGTAAATACGCAAAAGCCTCCAGAGAATAGAGATATCGTTATAGTTTTTAAAGATAAGAGTCTTCTTCTGACAGATAAGTACATCCTCTAGAAAACAAAACTTCTTCTGCAGCTTGATCACTGAAAAAGATAAAAAGAGAAAATTAAAAAGGTAGGAAAATGAATAACGTTCTAAGATACATTCGTACTCCCAAATCATTAATGATAGAAATCATACAAAACTGTTGTTTACAAAAATATAGGAAAATCGTTGAAATTTATATACAGTTATATAGAACTCTTCTTAGTTTTAAATACAAGTAAAAAAGGAATATAAAATTAAAAAAAACATAAGAATTCGTTTGAAGCTATTTTTAATAATAATAATACTTTATTTATTCTTCTTGGAACAGTCGTTGTGACAATACATGACCACACAAAGAAAGGTCCTAAGTAAATATCTATGACGAATATAACAGGCTTGAGGACTTCATTGATGTATGCACACTTGGTATGAGGTGTCGAAACCTTTGTTGGAGAATGGCTTGAAATTTCTCTATCTCTTCGCCCCTCTCTTTGGAAATTTTTGCAATCCACTGATGCTCCAAACCCACTTTGAAAACTTTACATATACTTGTTTCTGATGGGCTGTCAAGTGCCCAGAAATATAGCACTCGTTAAGTGCAAACAGCTTCTTGATCTTTCAATCCACATTGCACACTGTATTCTGTATTCTTACACCGCAAGGACAACACAGGATATAGTGCTCCTGGACCTACAATTTTCCGAGGAATTTGAATTACGGTAGACCGTTAGCCGGTAAACTTTTTTTTTTTTTGCTGTAATAATGGAAATCAATCCGAATTAATGAAGGATTACCTCGGATTACCGGATTATCTGGAAGACGGTCGTCTGCTTGGTTCTGATGGGCTATCAAGTCGTTGCAGCCATTTCCTGAATCCTTTATATCGAAAAATATCGTCGTTTTTAAAGTACCCGCGTTGTGTTCGATATATAGAATCGCTATGAGCGCCATGGTTAACATATAAAAGAATAAAAAGCTTAATTTCTTGCAATGATTCCACCCGGGCCTGTAGTCAAGATGAAGGGGCAACTGGGGTAAAGCGAATTGTATAGGGCATATGGGGCAGAAAGCACCCGGGGACTGTTTATATATATATATAAATAGCTCGACGGGGCAACTGGGGCACACGCCCTTGCTGACCCCTGCTTGGCTACAAGCCTGATTCCGCCGCTATATGCAATTTGGTCGTTCAAGTCTGGCGTCGGTACAAGCGATCACCATTTTGCATTATTGAACGTTTGTACCAAAGAATATACTTAAGCCACAAGCACATTTCTATTGTCTAATCTTTAAAAATGTAGTCCGGGGTTTGGTTCCCTAGGCCTTAAGAGGTTCGGATTCCTCGGAAAACAGTAGGTCCCGGCGCAGCATGACCACTGTAGTCTTTGAGCCGTAAAACCAAAAAACAAACAAACAAACAATAATCTTTAAAATATAAACTTATATAATGCCTGACATCATTTCTCTGATAATATGATATGTGAATATTATTTACGACAAAAAAATATACTTCGAACAAAAGTTTTATAATTTGCTTAATGCACTTCAAACGGATTAAATTATTAATTTTTTTTTGTCTACAAAGAAAGTATTAAATTTTCACAGAGAGGAAACTTATTGGCTACTTTTATCGCTTCACCACCCAGTTAAATCGATGAAATCGAATCAATCGAAGAGACATTCTTGAAATTCTGCCCTGAAACTTGTTCGAAGAAGTTTGTTTATTCTACTGAAAGGATTTTCATAAACGTTAACGCTTGAGCAGCTTTCCTCAATTAGTCGATTTCGCATCTGAAATGACAGAGATAATATTTCTCCTCAATTACATTTCAAATTATCCGTTTCCTTTTTTATTTTCATCCCTCTTCCATACAGCAATTATTGGTTACAGCAACTAAGCTTCAAGCATAATTCATATGCGGGAAGAGAGGCGGCTCTATATTTGCGAGGCCCAAGGCAGGTTTTCGCGGAGTCTTCATAGAAGGGATCTATCCAGCATATAACGAGGCACTTAAGATCAAACAAAATGCTCGCTACATCCGACCATCAAAAATCTTGGTCATTAAAAACAATTGAATTCTATTGTACTTAATCTATGCCAAACAAAATTTACATTTTCCTAGCTTTATATCCGAAAACCCGCTAAACGTATGTGCTAGTTATAAATGAGTCCTACTGTATTTGAAAGCTTTTTCTAAATGTTTTGATTGAGAGGGGAGGAGTAGGGAACAGAAGCAAATTATTAAAAGAAAATGAAATATATTACATACTGATCATACATTCAAATAGTGATCATATTTAATCAATGACCCAAGTGTTTATGACATGGTGTATTGGTATGTAATTTGAACACTGTGACTTAGTTTTCTGGGCTTACTTGGGCTGCATACCTAAATTATTACTCAACTCACAATATTCTCGTTCAACAAACTTATTCATACCTAAAATTGTTCGCAAATATTCCATACTGTTTACTTACTTTATACGTCTATAGCGCGTTAGGTAATTGTGGATCGAATTTATGGCTTAGCGAAACCTCCAAATAAATTATGTTTACACGTAGGTCTTAATAACGAAATCAATAATAATTATTATAACTCATTTTTTCATCTGATGCAGTTAGTTTGAAATTAAAAATGACTAAATTAATCCAAATGTGTTATAACTGATGATGACTCACTTTAATGACAGTATGGAAACTATTTGCTGAAAGATTCGTCTCTTTCCAACAATATGTACATTCTATTTAAAAATTCTAATTCCGTTCACGTCACTTTCAGACTTCTTGCCATTTGTAAGCTACAAATTAAACTTTGTTTTTACGCGCCCAATATTTAGTAGTAATTCTCAGGGGAAGTTCATTCCCTTGATCTAACGCGTGCCACCTTCGCACCGAAGTAGGCGAAGTAAGTCATCGTGTGACGTAGCTTGGATGACTCCTAGCTGAATTCGGAGTACCGGCTATTCATTTGCATGTTTGATTGCTTCTGCTTTCGCAAAGTTTTCGTGAAGAATTTTTGAAGGTGGTTGTGTATATAATGTTACACATAGGCGTAGCTTTAGGGTTAAATGGAGCACAAACTAGGGGGGACAAAAACAAAACCACAAAATTGGGTGGAAAAAATACGAATTTTCCTCTGTTCTAAAGAAAATGGAGGGCATGTGCCCCCCCCCTTGCCGCTAGATCACGCCTATGATGTTACAAACACAATCTATATACAAAATATTGCATAATTAAAAAATAGTATATAATTATACACTAGTGTGGTACGTATTTCAAAAACAATTCAATCATTTTGTAAGTACAGTAAACTTTTTTTTTTAAATGGCGTTTTGCGCTATAGCTACATGTTCGAATACAGGTAAAAGCGTGAAAGGAAAAAAGTATTTTATTTCATCCTGTCCTTTTGAATAATCTGACCGAATTTAAATGCTGGATTCAACGATATCGCAGAACAGATACTTTGAATACAAAAAACGCTAGAATTTGTATTGAACATTTGAAGAGTTCTGATTATCAAGATGCTATGATGAATCATTTATTCGGTTTGCCAAAGAAAAGACTCTTAAAAATAATCTGCCATGCCGAGTCTTAACGTACTTTAGGGCAATCTATAAGAACTAACGCCAACAGGTTAAAAGCTAGAAAAAAGGAAAATACTAAGTAATGCTTTAAACAGAATCAAGTGTTTAAGCCCCCCCAAAAAATCTCGTCTTTTCGAATGATTCAGAAAAAAAAAATGAGGCTAATGAATGTGATAATTGCCTAAAATTAACTATTGTAAATCTCAAAGTTAAAGCACAATAGAAAAGGGATACATGGCTGAAGTCTCCAGTCGTGAATAAAAAAGGTAAAATTTTAAATATGATACTTTTTTTTTTCTTTTGGAACTGCTTTTAACTTAAGAACTGTTAAAGTGCTAATTTCTAGAACTTTTATTGTAACAAATAATCATAAATAGAAAAAATATAAACAAAAAGTAAATAAATTTAAAAAACTATATATATGTTTGTGTGTGTGTGTGATAATTAAATTTTTCTATTTTTATCCCATGATTTTACATTTATATGAGTATATCAAAGGAGTATAGAGGAAAACTTTCAGGCGGAGTGGGGGACAACTTTACTTTTATATTAAAATTTTCAACAAATTTAGTTAAAAATTTAAATAATGGGCATTTAAATACCCATTTCTTTTACTTTATGTAAATGTATAATTTGCAAGGGAGAGGAGAGGGGGCGTTGTCTTCTTTTTCCCATTCTTGGATTTATTAGTGTTGCATTGAAATTAAAATCCAATTTCCGTAGTACTAGAATTTGTTGTTATATTTTATATGTTCGGAAAATTATTTTTTCCCCCTCTACTCTTGTATTTATCTTGTACAAAGTATGTGGTCATTCGATGCAAAAGAACAAATGGTTGTTTTGAAAAATTAAAAATTGTTTCCTTCCAGGCTTTTAAAGTTTGGATAAAATAATTTTTATATGCCAACTGTAAGTGGACGTTAATCAAAATGCATATGTGCGTATAATATATTCACTCAAAAAATATAAAGGACAGCAATTTTTATGAACAAATTAACTTTTTAAACTTAAATCAGGGGCATTTAATATTATTTTGCTAGTGATTTTAAACAAAGCTCTCCCGCAAATCTCAGATCGTGGAGGTCAACCAAGCTACGTCATCACTGACGACTTCCGGTGCCAGCGTAAGAGCGTAAGAGAGAGAGTGACCTAGCGCTTGTATTCTATAAGCCCTGGTAATTCCTTGCTTTTTTAAACAGAAAAAATTTTCACTATTTTAAATTGATATTGTTAAAGTTATTTTTTAATATGAAAAAATATTTAAAATTTCGTATAAAGTTTTTCAAAATTGAAAAAAAAAATCGATTCAACTTACAAAATATTGCTCCGGGACCTAGTCGGTCGTCTGTCTCGCCTTACTCTAAAGCCGTTTCTGTGAAGGAAAGGAATGAAATGCTATGAATATTCATAGTCCATTAAAATGCAAATTGAACGTAACCGCATGAAAACTAAATCTTAGGAACTGAGTAGGAAAATGTCACCAATTGCAGGATCTAGTCATAATTTTGAGATATAAAAGGGGTCTTCATTTTAGTGACAGGTCAATACTTTTTGTGATAATCGTAAAAAATGTCCAACAAATGAGGAAGATGTCTATATCTGTTACTACCTTGGCAGTTTAGTTTAAGATGAATTTCAGAAAACTTGTTTCTGTATGAGCGGGGGGGGGCGTAAAACACTAGGCATATTTATTGGTTATTAAATTTCAAAAACAAAACGCAAGCCCGTTTTGACAGGAAAATATATTGTCATTAAAATGAAGATCACTTTTATATCTCAAAATTGTCCCAGTAATACCGTGGTGTGGTTATTATCCGAGAGTTACTGAACAGTAACTGAACACACTCCGGAGTTATTGTATATAGTGATAATTTAAAAATTGTATAAAAAAATATAGAAGAAATGAACGTGTTCCATTACATAAGTATAGCGCTATGGGTCGTTGCCATTTAAGAGATACATGTAGTGGATAAAAGTAAATGCAGATGACATTAGG
>QLNU02015359.1:13125325-13162159 GCA_006491805.2 Dysdera silvatica
ACTTTGGGATTTTATAAAAAAATTTAATGATAAATAATATTAAACTTTTGGTTTAAAAAATTAAATAAAAGTATATTATTTATAATGAATTCAATTACGATATACAATAAACTATATTTTTAACCACACTAAATGCATATTTTTTAGATCCCAAATTAAAAAATTGTAAAAAACACTATGTAAAATATATAATATGGAAAACAAATGTATTAAAAATATTTATTATATTATACCAATGACTTCCGAACAGTGCCTGTTTAAAAGTTTCATGAGCCCTAGACTGAGAAAATGGAATTGACCCCTGAAGAACGTTACCCTCGTAATATTCAATTAATAAATCACTTTTTAAGTTCACTATCTTTAATATTCAGGTTTAGCAGTAATAAAAATTTCTCAGACATTTGTAAATAAACAAGATTAGAATAAAGCTTAAATTTTGTAACTAACTTTAAATTTTAATAACTAATCCACTTGGTTCTGCTTTATGACTGTCAAGTCGCGTCGTTATATCCGATACGAATTTCCCTACTTAGAATCTACGTAGACTACAAAATCGCCGTCGTTATAGCAGGTTTCGTCGTTATATACGATGTCGTTATAACCGATATATTTAGTATGGAGTAGAATAGCAAACCAAACTTCTTGTAAAAATTCCGTCGTTATAACCGGCGTCGTTATAAACGATTTTCACTGTATATATGCAATTGTAGCTCTGTAACCGCCCCCCCCTCTTAAGAACCATTAATCTCCCTTATAAATTTTCTGCCTCTACTAAGGCTTTGACAGAATATGTATTTTATAGTAGAACCGTTATCAGAATCTTTGGAAGGTATATTATTTCAGCAATGAATAATTTCTTTGTACGGCTTTTTTATCATTATAACATTTTTATTCCAGATCTTATCAATTGAAGAAAACATTATGATTCCTTCCAAAAGTGCATCATAGCTATTTATCTTCAATACGGATTTTGATATTTTCAAATATCGACAGCGATACCTTGGCAACGTAGTTGTAAAAACAGGTTAAATACATAGATGTGTCTTGGCAAATATGTCCGCACGATTTAAACCTGTGCAAATGAACAAATATAAAGATTAAATAGATGATTTATAACGTGAGATTAAATTTGAATTTGTATTATAATTATTATTATATGATGACAATTTCAAGTTTAAGATGCCTTGGAGACTGTTAGAATTCCTAGATATAGAAAAAATTGTCAAAAACCGTAATGACCCCCCTGTCTAATCTATTCTGGAAGATTCAGCCTGATCAATAAATGTGGTTTCTAAGTATTTGATAAGCCCATGCATGTATGATATTTATAGCTCTAATTATCGATTGATTTTTCCCATGGATATCAAAGCTATCAAATACGAGAACGAGATATACGAAAATTAGAACTTACTACAAAATGTTCGAGTTCTGCATTACCTGTAGTAACTATGGTGACCAAAAAGTGAAAGACACATAGTTTTTGGGTATTCGTTTCCGTCTTTCATGAGCGTACAAATTGCATCTTTGAATCGTTTTCCAAATAACCGTAGCTAATTCAAGAAACATATCCACTTAGAAACACGATCCACAGTATCTAGCTCGGAAACTTTTTCCTGGGATACAAACCGCACAATCATCCTTTATTGTCATTCTCCTGGTCGCACTGGGTTGTGGAAGTAGCCCATTTCTGCGGAGCGTCATTAGGATCCTACTGGGAGAACAAATCACCCTTAATGTGTCCCCCCCACCCTTCTTCAGTAAGCCAAGCGAGGTTTCTCCGCCCCATCCATACCTCCTCAGATACCCTCCCCTTTCCGAGGTAGACTCATCAGTCTGTGTCTGTGCTTTTTCTTCCAACATTCCAGTTTCCTTTTTTCCCCACTCACCCAAGATTCGCTCTTGGAAAAGGAGGACGATCAACAAGTGAGGAGCAGGAGATCGAAGCTATGCCAGGAGTGTTCGATGAAGAACATGTTGGAAATAGGAAAACTCAGTGCCGGATATATCTTTTAGTCGTACCCTAGTTTTTCTTCTGTTTCGTTTTTTGTTTTGCTAGTTCTAAGACGTTGCGAGCATACACCAGAGCACAGATGCTACCATTAGGTGGAAAGAAAAAAAAAGGTTTGGGATGGGTGTTTTTATCTGTCTTAGTTGTTTTTATTTGTTGCGTTGTAGATGGACCGGAGAAAAGCTATTAAGCGTGACTTCTTGTTCAGCTGCATTCGTTCCTTTTTTTTAAGTTAAGGCTCACAGATGACATTAGTTCTCTTCCAAGAATGGATGCCCAAAGTTTTTCCTTCTTAAAACACTTTCAACTCGCTTCTTCTGGAGAGAACTCGTTTAACTAAAATTGCATTGGCATAAGGCGGCAAGAGTTCCAGTAAATTTAACTAGATGGACTTCTTAAAATCGCAAGCATACTGTAAGGAAAGATTGTACTGAAATTGAAATGTAATGCAAAATAGCAATAATTAATGCCACAGCGAAGAACACAAATTATTTGATGAACTTTTTTTTCTTGACTAGATGAATTTAGGAGATTCAAGAGCACATGACACATATGATCAGAATCTTCATCTCTCTCTCTCTCTCTTTCTCGCTAACCAATGTTTCATAATCCATTCTCCTAACCCCAGATACCTTCATCAGTCAGTGCTTTCTGATTTTAGGCTTCTCTTAAACGATTTGTAATAGTTAACTACGATTGAATCCCTTTAATGATTTAAATCATCAACGCAAACTTTTGAAAACGTATAATTATAGAATGGCTATAGAATAATGATAGTAAAGAGAAAAGATTTAGCATCGCATGAGTTTCAACATTTAGCACTATGATATAAAAAATGTGAGCAATATCTCCATTAATTAGACAATTTTAACTAAACCATACATAGAACTATGAATATTTCACACCCAATTTGCGAAGTTAAGCAATAGATATATAATATTCATTGCATTTGTTCCTATTCTTGATGAGATAAGATTCGAATTAGAACCCGTGATGAAAAACTTCCACATCTAACTTACGTTCAATCCCTATTGCTGAAGGTAGAAAATTGTTAGGCATAAATTAAGTACCAAATAGGTTAAAGGATCTATGCTATCGGCAAAATACCTCGAAAGAAAGAACGAAATTGGGATGCAGATAAAATCTTAGATTTGAGGCACGACTCTGGAATGTAATGCCGTAGAACTTTCCAAACCGAAATATCTCCTGAAGGCTATTTCCATTTCTTCGTAAAGAAGAAAAAACGAAACAAGTCTCCATTCATCCAATTTTCGAAATATCCTTCCCTTTACTGCGTTTTTGATATCATAGATTGCCAAATTAGATTTCGGCTTATGGAAAATATGGTTACGAAGGGAACAAGGGTTTTACAGATTCCGAAAAAGAAAAGTATATCCTAAATTTCACAAGCTTTGAAGTTATAATTTTTTCGTTCATTCTCCAATTCAGAATACGATGCCAATTTTCAAATTCACACTTTCCCACAATTACCTTTTACGTCATTTATGAATCACTAATGTATTTTAATATTTCATAACGGTTGCGCGTTCTTATCTGTTCCGTATTATTATTTCACTTATTCATTTTTGAAACCCGCAATATAAAGTTAGTGTGCATTTAAAAAATTTACGTAGCATATTTTCTTTCCCTAGCTAAAACACAGATTCGGGTAGAGTCATATATATATACAGGGTGAGTTCAATCCACCGCACCCACGAAACATTTTTGAAATAGCCATCTGTTCACTGATTGGACTAATTTCACCAATAGGCGCTAACGAGTAACTACTGGGTTGTTTATTTTTCCGAGATAACCTTTTCATTGGTTCTATACTATCAGAAAAAGGGTGAGCCCAATTTGGCGACTTTGCATGCTGTCTTCACCGTGTTACGAACAACGAAAATAAAATTTACAATATTCTTACGCGCGAGAATGATCAGTTTATTAGAATTGGTGGTTTATAGCTATTTCTTAAATCTCTTCCTAATTAATAAATATAAAAAACCTCCGTATTTAAATATTATGCACTAGAGAACATTTAGACATCGTCCCATTTGCCTATCCCAACGGTGAGAGGGTGGGGGGTCGCGAGGATTTGACCTCCATCGCCTAGATTTTAACGTGCATTTTTTTTAACATGGTTAATTTTCTGGATTGAGGGTTGAAATAAACCTCACCCCCTTCCACTTTCTGGTAATGCTTATGCACCGTCCTGTAAATTTCGAATTTAGTGACCTTTTACCCTAATACAGCGTTAATAATTGTTATTATCTGATTGATGATATTACAACTAATCGATGGTTCCGAAGAACAAATTTTTTCCCGGGGTGGGTGGGGAGTAGGTGGTAGGCAAGCTATGCTCCAATCAGCGTCTTTTGTAAAATTATTACAAAGTTGTAAAACAAGTTCGCGATCACTTTTTATATAACCTAGCATGAGTAGTATATCTTTTTGTGTTTAAAAACTGCTCGGTTTTGGGGGAGAGAGGAATGGCTTCAGCTAATGTCCGGCCCTGAACATTTGGTAGTTGTAACATAAAAACTATTTGTAATAGCACCGGGAGCAGGGGTTAGTCATAACCCCATTGACTTTCCATTTTCCTGTATACAATTAAATTTTGATTGCCGAAACTCTCCCCACCTCTTAGTACACCCATAACCCCTTATAAAATGTTTGCGTACGTTACTGAAACATTGTATTTTCTTTCACTTTATCCAATAGATACACTGAACATAAGACACGTTACGAGTTCCACTGGCACAAAGTCAAGATTCCTCTTTTTCTCGTACAAAAATAAGTAGCCTAGTAATTACTTGTGGTGGGTCACGGACTTCATCATATGTTGCCCCCTCCTATACTTCGGTCTTTATAAGAAGGCTAAATTTGACTTTTCTTGAATTTCTCAAGTTATTACAGGATTTGGAAAGATGGGGGGAAGCGTGTAAGCACCGGCCCCCCTTGGAGAGATAGAGAGGATTGCCTCATTGGAGGAATTTTTAGGAGATTGGCTCGTATTTACATTACAGACTGAGAAAATCAGGAAAACTCACAAGTAACCCCTCCCCCACCCTCGGAGCTCACATGCCGAATCTAACGAATTTAATTGAGCTTAATGTAGACACATTAAAATCCTTAATGTATGAAAATTAGCAGCTATATTCCCATGGAAATCGAGAAATTAAATATTAAAAGGTAGTTAAAATAGCGCCAATTGCAACCCTTTTGGCAACACGCGGCGGGATAACAAGCTGGTCGAAAAATGTGAAAAAGCGAACGCGGGATGTATTCTAAAAGTTTAGAATACGTTCAGTAATACAGAGCTGGCGTTAACTTGTTAAATTTAAACGTATTAGATTTTGAAGTAGCTGTAAAGTTATTTTTTTCTCTATTCGTTAAATTGAAGTTCTATATTCTTTTTATTTTATTTCTGAAAGTCATAGCAGAAAACAAATTACTTTAATTTTTATAATCACATTGCAAGTTGCAATTCAATTCGTGCATAAGAGAAGCATTCATTTTTATTTCGAATTCCGCACGTGAATGTTTTCGTGAAATAATTTCAGCCAAACTAGTTTGTTTACTTTCGAAAATTGATTTCAAGAATTTAGCGAACTTTTTTTGCGAATGCTGGCGATTACACCTTTATTACAATTAGCCCTGTCTAATTTATTATTGAGTATTCAGTTTCTAGCAAAAATATGAAATCATTCCGTTCAGTCTATTCTGTGTTGAATAGTCATAAAACCAATAATTAAACTTATTTTCTTGGAACGAAATACTGCCGTAATAAATCTTATACTAATTTGGCTGAACATGTCGAATGTCTCGCCAAGTGGGCGTGAAATCTTGAAAAGAAGGTTGGCCTCCCCTAACCCATGATTGGCTGAATCAACAAACATGGTCCGCTCGAAAAAATTAAAAAAACAAAAAAATATAAAATTCCATTTTCCGATCCAACAATGATTTGCAAATGGGCTTATAATAACATAAGGATTTCAAAAATGTATCGGAGGTGCGGTGGATTAAACTCAGCCTGTATATTTAATTGCTGGCACTAGTGAAATGTGGGACGAATCAGAAAGCTTTTTATGATAATGATAATGATGTTATGTCATATGCATTAATATGCATTTCAGATTTACCCGCATTTAAAATAGCAGCAAACGGTAGTTACATTAACAGATGATTGGTATAAACGTCGCACAGTAGACGCAGGAAAGAGGGGATAGGGGACGCAATCCCCTCCCACTAAATATCAAGGATAAAAAACTTGTTCTCAGTGCCGGGTAACGTTATCTTTTAAAGTTACTGAATCCAACCCCACCTCCATAAGTTTTGAATTGCTATTGCATTCCAACTCGAACACAGACTTAAAATATGTTATAAATGCAAATTAAATGCCAACAAATGCCGGAAGCATATAATACGTCCGACATATTATGCGGCTTATTGACCAGCTAGTCACTATAATCCGAGATTGGTTCTCTGAGACCTGAGGAAGTTCGGATTGCTCGGAAAATATAGCCGTACTGTGGGTCTAGAAAATACACTAAGCATGTGATTTTGGAAAAGGCTCCTGATGAAGATTCAAAATTGCCTACATATGTTTATTAAAATGTTGCTAGTAGGTTATATCAATTATACTTCTACTATTATTAATGAAAGAAAAATAATTAATCGAGAAGAGTTTAATCACCAATGGTATAATAAATAAACCACAAACGAAGGTTTCAAATATTAATGTTAATATTAATATAACGAAGCACTCACTATTAACAGTACACAAATTGTAACCAATTATTTGTTATTATAATACTCCAAAAAGGTCAACTAATTATCTTAAATAGAATTCCGTTTATATTCCTCGCGATTTAAAACAGCTTTCTTAATAAACGCAGAGAAATTATTATGAAAATGTACAATCACTCTGATTTATTAAAACAGAATTTTGCTTTTATTTTTGGATAATTGAATTTTCCAAAAATTATATTTATTCTATAATTTATTTACAATCCATAAAATTTCCAATTTGTCCGAAATTTAATAAAAACTCTTTTCTATCTTCATTCTAAAACAACTCATTTTTGTGGCATTCATCTGAATAGCAAGAATACGTTTTTTATTAAATAGAGATTTTATTTTGCTACGACTTGCTTTTTAATCTAATTTCTTGAAGTTTTTCCATATCTCTTGAGCATGTTATTTTCGTTTGAATTTGATGGAAAATCCATTTAAACGTATTTAAATTTGATGTAAAATCCATTTCGTATAATTAAAATTATTCTGTATGCTGCAAATAAAACGACTTACATTGTCATTTTGTTTACTGAAACTACATTTTTTTTCTGTAAAGTTCTTAGGAATGATATTGTTTGTTTTGATTTTATTTCATCCATTCGAACAAATGAAAATACATTTGTCATTTCTCTCATAACTTACTTTTATAATAAATTTTTTTAATAGACACAAAGGTTTTAAAAGATGCGCCAAGCATTAATGCCATCAAAATGATGATGCACGATTACGAAATGTTGTTACAATCGAAACAATCGCCATTGACTAAAATTACAAACGAGTCCATAATCGAGTCGTCGATGAACTTAACAATCGATATGTTTCAGAGTAATCGCGTCAGCTATACAACCACACTGAGCAGGCAAGTTGACATTGCTAAATCACGGCTACAGTCTTCCAAATACATTGCGTCGTTGTCAATTTAACTAGTAAAAAGTTACGTCGAGCGTCATTTTCAACCCTCCAAGCAAAAGGGTTGTAGCATTTGCTTATAGAATCTTTATATAAGCCTTAGAGGACCTAAACAATAGAACCCGACTTAATGATATGCATCTATGTTATTTATTTATACGAGGATATATTTATTTTTATTTCATTTTTTTTCAAATACACAAGAATTCCAGTTTTGGATTTATTGTACGTATATGATAACTAAAAACGATATACTACTTCTGTGCCGATTTTATATGAGAATCATTGAAAGTTATGTAAATTATAGTTGAAGATATTGCATCAAGTGGTTAACATATAGTCCCCATTGAATTTTAAGCTGCATTTCTCCATAAAGTTATTTATAAAAATATTTAAATTGTTTTTATCGCTATCAAAAATGCACAGCAAATATTGCACACAATATAGTATTTACATTCAAAAGCATGGTTAATAAAGATGTAATTACAATTTTGTTTTATTATTTAAAACAAACGCTGGCCAAATATCTCATGAGTAAATAGAAATGATATTCCAAATTCAATAAATTTTTTTATGTAGGCCTATATATATAACCTAATCTTGTTGAATATAAACATGTACCGTAAGACCTATTAACTATTATTTTTCTGAGGTAGTTGCACTTTAGCGAAGAGAAACGTTTTTACGATATAAAGAATCGAGTCATCGTTAACAAACGAAATATTACAAATGAAGCGAGTCAGCCAACAGACGGTTTCCACCGGAAAGAGCGATGAAACTGCTCGCTAGTGGAGAAGCATGAGTAGAAGATATTTTTACGATCAGAAGAATCCAATCATTGCTAAAGGGGAGAATTGAAGAGAGCCAGCCAGCAGGCGATAGTCCCGACCGGAAGGTATGGCGGCTGCTCTCTAGTCGACGAACGGCATATAATATTAGAGATGTTTTTACGATCGAAAGAATCGAGCCATTGGTAACAGCGAGAGAATCAAACCGAAGCGAGGTGAATCAGCCAGCAGGCCATGGTTACCACCGGAAGCAAAAGTGACGTCAGGCAAACATAGATAAGTCGATTTCTAAAGCAAGTTGACTCGAATTTGTGCATCTACGTTACCTTAACGAACATTTTTTCATAATTAATTGTAATTGTGCTTTCATTAAAACGCCTTGCGGTGGCGCAGTGTGGTAACGCGTTCTCCTATTGCGCGGCTAATCCGGGTTCGACTCCCAGCAGTGCAAAAAGAACGCTTACTCAGAGATCTCATAAAGATCGCACTGCTCACTGTAGTCCGGGGTTTGGTTCCCTAGGCCTTAAGAGGTTCGGATTCCTCGGAAAACAGTAGGTCCCGGCGCAGCATGACCACTGTAGTCTTTGAGCCGTAAAACCAAAAAGAAAGCGAATGCTTTCATTAAAACGCTGAGATCCTCATTTAAAAAGTCCATGGTTTGAAATTTTTTTACTGAGCGAACGAATCCATGAATCGAGAACTTATTCAGTCACACAGAATGATGCGATGCATCGAGTCAGGTTTAAAAATCATCGAGAGCTTTCGAGATGTTCAAATGATCGAGAAAATCGACTAATTCATCTCGCAATCACGCATTACTAATCAAAAACGTTAAAATTGTGGCGCATGATCAAAAATAAAATGGTCACTTGCTCATGATCATTTTCAGTATGATTCAGAGCCATGTTTGTTTGTTTGTGGTTTTACGGCTCAAGAACTATAGTGGTCATAAAGCGCTGGAATCTACTGTTTTCCGAGGAATCCAAACCTCTTGGACCTACAGTTTTCCGAGGAATCTGAACCTCTTAAGGCCTTGGGAACCAAACCCCAGACTACAGTGAGCAGTACGATCTTCGCGAGATCTCTGAGTAAGCATTCTTTGCGCTGTTGGGAGTCGAACCTGGTTTAATGGTGCACTAGGCGAACGCGTTACCACATTGCGCCACCGCAGTGCACCATATTTATAAGAATTAGCAACACATTCTGCAACTGTCAAAAAAAAAAGTACATAACGATATTCCTTGAATAATTTCGATGAAAAAAAAATGTCATTCCAAATGTCATCATATCAGTATTTTCGGAGATATTGACAATTAATATCCAACCAATCACAATGAAATTTGACCACAATGTTTCATTATCGCAATATTGTGATTTAAACAAAAATAACGTACTAATTAATACATTATTATTCTCTCGTACACTTCAAAAATAAAAGTATAAAGAAGTAAAACAGTGGAAAGGGAAAAGTAGAAAAGAACAAAAGTATAAAATAAATAATGTGTGTGTGTGTCGTCTGGTATTGTTCGTTCCTATTCATTTTAACCTCTTTCCATATTTTATTACTCCATCTCAGCCCAGGTCACTTTCTTGAACTTTGAAAATTTTCTTATATTCGGCAGACAATTTTAGCTTTCCGAAATTGACCAGAGCTTGCAATATATATCATCTGTTTCCATGTAAAAATGGTCATTTTTAAAACATCTTAATGTTAAGAATTCTTGTCAGCAGGGCCGGTTTCAGGCTACAATGCGCCCTGCGTACAACTATTTTTGGCCCCCCTCCATTAGCGTGACTAGGGACTAATCCCCTAGAAAATTTCTTCTAAGCATTGAGGTAGGCCTATATAGTTTAGCCATGTCTCAAACTCATGTTTGTAAAAATTGCAACACCATGAAGGACTCGTCCGAATTGAATGAAATTTAATGTACAAACGACCTGTGTTGATACAAATAAACGATTAAAATTACAAAGCAAAAAACAATATTACATGTCGAAAATCAGTATTTGGTGAAGCCACCACGCGCTGCAATAAGTGATGCTATACGACGTGGCATGGAATCAAACAGATGTTGAATGTGTGCCTGAGGAAGAGCATTCCAGATTGCTTGTATGCGACCCCAAAGTTCATCTGTAGTAGCTATGGGACGAGGATCACGAGCGAGACGCCGACCAACGAAATCCCACACATGTTCAATCGGCGACATATCCGGCGAATAGGCAGGCCAAGGAAGAAGCTGTATCTGTTGTGATGAAAAGAAGTCTTGAACATTCCTGGCAATATGTGGGCGGGCATTGTCCTGTTGAAATACAGCTCCGGGAATGCCTTGAAGGAAGGGAACAACTTCGGGCTCCAGAACTTCATTGATGTACCGGTTGCTGTTAAGATTACCCACAATTCGTAGCAGCTGAGATCGTCCATGATACGCAATCGCACCCCAGACCATAACGCTGGGGGTTCGTCCACTATGACGTTGGATAACGCACTCCGGAAGGTGGCGTTCACCGGTATAGCGTCTAACACGGATGCGGCCATCACTGTACCCCAAATTAAAGCGGGATTCATCAGAAAACACCACTTGTTGCCAATCAGCACGCCAGTCTCTATGTCCATGAGCCCATTGTAGCCGCAGGCGCCGATGGTTTTGCGTCAGGAGGATCCTGTATAAAGGAACTCTTGCACGCAGTCCACGGTGCAGTAGACGCCGACGAATTGATGAAGCACACAATGATACACCTGTAGCAGTGCACCAACGTTCTGCCAACTGTCCAGATGAAGCAAAACGGTCCGTCACCGCCATGCGGACCAGGTGTCTATCATCCCGTGCTGACGTCACCTTTCGGCGTCCACTCCCGGATTTCCGAGTTGTCTGGTTCTCTTGAACCCACTGCTTCCACACTCGCATCACTGTGCTGCTGTTACGCCCCATACGAGCTGCTATTGCACGATAAGAAAACCCTCCTTCACGAAGGCCGATCATTCGTCCCCGTTCAAACTCCGTAACTTGCTGAAATGTCGCCCTCTTTCGTCGTAGAGGCATAGTGACGTCTCATGTAACGTTTACCACTAGCAGATAACCATACACGCCCCGCTACAGCCCTCTATTTATACGGATCCATCAGCAGTTCAGAGGGCGCTGCTCAGCCCACGCATGCGCGATGACTCTGAAATTCTAATCATTTGAATAGCTCACCCTATTTAAATAAATCGAACACTACGCAGATTAAATCAAACAACAATATCAATCAACGTTTATTGGCGTAGTGATACCAACGCCGATGTTATGGCGTGATTAGATGGTGAAACGTTCGAAAGAAAATAAATATTTCTGCGTTCGGTGGGACCTGAACCCACGACCTTCCACTTCAGGTCCCACCGAACGCAGAAATATTTATTTTCTTTCGAACGTTTCACCATCTAATCACGCCATACCATCGGCGCTGGTATCACTACGCCAATAAACGTTGATTTATATTGTTGTTTAATTTAGCATACCCTAATTTGCATTTCCTGAAAGTTTCAGCTCAATCACGTGATTCCTTCATGGTGTTGCAATTTTTACAATCAATAGTATATAAGATATAATAATGATATATATATATATATATATATTGAACGGCAAACACTACCCCGGGAAGAAGGAGGACGCGGACAAGCGGACCTCAAAGACTTACATGACAAGCAGATCCAGAGCATGAGGCAATACTTCCAGTTGAAGAGTCCCCGATCGCCACTCATCCAAGCCATAATACAAGCAGATGCAAATTACACGCCACTAAACCTGTGTAGTACCGAAGAGCGTGTCCTCGAAACAGCCAACGAACAGAAACTGAGAACTTGGGCCGGAAAACCATTACATGGCAGGCACTACAATGACCTACAGCAACCACACGTTGACAAGAAGGCATCAAATGCGTGGCAAATCAAAGGCACTCACCAGCCAAAGACAGAAGGATTCGTGCTAGACATCCAAGACCAAATGATCGCAACAAGGAACAATCAGAAATTCATCCAGAGAAAAGACATAGAAAGTGACAAATGCAGGCACTGTCAAGCGGTATCGAAACAATCAACGTGATGGCAGGATGCAAGATTCTCTGGCGCTCAGTCAGACTACAGACTTTATATATATTTAATTTATTTGACGACGATTTTTTGGATTTTTTGGATATCGCCGGAGGATGGCAAGGGCGGATGCAGCACAAAATTCCAGGGAGTGCATAAAACTTGAAAATTTCACTTGTAAATTTGATTTTAAGTACTTTTTACTTGAAAATAATCATTTTTAATGTAAACATTATTATTCTCGGGGGTTCACACCCCCTGCCTGTATCCAGCCTTGGGAGCAGGGATTGATTCATGCAATTTTTCAGAATTTCAGATTTAGAAAAAAAGGTAGAGGGCGCCTTCTCGGGGAGAGCTGATCGACAGAATTTTACGGTAAATAAATTGTAATTAAAAGAACAATCAGCAACCTCTTTCGCCTCTAAAAAGAAATTTGGCGTCGTGGGAAAGTGCCCAATGTGTCCATTTATAAATACAGCACTGTCTGTAAGCTCCCTGACCTTATTCTTGGTATTTATTTATTTCTCACAATTAATCAATATATGTTCTTCTTTAGTATATACTTACTCCTCAAGATTTATTTTCTGTATAGCTTACTTCATTAGATATTTTTAAACTAGAAGCTTCCAAAACTTTTCTTTTGTCTTTCATTGTCTTTTCAAATTAGGATTTAGATAGAATTTATATTAATGGAAAAGAAGTTGAAATTGTCAAAGAAATTGATTCCTTAGGAGTAACATTAACGAACTGGAATAAACAAATTGAAAAAAAAAAAAAAAATCAGTTCGGGAACAAGAATTATAAAGAAATTGTCACGTGCAGTTCTTAAGAACGTGTTACTGTGTCCATATTATGCTTTTCTATATAGTCACCTGATTTATTGCAATTGTATATAGGAAAATTTGAATAAGAACAACATGAAGGTAATTAAATCCGTACAGAATAATTTTTTAAAAACCATCGAACGAAACACCAGCTTAAGTTACATTACATTATTTGTAAAATATGGTATATTACCAATTGATAAAATCAATGAATATTGTACGCTAGAACTAATGTAGGAAAGGATAATAGAAGGAAAACATTTTGGATAATATTGATATCCAATATCACGAAAACAACAGAAATTTAAGAAGAAGCAACCAAATTAAGCTACGAGAGATTAGAACGGAAATGTACAGAAAGGAATTGAATATATGGGAATAAAGCTTTGGAATGAATTACCAAATAATCTTAAAATTAACAATATAAAATTGTTTAAAAAGAAATTAATTGTATACTTATTAAACGGAGTTTGTGCGCCAGCGGATTAATAGGGTCCTCAACCGGTTAAATTTTATAATTTAAACTGGGGACCCATCACGGGGAAATGCAAATTGTATTGTCTGTTCTAAACTGTGTGAAATTTATTATACTTAAATTGAAATTCAAGACTGTATGCAATATGTAACCCTTGTGACAAATAAACATTATTATTATTATTATTACTATTTCCAGATACATCCTCCGCAAGCCTTTACAAGCTCTTATACTTTCGTGTAATTTTCTTTTCTAATTACTTTTCCAATTTCATAAAAATTATATACTCAAGTTTTCAAAAGGATGCAAAATAAACCAAATTCCTAGAATTAAAAAAAAATGAAACAAACGCTTTTCATTATTGGTCGTTTGTTTAAATGTTTAATATCATTTTTCAAACCTCATCAACGACCATTCTTCAAAGTTTATTGATAACCATTTATTCATGAAATTTCAATCTTCTACTTTTAGTCGTAGTCTTATTTGCGCTCTAAAATCTACTTAAGCTTTTATTAAACCTTGGTTTTGAAGTTCTCTGTTTCTTCTCCTTTCGAAAAATTAACGAATTCCGAACTAAACTTTCAACTACTCTCATCACAACTTTTCCCAGAAAGTTCCTTTAATTCGCATGCAATTAATTATGAACGATCTATTGACATCGAGCAATTGTTTTTTATTTCTTCAGAATTGCATCTAATTTCGTTGTTTAATTCCTTCGTAATGCCCAATTCATTTCGATTCAAATTAAAAATGCAATTACATTAAACCTAATACCGTCTCCGTAAATTGATCCAATAAATCCTCGCTTTTAGCTACTCAGGTCAGGAAAAGGCATTCAAATTAAGTTGATTTCTTCCTTATTGTTTCTCATCTTTTAGAATGTTACCTTCGTTCCTTAGATTCGGAAACATGTTTGATTGGAACAAAGGTATTAAATGTTTTCTTTCACTTCCTGTAATTAATTCTTGAAACTTTAATTAGATAAAATTTTAATATAACGTATTCCATTTATGTTTTAAGCTTTAAGCAAAATGCGTTTATTTTTATAGCGCGTCCTTACACTTGCCAAGGAAATGCACGAGGTGTAAGTCGTCGATTTTGAGAAAATGGTATTGTTGGAAAAGTCTCCTCGTTGGTAGTAAAAAAGTCAATAAAATTGTCCCTTTCAATCCAACAGTCGAGAAGATATCGCTAAAAGAAAACGAGGGAATCAGTAGCGCCGGGAAAGCAAAGTGCAAGGGCATATCGTGAATACAAAGCGTTAATACGATAGGGTCAGATGGGGTAAAGTGGGCACATTTAAAACATATTTCTAACCTTTAAAAATATTACAGTATTTTTAATTTTTCTTTTTGTTTTGTGTTTATTAGATGGCAAGACAATATTTTTACTAAAAAAATTTAGTGGTAGCATTAAAATTGCCACCATTAGGCAAAACTGTTATCGTGCTTAAACATATGCCATATGTTGCTCTCTCAGACTTCTGTTTTCCTCTTTTCTATAGTAAAATTAAAAAATAGTTTTTTTAAAAATAAGAAGCATAAAATATCTAAGAACAGATATTCGCCTGAAGATAAGTTAAATTTATTATATTTTGTATTCTATGTGATATTTCATCATGTGGGATAAAGTGGGTATAGCATTAGGCTTAACTATAAGAACAAATCCAAAAACGTTCTCTCACGCAAGCTTGCAACTAGCGGTATTAGCTGTTGAAAATGGAAAATCTATTTACAATGCAGCAAAGAAATTTAGTATTCCATATGAAGCTTTAAGAAGATAAGTTATAAGAAAACGAGCTCACACAGGTCTGGGTCGATAATTCAGGCTTACCATCGAAGAAGAAACTTGTATAGTTAATGCTTTCAAATTTTTGTTTAGATGTGAACACTCTTTCATTCGAGCTGATTTTCATGATTTAATATCTATTTTAAATAATCTAAGAACTAGAAAAAACCCTTTAGAGACAATAAACTCGGTCCTGATTGGGCAAGGAATTTTGAAAAGTGCTGGGCAAACGAAATAAGTAAGCGTAAGCCTGAATTACTAACAAATGAGAAAGCCACATGTTTGTCTTTATCCACAGTCAACACCTTTTTCAATACTTATGAAGATGTAATTTCAAAAAATAACTTTCAAAATTATCCCCAAAGAATCTTTAATTTGGACGAAGTAGGTCTTTGTACAGATAGTCGTTACACACCTGTGTTTGTGCCAAAATCTGCTTGTACAGCAAATTTGAAATCAGAAACGTGAGACCATGTTTAACATTCTTTTTTTTTGCATATCCGCTGATGGAGAATTCTTAACACCTCTTACCACTTATAAAGGTACACATCTATATAAGTCAGAGACCAGAGATGCCCCCCCTGGTGCTTTGTACGGTACAACAGAATTTGGGTGACTCACCTTCGGCAGATCACACTCATAGTATGAATGCAGAAGAGAATGAAGATTCAATAATAATCTCTATAAGTCTTTCCTCACCGCTAAAAGATTTGAAGTGTGCTATATTAACCACACTTTCTCCTCCTCCTCCATCCCACACAACTGAAATGGGAATAGAAAACTCAAAGCAAAAAAGAAAACGTGTTAAAGCAAAAGCAGGTGAAATACTAACACAACCTACTGTTGTTGAGAGACTTTTGCAAGAAGAAGAGGCAAGATCTAAAAAGAAATCATGCAGACATATGCTGTTAAATAAAAAAAACTGAATCTGACAAATCCAAAAGATCCCACATGACAAACTATATAAATTTGAACTCTCACCATTCCAATAGGTCTAGTGTTTCATTTGGTAATTGGGTTTGAGTGCAGTGTAGTGAGGGAAAAACTACTTCTGAGTTTTTGGGACAAATAATTGATACGGTCAATGATTTGGTAACAGCAAAATTCTTAGCTAAGTCAAAAGTAGGAGATTTTTATTCGTTTCCAGAATGAGATGATTTAGATGATGTAGATCAGTTAAACATTATTAGAATTCTCCCTGAGCCAATACTTAACAACCATGGTCACTATAGATTTATTTTCCGAGATATTTCCGCTGAATGCTTATTGTGTTGATTCAAATAAAAAAATGATTTATCTACTGTTTTACTCACTTTTTACTAATTACTCACTTTACCCCCAAGCCATGGGGTAAAGTGAGTATAAAACTTAGCCTCATTTCAAATGCTACCATTTATTTATTTTTTAATATTGAGTTAAAAATTCAAGCATAATGTGATCTCAACAAGTGTAATATATATATATATATATATACACAACAAAAAATTATTACTTTCTTCAAAGTCTTATATAAGTTTTGAACGATTGATTTTCAAAAATAGTATTTTTATACCCATATTACCCCACCTGGCCCTGCTTCAAATGCTGAATATTCATATCAAGAAGGTTCTCTAATATCACCCGTTTTCCCCATGTGAGTGCTGAGCACATGTAATAATTAAATGACGTCAGAACAGAACTAGAATGAACGGAACAGAATTAGAATGAACAGAACAGAAGTAGTAGGCTATGATTTAATGTGAAGAACTAATCCCTCTCTTGATCCTATGGGACAAAAAGCAATGGCGGCTAGTAGGGTGACGTGAGTGAAGCAGCACTTCACTTAAAAAAATTGGGCAGTCGAACAGGTTTTTTTTTTTTTTTAATTTAAATTCCAAATCCTTTTTATTTTTTATCAAATTTAAAATTTGATTAGAAAAATAAAATTCAAAATTTTATTTTGAGCCCACTATTTTTTTTTGAATTTAATTCCTTTAATATAATTGGAATTACATTCAGGAACAGAAGGCTACGTTTTTAAGTCAGCGCTTTAAACGCGTTAAACGCACCAACGAAATGTTGCCAGCCAAGAAAAAGGGCCGAATGAAGCGACGATAGAAATTTAGAGCTGTGTTTCAAAACGGAAATGCTTTGCGAACATGGTTACTATGGCGACGATTTATTTACGGCTAAAGCAAGTATTGTCAGAGAAGAGAAATTTTTATCGCATCATCATGTCAGCTAGTATTGCCAGATCAGAGGTTTTACCTCTGAATCTAGAGGTTTTGCATGGGGAAAAAGGTAAAAATTACCAAAACAGAGGTATGGCTTGATCAGAAATAAAAATTGAGATTTTTGATTACCACAGAGGTTTCTAGAGGTAAAAAATTTTCTGTGGGGTGTGTTACTGGTCAAAGAAAAAAAATTAAATCAAAGAATTGAATAAAACTTTGATTCAAACTACAAACAGTTTAGTGTTATATCTGTTAGAATTATTTAATCACCCTGAAGTATTTCGAGGCACGTTGAGTGGTAACAGTAGAAGCGTGTAATTTCGTTGTGTTTTTGTTTCTTAAGGGGACACAGGACCTTTAAATCTTTAAAAAATCGATTTTTTATTTATTAGTTTAAAAAATAATATCGATTTTTGGCAGTGTTTTAAAACAAACCGCATCAAAATTCTTCAATTACTTCTTGCACTATTGTATAAAATAAAAATAACTATTACATGTTACCTTGTTACCAAGTTCCAACTTGAACGCTCTTTTTCTCAAAATCACTATTTACTTTTTATAAGTTTTTATTATTTTTTTAGAATTAACTCTAAAATGTTGAGTGTTATGAATAAAAATGGGATTACATAAAAGGTTAAACGCTGGTAAAATAACTAATTACTAAAACTGGTAAAAACTAATATACTGCAAAGCTTCTTCCATTATCTTAATAACTTAAACTCACATATAAAATTCACATACGAAACAGAACAGAACAATAAACTCCCTTTCCTAGACGTTCTTGTACACAGATCTCACGATAACTCAATCTTCACCTCAGTTTACCGTAAACCCACACATACAGACAGATATCTCGATTTTAAATCGCATCATCCAACATGCCACAAAGCTTCCGTTGTTAAAACATTAAGTCTTAGAGCGAATTCTCACTGCAGTAATGAAACACTTTCAAACACAGAAACAAAACACATACACACGGCACTTAAAAATAATGGATACCCTAAACGATTCATTCTCAGAAACTGTAGACCCAATAGTACATCTTTAAACAATACATCTCACACCCGCATATCTATTCCATATATTCACGGCATTTCCGAAACAATCTCTCGCATCCTTAAAGAGGCAAATATCCAAACATTCTATTCCCCTGTCACAACACTTCGCAAACAACTTACAAAAGTTAAAGACCCAGTTCCACCAGAAGATCTCACAGGCGCCATATACCAAATACCATGCAAAGACTGCAACAAACATTACATAGGACAAACAAAAAGAATGATCAAAACAAGAAAAAAAGAACACAAACAAGCACTCGCGAAAGGAGACATAGCCTCACGTCTGGCAGAACACGCTTTACAACACGGACACGAACCCGACTGGGACTCAACAAAAATACTACACCGTCACATCACAAACAAGAATAGTAGACTCTTCTTAGAATCTTGGGAAACTTACAAACTACACGGGAAAGCCATTAATACATCACAACCACTTCCAGAAACTTATAAACAACTCTTACTCTGAAATGTATGAGACACCTCCAAATTAGGTAGCCTGCAGTATGGGTTTCTCATTGGTCCCTATTGGGGTTCTTCCATGATTCTATTGGAGGCCTCCCATTGGTTCTCATTGGGTTTTCCCATTCTGCGGGACTACTCTGATGAAGGGTTTTCCAGAAATTTCAAGTATAAAAAAGAGACAGAAACATAACATCGTCATTACTCCTGATGAAGGACTGCTGCTGATGCGTCCGAAAGCTTGAGTGATCTTTTTCATTGCTATTTTACCAGTGTTTAACCTTTTTATGTAATTTCCTCCCTGGTACCCTGTATTTTATTTCTAAAATGGGATTCTTTAAAAGAAGTATTTACTGAGATTATGAACGATCCAACCTCCGATCAAACTTCGCTTAAGCAGAGTGTCGGCTATTTAAATATATTTAACGACTTTGAATTTTCACTTTTGGTTGTTGTTTTTAGCGATAATTTTGGACTTACGGATGTTCTCTTCAATGTACTACAAAATAAGTCATTTGACATTAATTTTTGCATCTCACAAATTAAAAATACGCAGATGCTCTTAAACAGCAAACGAAATGAGGATACGTTCATGGAAATTTTCGAATTAGTGATTTCGAAAACAACAGTTCCAACTGAACACCGTGAGGGACGAAAAAAAGTGACGCTCACACAAAATAAAGTTCTTGCAAAATATAAAATTCATATTTTATGAAATATTAGATACATTTCATTACAGATTACCACACATTTTAAGATATTTTAAAATACATAAACATATATGCATTATACATAGAAAATCACGACGAATTTATGGAATCTCCGTACAAATATAAATTATATATAAAAAATAACAATATTTTTCAATATAGATTAACAAAATATACAACGACCCTAGCAAACTCTTCATCAGGAGAGACGCTCTCTAAAGGTCTGAAGAGTGGGTTGTTTCTGATAGATAGTCGGCATTTGTAAGTGTGATCATCCGCTGGATGGTCACATTGGCAAAAGGCCGACTATTATTTGGCAATTGTGTTATCCCTGTGAAGGGTAATAATATCTTACATCCTTATATACGGAGAAAAATGCGTTTGTTCTTGTCCTCGTTCGTCTAGTAGGTCAAGACACTCTGGGCTAAATGGAAGGACCCTGATTCGAATCCAGGATGAGGTCGGCGCTTCTTTTTCTCCTAAACGAATACAGCTCTAGCTTGAGCTTTTTTCTACGCGAGTGTCGAAATTTATTAAGTAAAATAGTGATCTTGTTACAATAAATTAAATAATCATGGCTTATACGTATGTGGTGGTTGCAAGTCGTTTATACCACATATGACTCCATATTTTTCTCAGAAGGTTATTATTATTATTATTATTATTGCAGTCTTAAACACGATTTAAATATTATAAGATGAAATCCATATTCGAATACCAACGAAGTAAGAACAAAGTTTAACAGATTTTTTTAACAACAAAAAGGAAATGGAACGAATTCATATATAAATCAAACTTTTAGAAAATGAAATGAACATGAGCGTGAACACGTAATCCACACAATTCACGATATTATTAAAATTTTATATTTTGTTTATCTATTGACAAACAGTCACGATACGTATTATCTAATAACAGGGCTTTGAAAGCCAATATGTCTACATGTGATCACCCTTTATTTCTTTATTTCTTTTTTTTTTCTCTTTTTTTTTTATTCCTAAAGATAAGAGTACGTAACAATCGTCTCTGTACTCTGAAATCTAATCATCTAGTGCGAAAAAATAAAATAGCTTGTAATGGATTTTTCCTTCTAAAATTGTCAATAAAATGTGTATACCGTTTCTTCTAAAAGCATCCTCAAAATTTTAACTTTCTTCTTAAAAGCTGAAAAGCGCATTTTAGCAAGCATAAAGAGAGGAAAGAAATGTCAATATTCAGCACGACATATTTAGCAAACATTTATTTGCAACTAATTTAAAACTTGTGTTAATATTTGAAAATTTGTTTTAAATAAATGCAATAAAACTTACTTTTCTGCTACTAAGAAGACTAGTTAAATTTTCTGAAAATATAAGTATATATATATATCCATTCTATTATAGAGGTAGAGAACCTTTTTATGTTAGAAGGCCGCATTAAATTAACTGTAATGTTAGAAGGCCGCATTGAGTTAGCTGTAATGTTAGAAGGCCGCATTGAGTTAGCTATAATGTACGAAGGCCGCATGTATTTTAATTTCGTCAGTCAATCAAAAAAAATTATTTCGTTAAATCTTCTGCTACTCTTTTATACTTAGGTTAATTTTAAGATTATCATACAAATAAAAAAGACGAAAAGAATCATATTAATAAAAATAAAGGGATTTTTCTTCAAAATTTTAGTTTGATCGAAAGGCCTCCCATAAGGGCCTTGAAGGCCGCATGTGGCCACAAAGCCGTGGGTTCCCCACGTCTGCTCTATGACAATAAATTCGCAATATATCGAAATCACGATTGGGTTTATTAGAAAATTTGTATACAAAATTGCAAAGGCAATTTTATGCAAATTCAATTAAATTTTCATAGCGATCTTGCGGAAGTAAAAAGGTGTATAAGCCAAAACATCGCGTGACTGAGATGCCTCATGCATTTCTGCCGATCAGCTAATTATTAATTTCGGTAAACTTGTTCCTCAGAGAAGATATTAGCTTAATCAGAATTCATAAAATCCATATTTGAAGGCAATGCAGCCAAGTAATGAATTTTGAGAAAGAACATAGAGTTCGCCTCCACAAGACTGGTTCATCAACTTGACGTATAGAGAGAGACACATGGCGGCTGAGTTTACATTATATAACGATGTGTTCAAAACTGCTTGAGAAAAGGCATCCACGTAAAGTCAGGAATAGAAGACGTATTGTGTCTAGTTAGCAAAATGAGCTCTTAATTAGACTATGAAATCTAGATACGTCTACAATCAATCTATCGATACATAGATAAGCTGTGAGAATTGCGCACATCGACCAGTTTATGATCGAACTGAGGAAGCAAGGGTTACTACGCTTCGTCCATTGCGCTGCTTACCACTAACTTCGACCCATCGTGGACAGCGCTTGTATTGGTGCCATTACCAAGCAACCTGGTATGAAAACTGGCATTGTATCGTCTTCAGTGGCAAATTCCACTTTAGCTTAGATTCCAACAATAGCCAGATACAATCGCACCCGATTAAAACGTCATTCAAGAGATCCACAAATTTTTAACACTAAAGCCGGGTGACGCTATAAAAGATAAATAATTTTAAAATGTTGGTACACGGTATTAAATTTCGTAAATGGCATTATTAGTGCATATAGTGTGTAATTGTATTTTAAATAAAATGTTGGAATGAAATGATCTAAAACTGGAATATTGTTATTTATTATTTATTACCATAACTTTGTCTTTTAATGAAAAGTTTTTCATGCAAGGCCGTAGCTGGATGCTTTTCACAGGAAGTTTAGAGAGCCGCAGTGGGCTTAGAATTCGTAAATATTTTGATATAATATATTTACTCATACTAAATATCCGAGCAGACTAATATACATTTAACAGTATTGAATAACTTACTTAACATAAATTTTGGAATGAAATCTTATAAAGGTATGCTAAAATTTATATATAATTCCCCTTGTCTTTACTACAGAATAAACGAAGACTCAGACCTCTGTAAAAAGCATGTTATATACAAGATATACAGTGAAAACCTGCTTTGAATACATATTTAACGTCAGAGAACAATTTTGATTATCATGTACAAACAAATAAAATATAAAACACTAATTTATTTTGAGAAAAAAATATTTTTCAGGGTATAAAGTATCTTCGGTATAAGCATGGGGCTATATATACCATCTACGATAGCATAGCTCATCTACAATTTTAACATGATAAAATAAAATAATAATGTAAAGATCCGCAAGTATAAGGGGGTTAGAAAATAAAATTATAAAAAGAATAAAATAATTCCAAACCTTGCCTGAAAGGAAATAGTAATAGAGCCATATTCCTTAACTAAAAATATAGACTAATTAGGCTCATTAACAGTTAGTACTTTTCACACTTTATTTTACTTAATTTTTTACAATTTATCTTCCCAGAAACTATTTCAAAATTTCAAACAGAGTAGCTTATAAAGTAAAAGTTTGCAAAACAAAATAAACTCTTCAGGTATTACAATATAAGCTTATGCATAATGAACAAATAATTTAGTTATAATTATTTCATCAGCAACTAATTCTTTACTATAATAAACTCCCAGCACAGCATGCTCGAAAGAATCCTCACTGATTGAACGTTATATCAAAAGGCCGTTATACATATACCAGAGCTCTATACCCGAAGATGATTCCATGTCAGATTATCTCTCATTGTGAACAAACAAAAAGTCAATTTCATAAGTGCCTTTCCGGGCTTTTTTTGCTATTGTATCTGAAAACTCCGTCCAGTAACACATCGCGAAATTAATATTTCATGCGCCTACATTTTTTATTTACTGTTTATTGCAACTCCAAACCCTGATCGTTTTCTCTTTGCTAATTTGCCCATGGAATTTAATTAGCTGAAACATAAATATCAGGCGGTTGTAAATATTAGCGAAATTGGCATGAAATGTCATGGATAACGAGCTGCAGGCTACTGGTAACTCGTCATGTCAACGTATATTAAAATTAATTGACTATTTTATTCGTGTCTGAGAAGATAAATACGGCTAATGCAAATTTGGAACATTAATGAACTGACTAATGCAGAAGACTTTATCTCTCCAGAATGTAAGCAGATATTTGAGATCATTAATTCAATGTCCTTCCTTTAAATGAATGATTAGATAGATGCGGATTAATATCAATTGTCATTATAGTGAAAAGCAATGCTTCACCATTGGCTATTTAATTTCAAGATCTCCGCTAACCGTCTCAACTTAAAGAAATACTTAATGACAGACTTCGTGGAGATACGGTTTCGATTTCATTAATCAAAATCAATCTTGCATCACGAATGTTGGCAAAACTTGATAAATATTTTCAAGTTTCAGATGTAACTTTATCCACGATACTAAATTATACATAAGAGATAGGTTTAAGCGTTAAAGCGTTCTTTAATGACAATGCGCTAAACACAATTGGAATACGATAACCCCATGCTGCCCCACGCCTAGATACAATTTAATGAATTAGTAAATACATGAATATTAGTTTTGACTAACCCATATAATTAATAATAAATCCAAATATACTTTATGAATACAAAGTAATGAATTGTACTCTTCCATATTGGCATTTATTTTTTTGCAATATTGTTTATCGCATATTAATTCTCAATAATTATTCATTATTATTCGTTCTCGTTCATTATTATTCGACATCACTCCTTATTATTCGATATCATGTGTTACAAATCGATATCATTCACTATTAATCGATTACTCGTCATTAATAGGCATCGTTTTATTATCAGTTATTATCCTGTTCTTGTAATTTTTGGAATAATCTCTGTTTCTCGAAACCTACACCTTTTCAAAGAATTCCACGCGTGTCATTTCATTCAAAAGTTCATTTTTGACTATATTCTGTCAATTTTCAATAGATTCAAAATACTTGAATGAAATAGTAGAAACGAACGTCAGTATTATAATGCACATTTCAGAGTGCCCATGAAGTCTGAATCTCCGTCTATTATACACTAAGTACCAATAATTGCCGGGACACACCCATGGACCGCGTAATTTGGATTTTCGTGTGGGGTGTATACCATGAGTAATAGCTGTACATGACACGAGTATTATAAATTACCGTGTTATTGACATAATATTGGCATACATTTTCATGCTATGGTCATAATCAGATTGGCAAACAATTATTGGTAAACAAATTATATACAAATATTGGTAAGAATATACTTGCATTTACATTTAATGGTAAAAATATACTTATAATATTATATACAAATATTGGATAACAAATGCTGGCTCACTATTTGTTTATGACTGAATTATTATGTGTATTGTAATAAACTGTATTATGATTATTGAAATAAACCGTATTATGGATATGGAAATTTTTAATGTACACCAGTAATATTTTATTTGGGTATTATTGCATGCTATTAGTATATATTGGCGCATTATGACGTGGTATTGACCTAGTACTATTAGAATATATATTGACGTCTTGTAGCATTCCATTAGCGCAGTTATATTAACATGTATTTGCATATCGTTGGAAGTATTTATACGTACACTACATGCCCAAAAGTATCCGGACACTTTGGATTTTTTGTTTTTTTTTTCGAATTTCTAAAAAACTACTCTGCCAATTGTTCTCTAACTTTGGAGATATATAGAAGGTGCTTGAATGCACACTTTCCAATAAAGTTTCGGTGACTTGTGCATTTAGGGGACCACCCACATATTGACAAAGTGAAAAAATATATTTGATCACCCTGTATCATAAAAAGCTGGAAATTATTTGTAACTTTCAAAAGTATGGATTATTTGTAACCAGCTAAATTATTTGCTTAATGTAAAAAGCTGAAAATTATTTGTAACTTTCAGAAAATATTTAACCAGCTATGCTTAATGCCTGTGTGCATTTTCGTAAACCAAACATGTATATTCATGAAGATAGAAACGTTTCTTTAAGAAAACCCAAATTTTGTCACATATTTTTTGCTTATAATATCCACAATTTTCAGTCAAATTTCACGAAACTTACAGAACATTTGTCAACGTACAAGAAAAATATTATACTTAAATTAGAAATTAATATATTGAATACACGATGAGATATGAGCATTTGAAGAAAATAATTTTTTACTGCGCATGCGCGAAAGATATGAATAACTTTCTTTCATAATTTTGTAGTCAGTAGTATAGGGAAACTTAAAAAAAATACCAGTGGGATATCTTGAAAATTCAGAAAGTTATCGTGGATACGGTGGTATACTAGTATGTATTTCTCTAATTCTCTGAAAGTAGCTAGATGATAAGGGTTTTTTCCACAAATTGTCATATTCCAAATTACCAAACACTCCTACTCTGAAAATGAAATATTCCAGATTTATGCAAATAAGGATCAAAAGTATTCGGACACCCCTCTACGTGGTGGATTCTGTTAGTGACGTCAAATTTCTAGCTCTCAGACAAGTATAAAAGAAGTCTGACGAGTTAACAATTATAATTTCAAAGCTAGAAAAGTAAAATGGGAGGAAAGGGCGAGCTAAATGATTTTGAACGTGGTGAAGTCATTGGTTGTCACCGCTGTGGAAAATCTGCTCGTGAGATTTCTGTGATGTTACGAGTGCCCCGTTCCACCGTTAATGATGTTATCGTAAAGTGGGAACATACGGGGACTACAACGGTGCATCCACGACCTGGTCGACCACTTCGTCTAGTAGACAGGGAACGCAGAGTGCTGAAGAGAGTTGTGAAAGCGAACCGCATGAAATCGGCGGAAAAAGTTCGTGCGGATTTTCAAGATGCCTCTGGATGCAACGTCAGCACAAAGACAGTTCGTCAGGAACTGCAAAGTCTTGGTTTTCATGGCCGAGCAGCTGCATATAAACCAAGCATTACTGCAATCAATGTCAAGCGTCGCTTACAATGATTCAAAGTGTGCAAAACATGGAGCCTGCAGCAGTGGCGTGAAGTGTTATGGAGCGATGAACTACGGTAAACTATTTGACAATCAGATGGTAGAGACTGGATGTGGAGAATGCTGGGTAAACGCTTTTTACTTGACTGTATTGTGCCGCAAGTTAAGTTTGATGGTGGAAGCATAATGGTTTGGGGATGTTTCTCATCGTTCTGGCTGAGCCCTCTGCTTCCTATGAAGGGAATTCTGAAGATGGAAGGCTATCTCGACATTTTAGGCAGTTCCATGTTGTCTACATTGTGACAACAGTTTGGAGTAGGTTCATTCTTGTTTCAACAAGATCATGCTCTTATCCACACAGCACAGGCTGTACAGAGCTGGTTTGCTGACATGGATGTTGAGGAATTGGACTGGCCTGCTCAGAGCCCAGACCTAAATCCCATAGAACACCTATGGGATGAATTAGAACGTCGACTGCGAGCTAGGCCAGAATGCCCCACATTGGCGAAAGAGCTGACTAATATTCTTTTGCAAGAATGGCATGCAATTCCCACTGAAAAATTCCAGAAACTAGTAGATAGCCTCCCAGATAGAGTGGCAGCCGTCATTGCAGCAAAATATGGCCCCACTTCATACTAATTTTTGACTTCTTGTTGGTTTGTTGTATTTTTATGGCGCAAGGACAACAATGGTCATTCTGCACCAAGCAAGGTTTTTGACTTCTGTAAAGGAGAAGCAAAACATCCTGGTGTACGGATACTTTTGATCCTTATTTGCATAAATCTGGAATATTTCATTTTCAGAACAGGGGTGTTTGGTAATTTGGAATATGACAATTTGTGGAAAAAACCCTTATCATCTAGCTACTTTCAGAGAATTAGAGAAATACGGCTCACTATATCGTCGATAACTTTCTGAATTTTCAAGATATCCCACTGGTATTTTTTTTAAGTTGACCTATACTATTGACTACAAAATTATGAAAGAAAGTTATTTATATCTTTCAAGCATGCGCAGTAAAAAATTATTTTCTTTAAATGCTTATATCTCATCTCGTATTTAATATATTAATTTCTAATAATTTAAGTATAATATTTTCCTTATATGTTGACAAATGTTCTGTAAGTTTTGTGAAATTTGACTGAAAATTGTGTATGTTATAAGCAAAAAAATTGTAACGAAATTTGAATTTTCTTAAAGAAACATTTCCATCTTCATGAATATACATGTTTGTTTTACAAAACTACACACAAACGTTAAGCAAAGCTAGTTAAATATTTTTCAAAAGTTACAAATAATTTTCAGCTTTTTATGATACAGGGCTATCAAATATATTTTTTCATTTTATTAATATGTGGGTGATTGCCTAAATGCAAAAGTGGCTGAAACTTTGTTGTAGGGTGTGTATTTAAGTATGTTCTAAATATTTCCAAAGTTAGAGAATAATTGGCCGAGTAATTTTTTTAGAATTCGAAAAAAAATTTTAAAAAATCCAAAGTGTCCGGATACTTTTGGGCATATAGTGTATATCGACTGTATGCAGCTATGTTGTTTAATTTCTTCGTGTTCAAGAATTGTTGATATTAGAAAACTGTGCGACGGTGTCATTGATATCAATGACATAGATATCATTTAATCATTGATATCAGTGACATAGATATCATTTGATTGTTGATATCAGTGACATAGATATCATTTGATCATTGATATCAGTGACATAGACATCATTTGATCATTGATATCAGTGACATAGACATCGTTTGATCATTGATATCAGTGACATAGATATCATTTGATCATTGATATCAGTGACGTAGGAAATGGAGGCTCAGTCCCCTTTCATTGGATATCAGGGCACATTTTTTCTTTCATATTGAATCACATGAGCTTTCTTAAAGTTGTTTAGTCCCTCATAAATTTTTAATTGCTGCGTACGTGAGCGTCAGCACAACACATAAGCTAAAAGAATTATTAAAGAATTGGGACACAAGAATTGAGCTACAAAACGTATTTCAAAATCTGTACTACAGAGATAATCTGCATATTTAATTGTAAGATTGTATGCAAGGCATAAGGGTGTTGAGTTCTGATATGTAACATAGATAAAAGTTGTGAAAATATATCCATAATTATATATATGGTAAAATAAAAATAATAATGGCAATAATATCCATGATAATCATCTAAATTATACAAATTAACCCTTCGGAAGAAAATTGTTGTATATTTGATTTAAAACACAAGCAGAAAACCAACGATGACAGCATTGAATAAACATCTTACTATTCTTTAAACAGTGACAAACCAGCAATTTTAAAATGTATCTTTCTTTCTCACCATCAATACTAATGATTAGTTTCCGTGATGAAGGCCATTCTTTTTAAAATAGTGTAATATTAAAGCGAAAATATTATGTTACCGATACGATAAAAAAAGAAGAGTTGAAAGTTAGAATGTAATTATCGGAAATTGTTTAGAATTTTGACAAATTTCAGAAAGCGATGAGATATTTATTCACACGGACTCGTCATCGATTTCCATTTGGAGATAATGAGCCAAAATTCAGCTCTTTACATTTCCAGAATTTTGTCTTTTTTAAAAACGTATTTGTTTCATGAATTGTCAAAACAAATCAAAGGAAAACCATTTCTACGGTTTTGGAAACTTTGAGGAATCAATAATTTCGCCTTCTGTCCCATGTGAATGTCTTCATATGGGTGAAAAAAATTTCCAAAGAAGCAATTTGCAGAATATTATATAAAGTTTTCAAAGGCAGGACACGATGTTTAGCCTCATCTCCCGATTTTGCTATAGTGATCAAAGCCAAAGGGTAACGTATATCAAGTCAGCAAACCTTAATATTAAGCACAGGCATATATATCCTCACATGCTCATCCCTATTCTCTATAAGTCAGGTTCTATAGATTTTAAAGTTTGTGAAAATTTTAAATTTTCTTTCACAATGTATATCAAACTGTAACTTTTAATGGATTTTTGTGAATGAACTATATGTGTTTTATCTACCAATAATTGTCCGAATAAATTTATTAATTCCGCAATTTAATTCCTTGTGTGCGATGTATTCAGCTGGAATAGACTTGGACTACCAGTTTTCGTCCATGCCACCACGAGGGCAAATAACTTCGTCGTATTGTGCAAGGAGTTTAATGAGAAGGGTGGCCGCCGAAGATGGCAACGCTGTATTCCCAGGGGCAAATAACTTCATTTACATATATTTTACCATTCTCGCCAATCAGATGCTTCCTACACCGAAGCAATTCCACAGAACAGGCCAATGTTATTACCAAGACAATAACGCACATCTTTACAAAACTGTAGCCGTTATGGACTAGCATAAAGAGATGGATAGGAAATGGCTGTACCAGACTCGTTCAGAGTTTTGATCTCAACCCTACTGAACCCACTTGGTGCCAATGAATGTTAAAAAAATAAACAAATGGTATGGAAATTATAATGGAATAAATAACAAACAAATGATATGGAACGGCGATTAAGGTTGAGACCAACACATCCAAATTCTGTTAATCAACTTCCTGCGGCATTACATGACGAATAGAAAAGAATTCCATTTGGTATCACCTCAATAACGGTCGAAAGCCTTTCTTAACCAATATTAGCGATACTCCAGACCAAATGGAAAACTATCAGATACTAGGGTCCTCGTTTTATGTTCAAATGTTTATATTTCTAGTATCCAGCTAATTATTGGTATAGTGGAAATAGAATAGAGTACAAACAGCAATTTGGGATAAACATTCACAATGAAATCGCATTAGTAATGAAGAATCAGTTTTAATACGCAGACCCCGAGATTAACTCAAAATTTTTTAGATCTATACTTGGAAAAAGCTAGAGTGCGTAGATATGGTCAATCGCCGTTAGAAGCTTAGGAAGAAGTACAGAAACTAACAATAATTTTAAATAATTTCCCTGTTCAAATCCGTATGACGATAGTGAAGTTTCAATTCTTAAAACTTGACATTTTTTTTCATCTTTTTGAATCTTCTTCTGAAAATATTTCAAAGACGAACCGAGACATTAAGTTTTTATATATATATATATATGTGTGTGTGTGTGTGTGTGTGTGTGTGTATGATCATCATCATCATTCATCATCATTTCAGCCGTTGTCAATCCACTGCAGGATAAAGGCCTCCTCCGCATCTTTCCAACGAAGTCGATCTTGTGCATTTTGCTGCCACTTGTGCCCAATATATTTAATTATTTCATCCACCCATCTCGTCTTTGGCCTTTTCCTTGGGCGTGTGGTGTCCAGTGGGATCCATTCTAGGATGTTTTTGGTCCATCTGTTGTCAGTTCTTCTAGCAATATGGGCTGCCCACTTCCATTTCAAACTTTTTACCTTCGCAATGATATCACAAACTTTTGTTTGATCTCTTATCCAACTGAAGGTCTTTCGATCTCGTCGCGTGATACCAAGCATCTGCCGTTCCATGTTCCTTTGTACCACTCGTAACTTTTGGATACCTTTGGCAGTCAATGTCCATGTCTCACTACCATAAGTCAGAACAGGTAGGATGCATTGATCGAAAACTTTCCTCTGTAAAGAAATAGGGAGCTTTTTTTTAAAAATTATTTGTAGCCGGTAGAATGCTTGCCAGCTAAGCTTGATACGACGTTCGATCTCTTGATTTATGTCGCCTTTCATCGTAATTTGTTGACCAAGGTAAATATAATTTTCAGCTTGCTGTATTTCTTCTCCCAAAACAACGATTTTCTTAGTTTGTATAAACTTATTAAACATGATCATGCTTTTCTTCAAGTTGATTTTTAAGCCAGATGTTTCTCCTTTCATTCTGAGATCTTCAATGAGTCTTTGGAGCTCTTCTGGATCTTTTGCGAAAACACGATGTCGTCGGAGAATCTTAGATGGTTTAAATACGCTCCGTTGATTTTTAAGCCCTTTTGATCCAGTGTAATTTACGAAAAACTTCCTCAAGGCAAGCTGAAAAGAGTATAGGCGAGATTGTATCTCCCTGTCGTATACCTTTCTCAAGGTTAATTTCAACTTTGTGTCTGTTTATAGATGTGGTCGCTTTTGCTTTATAAAATATGGACTGGAGTAAGCTAACATAAGCTGGGTTCACACCTTGGTTACCTAGTGCATTTAAAATATATGGTTTGAAAATTGAGTCAAAAGCTTTTTCGTAGTCGATGAAGGCAATGCATAGTGGTAAAGTGTATTCATTGTGTCTTTCTATTATTCTCTGAAGAACCTGAATGTGGTCAATCGTACTATAGCCACTTTTAAACTCTACTTGTTCTAGAGGTTTGGCATAGTTTAATGTTCTATAAATTCTATTTGCAGTGATTTTGCTAAAAGCTTTGTACATAACAGGAAGAAGGCTAATTGGTCGATAGTTTTTAAGATCATCTTGAGCTCCTTTCTTATGCAAAAGTATAACATCGCCATTTTTCCATGCATTAGGAATTTTTTGTTCCTTAAGACATTTTGAGAAGAGATTTGCCAATATTTTGTGAAGCGTTTTACACCCAGCTTTTAACATTTCAGCAGAAATGCCATCTTTTCCTGTGGATTTCCCATTTTTCATTGATCGTATGGCATCTGTTACCTCTGATACTAAAACATCCGGCATTTCTTCTGTAACTACAATTGTTGGCAGATTTTGCTGATCGTTACTTTTATAGAGGTCTGTGTAGAATTCTTTTACCCTCTTAAGCATTTCCTGGCGTGTTCTGCATACTGAGCCGTCATTACATTTTAAGGCAAGTATTTGCTTTTTTCCATTTATTAGCCTGCGTTTTGAATTTTTGATGCCTTTATTTTCTTCAATTGTTTTTTGTACCAACTTTGTATTGAATTTACGAGTTTCTTCCCGGATACGTTTCCTTATCGTCTTGCAAATTTCCACATATTCCACTTTGTTAGCAATTATTCCTGTGTTCTTCCAAGACCTTCGTTTTTCCATTAGATTTAAAGTTTCTTTAGAGATTTTACTTTCTTTAGGTTTCGTTGTTAGTGGTACTAGAGCCTCGGCTGTTACAATTAAGTTGCTGATGATTTTTTCATTTTGTTCTGTTATATCGGTGTCTTCCAAATTTTGTAATAATGCAAAGCGATTTGACATAGCGAGTTCAAATTCTTTGCTTTTTTTAAGCAATTCCTCATTGTTGGCTTTCACTTTTTGGAGAGGTTTATCATTTTACTGCGTTCTTTGCGGTAGTCTAACTTAACTTTAACTCTCACCAGTCTATGGTCACTTCCCACGTCAAAACGATTGAGGACCGTACAGTCACTGAATATATTCTTGTGGTTGGATAGAACATAATCAATCTCACTTTTGTTTCCTGACGGACTTTCCCATGTCCATTTCCTATTGGCTTTCTTTTTATAAAACGAATTCAAAATATAGAGGCCTTGTCTCTCTGCAAAATTAACCAGCGAGTCTCCTCTTGCATCTCTATGACCGCTGCCATGTGGGCCTGTTGCACATTCACCAAAGTGGGTTTTTCCAATTCTGGCATTAAAATCACCCACTAAAATTTTGTAGTGGCAATTTTCTTTATTTTGTAGGTCTGATATATCCTCGTAGAATTCTTCGATTTCATCATCAGTGTGGCTACTAGTTGGTGCATAAGCCTGGATAACTTGGAGCTTATGTCGTTTGTTCAGTTGTATGGTGCATTGTGCGATTCTATCTGAAGTACCCTCAAGTTTTATGATGGAACCTTTTAATCTCTGATTAATGAGGAAATCTACAAAACTACATTTCCCGTTTGCAGTTCCTTTTGTATATAGAAGATGGCCGGTGTCGAGTTTTACAAGATTTTCACCTTTACGTCTCGTTTTACACAGCACGATGATGTCCCACTTAATATGCTTGAGTTCTAATATTAGTTCTTGTAGGCGAGCATCCGTTTTCATTTTTCTGGTGTTGAAAGTTCCAATTTCCAAAGTGTTTTGGCAGCGTGTTCGAACCCGGTGATTCTTAGCATCCTCTGCCGTCGAGCTAGTCTTCCTGCTACTTGAAGTAGTTGCTCCAAGGCCTCCGAGGAATGAGGGCCGCGAATTAATTTGTGCAAACATGTTGGAGGGTTAGACCGTAATCTGCCACGCTGGTCAATTGCGGGTTGGCAGATTTGGTTTGTTTTCGAAGTGCTTTCTCCTAGGTGATCACTTTTCAGAGTTTACGAGTTCACCTATCCGGGAAACACATATTTGATGGTGGTGTTATCTCACCATGTCACAGAGCCGTCGTTGGGTACATGTGATTTTTTACTTGTGCACCAGGTTCCGCCCTAGTGTCCACCACACCCTGCTAACTCTCTAATATATATACATATATTTAAATCATCTGCGGTTTGCTGATGACATTGTTATTTTTTCAACGAACCCATCAGAACTCCAAGACATGGTACAGGAGCTCTCAACTAGAAGTAAAGAAGTTGGACTCAAGATGAACCTACAAAAAACTAAGATCATGTTCAATAATTTCGTAGAGGAAACAAAAATACAAGTTGACAACATTGAGCTAGAAATTGCTGATTCATATATTTACCTTGGCCAGCTGATTTCAATGGATGGCAACATTATGAAAGAACTCAACAGACGTATTAAACTTGGCTGGAGTGCATTTGGAAGAAACAGTTTTATCCTGAAGGGGAAATTGCCTTTGTGTCTAAAAAGAAAGGTCTTCAACCAGTGTGTATTGCCAGTCCTCTCTTATGGATCAGAGACATGGAGTCTAACAGTTGGAGCAATACGGAAGTTACAGACAACCCAAAGGAGCATGGAGAGGTGCATGCTTGGAATAACTAGGAGAGATCGAAAAAGAAACACTTGGGTGAGAGAGAAAACTAGAGTAGAGAACATCATCGTTAAAGTGAAAAGGCTGGAATGGAGATGGGCTGTACATATTGCAAGAAGAACTCATCAACGGTGAACAACAGAAATTCTCAACTGGATTCCAGGAGACCACCGAAGACCTAGAAAATGTCCTCAGACTAAATAGATAAGAAATAGATAAGAAAACAGGTTGGGGTGACGTGGAAGCGAATTGCTCAGGATAGACTTGTGTGGAAAGCATTTGGAGAGACCTTCATCCAGCAGTGGATAGATAATGGTTGAATATGATGATGATGATATATATATATATATATATATATATATATATTGAAACTTTATTATCATCTCATACAGCTCTGAATCAGAAAATTGTTTACAATTTAAAATTAGTGGAAAAAGGCTTCGTGGAAACGTTATGGATAGTGATACTGATAATTTGTTTTACTGAAACCTCTGTCCTTTTCCAAGGGAGGATCTTAAGAACTCGTCCCTCCAAACTAAATTTGCAATATGACCGCAGAAATAGGTATACGTATTCACTTGTTAAGCTTGCAAAAACCGGAGAAAAAACTCGCAAACCTCAAATAATTATCAAATTTCTAATCACAAGATCTCGTTTTGTGGAATACTAATTGGAAAATATTTAAAAAATATTATAGAAACCATTTTCTTTAAAAGGGAAATATCATAATAATTAAATCTGAATGCGTAATTGGTATTTTTCTCATTTATTTTTGTATAATATATCTATATTTCCTTGAGAATGAAAGTGACATATCTTTATTAAACATTATTGTGTAAAAATATTTTAACCACCGCCTCAAATTAACTCCTAGTTTTGGGCGTATTCCGAATCTTTACATTTCAATTAATTTTTGTATTTTATTTAACTTTAATCGATTATTTAGCTGTAGAATATTTCTACATACTCTCCTAAAAATTCTTTAAAATTAAAAGCCAACATCACTTTTACACGCGTTTTCGATACAAGCTCTTAACAAAAAAATGTATAAATATGTAATGAAAAAATTTTGGAGCTTATATTTCGTGAGAGTGAATGCCAAATATAAATACAAAATTCACTTACTTTAGGGCTAAGCTCCTTATACGTCATCCAAACCAACGTCTTCTTTCTTCAAAAACCAATTTTCGAAGAAAGCAAACGTAATATATTTTTCGAATTTTTACCTAACATCCTTATCAAATATCAGTCTTATTTCGATTTGGATATGATAAAAAGAAAAATATATATGCAGTGACAAGAAACGACGTTGACAAGGGTTTTTTTTTAATAAAAAGTTTATTAACTTCTAATATAAGGAAAGACCTTCGCGTCTAATCTCATTAGACTTACCAGACTGCAAAAAAGGTTCCTCCGCTTTCTAAATTAGCAAACTCTTTCTTCCAGAACTATAGAAATAGCTTACGGTCATCAGATTTTTTTAGTCAAAAATTTATTTACGTACAAAACTTCCATCTTCATGTTTAACACCATACGACATGGTCCTCATTCTGATCCCATTTCGTTATACTCTCCTGATCATACCCATGGACTCTCCCGTATCTCCCTAGTGTGTGAAATCTTCTTCCTAACTCACTTAAATCTATTTATTCCTTTGCTCAATATAAAAAACTCATCCGCAGACATCTATTGGATAGAGAATTATAAGATCACTACATTTCTCAATTTATATCTTCTACGCAGCTTTACTAATCAACTAGATCTTTTATCTTGTTGAATTTATTTATTTCTTACTTCCACTTATTATATCCATTTCTGAGCAGCAGAGGCTTTGTCAGACCCCAGAGTATTTAGCCTTCACTGCCTAGGCAGATTAACCTGACTGATAAATTGTGAATAATTATCACATGTAAAAAAATTGAATCCGTCTGGATAAAGTTTGATTCGATTCGATTTGATTTGGTATATTAACAGTAATACAATCTGACAGGAAAGCAGATATATGAGTTAACAACGTTGAGCTAGAAATTGCTGAT
>QLNU02015359.1:13176844-13192534 GCA_006491805.2 Dysdera silvatica
TTTTATTAAAAAATGGGGAAGATACTATTCCAAAAAAACTTCTTATTGAGCCTATTTTAAGTAACTGTTTAAATTATATTACTTACTTATTTAGTTTTAATACATCGAGATAATCCATTGTTCACCAAGGCTTTTCATATAGAAACCGACGAATGGATTTCATTCAAGATACGTATTTAGAATATCGAAATTATTTAAATTATTACTTAAAAGAATAGTTTTGTCAATAGCAATTTATTTCTTAAATTTTATCTATCTTAACTTTAATTGAAATAAGTCGGGGTTGATTTATATATGCTATAATTCAACTAAACCCACCGTGTTTGGCGCAGTATAGCCCAGATGCTCTTGCGCCATAAAACACCTAAACAAACAATCAACTAAACCAAACAAATCAAACTGAATGTTCTGTCATAATTTAAATTGTATCATGATAACTGATGTAATGTATCTAATTTTTACATCGAAGTTGGTATAAAAACGGAAGATTAAGAGATTTTTCGTATTTTATGTTGATATTTTATACATTTTCATGTGTTTTTACTATACAAATTGTTTAAGGTATTGTAAAATATAAAATATTCAAACAGATTCTAAAATGATAAAATGAAAACCCTTCTGCCAAGTAAAAAACAAATCTTTTATATGAGTACTTTGCTTCATACCTTTCCGAATTTTTTGTAAAAATAAGAAATTTTTTGTCTTTCCTTCCAGAAGCAAACCCGAAACATTGGTTATTTGTACCCTAACATTTGTTCTTGAAAAATGTCCAAACCATAAAAAAGAGACATTCAGAGAATACATTCATGTTCCCAAAAATGCACATTAATATAATTTATCTACAAATGAATGACAAACAATATATACAAAAATTTATTGTAACAACTGAAAACGAAGTTTTGGAATACATAAATTAAGGACAGTGAAAATTTACAAAGCTTTCTCTTCACTAAGCTTTGGTGAATTCCTTTCTGTTAATACCATTCTTATTACTACTTCATAATAAATTCACCAAAGCTTTCTCTCCAGTAATCTTTGGTGAATTTATTACTAAGCAATAATAAGAAAGGTATTAAGAGAAAAGAATAACACAAGAATTTATGAATTTTATCTGTGCTTGAAAAACGAATCAAATAAATAAATTTAAAACTTTTTAGCTAAAAAAAAAATAATATTTTTTTTTCGTTTTTTAAACTATCCTTAAATCAAGACGATGTGAATAATTTTGAAAATTCCAGTTCCTTTAGCGAGAATAGTCTCGAGTGTAAATTTTGGAAAACAAATTTTGATATGTAAATAAAGAAAAATTGGGGTTTATGATGAATACGCGCCTAATAATACAGATCAATCTCTTTTGCAAATATCTCGTTTATTATTAGAAAATTTTTATTCTAGATCCCAATTCCCCCGAGATGGTGTTTAATCTGTTTAGTCAGAACCTATAAAATTGGAATCTAGATTGCCCCGGCTTTTAAATTATTTTTCGAATAATTTTTAGATTAAATTTAGCAGATTTCTTTTGTTTGCTTTAAAAATTATTAAGGAGTTTCGAGACCATTTGGCCAAAGCTCATTTTATTAAAAATGAAAAACATTACAGTAGAAAAATAAAGCCTCCAATAAAGGAAAGGCATTTTATATATACACATGCACACACACACATATTAAATATTTAGAACAAGTTGATTTGAAATAAGTCCTTCATTTCCTTTGTAGATAAAAATAAATTTATTATATATTAGTTTTGATTTTTACTCAGTAAACGGCTTTTCGGGTGGAATCTTCTAATCATAGTATACTGTGAAAGTGACATATTATTATACTATAATTTTTGCCACCCACGTTTTAATTACAGCTCAAACTAGAGCTTGTGTAATTTTGGAGAAAAAGAGACGCTTTCCCCATCCTGGATTCGAACCAGGGTCCCTCCGTTTAGCCCGGAGTGTCTTGGACCGCTAGACGAATGAGGACAGGAAACAACGCTCTCTTTCTCCTTGCGTATGTAAGGCTAAACGGAGGACCCTGGATTCGAATCAGGATGGGAAAGCGTCTCTTTTTTCTCAAAATACAACCTCAATTGGCTTGTCACTGATAATTATTTCTCGTCATTCCCCCACGAAAACTCACAAAAATCTCGCCCCGGAGGCTTTCTTGTGTTGACCATATTTGGCAATTGTGTTATCCCTGCGGAGGGTAATAATACCTTAACATCTTTACATACGGAGAAAGAGAGCGTTGTTTCCTGTCCTCATTCGTCTAGCGGTCCAAGACACTCCGGGCTAAACGGAGGGACCCTGGTTCGAATCCAGGATGGGGAAAGCGTCTCTTTTTCTCCAAAATTACACAAGCTCTAGTTTGAGCTGTAATTAATACGTGGGTGGCAAAAATTATAGTATAATAAATTCCCCCACGAAAACTCACAAAATTCTCGCCCCGGAGGCTTTCTTGTGTTGACCATATTTGATGACATATTATGCAATAGGTGCTGTAAGAGACCCATATGGATTAAGAAAGGAGAAGTTCTACCCAAAGATGGAAGCTGAAATCGTGTATATAGTTGCATCTTCAAAGTCCAAATAATCTTATCAACTTCGATAATTTAATTGATAAATTCTCAGATTTATTGGCCGGAATATGAAAAAGCAAGAAAAGCAACTAATATTAAGGGAACGAGAGAAGTAAAAGAAGTATAATAAAATATTAAAATATTTTATGTCCAAAATATTTCTTATGAACAATATTTCGATATGCGATGACGTTTAAGAATTCTAAAAACATTAGTAAAAGCTATTCGAATTCTCGGTTTCCATCCCTTGGATGAGAGACATCCTGAAAGACGAATTAGCATCTGGAACCCTCGTAAATAAAAGAGGATTAAGAAAAATGAGCTCATGACGTCGACTTCGTCCCATTGGACAAAACCAGACTTCTGAATGATATCAATCATGGTTGTAAAAGACAGCCAGGTTGACCAATGATTATCCTCTAGGGAGAACCTCCTCTTGCTTCTATCTACTTATCGATTCGTTGGTTGGAAGTCCTCAGAGTCCACATATATAATCATATGAGCGAAAAGTGAGGAAAACAGCAACAGAGCGATCCATCTTCACTACTCAACTAGATATACAGCTGGAATGTGTTGTAGATGTCGGGCTGTTATTGATATGGCACCACTAATCCAGAATATTGATTCACGATACAGAACTCAATCAATGAGGAACTCGTTTCTTTTGAGGAACATTTAAAAAAAGAAAGTAAACTGATGATGTACATTCCATTTATTGCCGGTCTTCCAACTCATCCACTTCCAACGACAACACTAATTATTCCGGACATTCCATAGAGAAATTCTTACACGAAAGAAAATTTCTACAGATTCTCCATCCATATATATATATGAAAATACCAACATCAACACGGGCAAGCGCAATTGAAATAACCGAGTATACAACTTTCGCCCTCATTCGAACATAGTTTTGGAATCAAAGTTGATGTAGGCGTAACTTGAAGGTTAAATATGGAGTAAACTGGGAGGATTGGATTGAAAAAATACGTTTTTTGCCTCTGTGCTAAAAAAACTGGGTCATGTGCACCTCTTGACCCCGCCAGATTACGTCTATGGGATGGCCCTTATATATTAATTATGGAAATCGGGCCACAATGTGTCCTTATATAGCAATCGAGAGAGAGATTCTTGAATAAACTTATTTTAAAGGTTACTTTATCTAAATAACTTGCATATGGGATGGAAATTGCTGGTGTAGCTGAATAAACAATATGTATTAGAGAGAAGGGAGAAGCAGGGACAAACACTGACAAACTTCGCTCAAAATAGCACACCCGCCACTTTGACGAACAAATGGACAATTATATTTACTGCTTCTCAGACGTTGGTGGAGAACAGACCGTAGATTTAAAGTTTCAAAATGGCCATATTCATTAACAACTAAGAAGCATGCTTTTTATAAATTCAGAGCAATTTGGAATCGCTTTGATGAAACATGGGGAGTTCTATTTATTCTTTCATTCTGAAGCAATTAATAAAGGTAAATTCGAATTTCAATATGTTCGCTAACCCTGTTGTAAGCTCTATAGGCACGTATGCGAACTGTGCTTGTAGCAATATAAGACAGATTACTCTACGATATCAACTATGTCGTGAAAATACCAAAGAAAACCGCATCATGAAAATACCATTAAAAAAACATATCATTAAAATACAATGAAAAAATCATATCAAAATACCATAAAGTATACAATGGATTAAAAATGCAACAAAATTGTTAAAGCACTGTAAATATACGTACCGTTTGGATTTTTGCTTTTGTATTAATATTATGAGATGACGCGAGGTGAAATCAGTAGTATGGAATCGGAAACAATGTAGCTCGTAGTATGACTTTGAAACAATGTAGCTCGTAGTATGACTTTGAAAGTAGAACGTAATTCTCCAACGAAAATATGTTTCTTCTAAAATTCCATTATTTTTATCACGCCATTGAAGCTTAGCTCTTTTTTATAGTGACAAAGTTCCGCAAAATCCACTCAACTTCAAGATGATCTCTCACCCAAATCGTTGATATGAGAACTTTAACAACATGTTAGGACTGTCAGTGTTTGAAATATCAAATACATCACCAAACACTGACAGTCTTAACGTATCGCCGAGTTCATCTGTGGAAGAGATATTTCCAGTTCCTGTTATTAGTCCCTTGATTGCGGAATTTGACGAATTTCAAAACAACAAGAAATACAGTTTCTGCACCTCTAATCTTTTCTGGTGGGATTCGAAAAAACCACCAGGGGCTGTCAGAAGAGTGAATTATACATTTTCCGAGTTCAGTTATTAAGCATAATTGTTAATAAATAAAGAAAGAAAGACATCAGTGGCGGCTCGTGGCAAGATTTTAGGGTGTGCGCATGAAGCCAATTCACCAAAACCTAAAGTTACCTTAAATTTCTTTCTTACTTACCTAATGAGCTAAAAACCAGTTTCTTGACGAGTATAGGCAGTAAATTCATGTGTTTTGATGAATTAGCCTTCATGCACACACCCTAAAATCTCGCCACTGATATATATATATAATATAAAAAATATTATTTCATGCTATATATAATATAAAAAATATCATTTCATGCTATATATATAGCATGAAATAATATTTTTCCCTTTATGTTTTGTTAAAATTTTATAAAAAAAATCCCTATATTATTGGAATCTACGGAAATATTTCGTTTGTTCTGGGGAAATTTAAAAGTTGTAGGTTTAAACAAGCGCTTCAACAGACCTCTGAGTGGGTCCGAGCCCCCTCAGCCCCCGTGACTGACCCTCTGAGTCAGGTAGTCGGGATTTTGATTCATTAAAAGAGAAGGTCCGGATTCCTCGAAAACCTGGGTCCCGGCTCATCATAACTTTGGTTGTTCTTGCGCCCTAAAGCACAAACCAATTTACTTTCCTAACTAGGAATATAAACCAATCCTTAATTTTTAATTCCGTCAATCTTTTACTCTTAATCAATAAGTTGTTTGCGTGTAATATTTACCCATAAAGTTTGTTCGTGATTAACAAATGGTTACTTTATTACTCTACCGATGGTTCTCTTACTAAATAAGTTCATTAAAGGCTTTGAGGTGAGTTTCAGACTTTATAAAGACTTGGTACATTTAAGTGGCCATGTACATCATGTATAGTAATGCAGTACGTGATATAGTTAGTTACTTAAATCCATTTAAATCGAAATTACTCTTATTTATAACATCCTTCGGAAAAGAATCAACAAATCAATGTTGCGATTTTACATAAAAGCATTAATTTTTTACTTTTTGTAATTTCCTGCTATTTTATTTACTAACTGAGGCAATTCTGTGAGAAAATAATATTTCTCTGTGGTTTCGATCAAAAATAAGTTTAGAAAATTTCGAAATTTAAAAGAAAAAAAAAATTCGATTGAAATTAATAAATTCTGGGCAAAAAATACTTTTCAGCTGATATTTTTGAAGCATAGCAAGTGTTAGTAAAAGGGAATATCTGGTAAATTGTAGTCTTTATTACCATCACTGTTCATAAATGCTTTTCCTTTGTACAAATGCTAAACTCAGAATGAAGTCCTCATATGCTCGTTACTTTTTTGCAATTATTTACCTCTTCCGCTTCCACAATCTACAGCCGTGCAGAAAGAAATGAGATATGTTATGAATACGCCGAGTAATTTTTTTGTTTTCCAAATACATATCCAAACTCTGTGTCCAAACCGTTCAAAGAAAAACTATGGCAGAATATGGCTAAAAAGGAAAAACAAGCAAGTGAAAAAAATCACCTAAGGCCGATATTTAAATTTAGTGGGTTTTAATTAACATTAATTTGCAACTCTCTAATCCGAAACTCCCTAATCCGTCATTTTCTAATCCGCCACTCTCCAATTCACCACTCTCTAAATCGAAACTCCCTAATCCGTCACTTTCTAATCTGCCACTCTCCAATTCACCACTCTCTAAATCGACACTCTCCAATTCACCACTCTCTAAATCGACACTCTCCAAATCGACACTCTCCAAATCGACACTTTCTAACCACTTCTCCCTAAATCGGCACTCTAATCCACCGCTCACTAATCCGCAACTCTCTAATTCACAACTCTCTAATCCACAACTCTCTAATTCTCAAGTAACTCTGTAGGTTTTCAACGTTAACAATTGCTATTATTAATACATTTATGGAAGACCTTTACTTTACCCTTTTTATTGTGGGCGGACATACATATAGGCAGGCGGACAGACAGACAGACAGTAACAGCGGGTTTAGTATCTATTGAACCCCTCTAAAAATAGCTGGACTTTTTGAGGCGATCTAGATTTCCTTGGAAATATGCAACTGGTTCGATTACTTGTACCCTATCAAGGGGGGTGTTGAAAATGTCTAAAGGGTATATATATATACATATATCCTCTAAAGCGTTGCAACGATTTCCTTTGGTGCTATTTAATTCGATGAAGTTGAACGATATACAAGGTACTTTAATTATAAATATTTAATTGATTTTCTCGTCTCAGTTTGACTAACTAAAAAAGCTGATTCATGAAGAAGGTGACGATGTGTGCAGTTAAAAGAAAATTTTCGTAATTTTCTAAATTAATTTTTCGATGGTGTTTGTATGCTTCACTTTTCAAAAAATTAATTAAAAAATCCCATTAGAAGCATGTGCACTCCCTTCTCATTTTACCGCGTTACGCTGGGAACGATTGGATATTAATTTGATTAGTTTTAGGAAAAATTAACATTTCAATTACTTTTTGCAGGAAAATTGATTTTGAAAATTGTAACCAACCCGGTTTTTCTCATTAGATTAATGACAGTATTCGTTTAAGTTTTTTTTTTACCGGGAAGAAGAAACCCAAATGATATATAAACACAATAAAGAATTTCTTTTTCACAAATCTCCGTCCAACTCCTTCCAAAACACTCAATGTGCGCGAACAAAAATCAGTAAAAGACAACGTTTTATTTTAAATCCTGATATTTCATAAAAAAAAAATTCTATCTATATGCAAATGAGTTTTTTAAAACATTTCATTGCGTTGTATTCTTTCCGGCGATAATATTGTATGCTTACCCACTTTCTAAGAACTCCGAATAAAAAGTTAGAAGCACTCAACCTTTTAAAAAAAAGAGTTGCTTCTACACAGAAAATCCATTAATGCCGAGAAACTAACATATTGTGTTCTTTTCTTTGCTTTCAAAAAGCCCTTTTGAGAACAATCCCTTCTTCGAAAATTTACTGCAACATTAAAAGCATCATAGTGGTCATTTTCTGCTAGTTATTTCGTTTCAAAGGTGCTCAAAAGGAATGCTGGCACAATAAAAACTTTGCATTTCAAAAGGGTTTTACGTTAAGGCGAAAAACTTGAAAAAGCATTTCATTCAGATCTTGTAACTCATTCAGGGTGTGATTGATGTTGTGCTTTTATTTATGTGTTACAAGATTTGCGACGTGTATTTGGAGGACGGTTCAGATGTCTAAAAGAGTTCAAACAGAATATCTTAATACAGCTTGAAGTCTAGTAGGCGCGATCTTTTTCGGAACCTTCAAAGTCGCTTATTTGGTTTTATTTCATTAAGACATTGAAATTTTAACTAAAAATTTAAAGCAATGTTTCTTGGTAATCATCTATGTTAGTCGAGGTATAATTCAGGTTTTTTAACATATATGCAACAGATACAGTGGCGCAGCCAGAATATTCCCAAGGTGGAAGGCCATTGGTGCAAGGAATTTTAGAGGAAAAAATGGCCAGGGGCCATATCAATTACGGTTTGTTTGTTTTTGTTTTTATTTTTTTTGGTTCAGTTATCCTTATTAAATTACTACTAATTTGACAGTGCAAGATACTTAAATGATTAAAAAAGTAGTAGATTTTTTTATACAATTTTACAATGGCCAGCTTTTGTTTTCCACAAAAGATCACTGTTTTAGTAATAGGTTTAAAAATAATCCTATTGTACAAAACTTGCTTTTGCTTGCCCTCTGTCCATTACTTGTTTAATAGGGGACTTTTTTTTGTGACATTTTAAAAGCTCTTCGGGGTTATGAACTAAATCCTTATGATACAGAAAAGTTCTAATGTTATCTGAACTTCTCCAAGGTCTTCTTCCAATTATTAAATTTTTTTGAAACAAGTTCATCTGTGGCTTGCGTCGATCTTAAACCGACTTCATGGGGTGAAAAGAGAACACACAAAATTTGCTATAGGCACTGTCTTCCACTTTTGAGTAAGCTAGATAGTTATGTTTACTCAGTTCAGATGGACAGAACTTCTGACTGTGGTGAGATTTTCCTTGACTTTATACAGCACTAGTGACGGTCGTGGGAAAATTGCAATTTGCATATGGTTGCCAAAGACTTTTTAGCACTGTTATCCTATCTTCATCAGTGAGGTTAGATTTCTTGATATAATTAGAAATATCTGCAGTCAGAATTTCCATTTCAACTGTGTTTGATATTGTGTTTTGATCTACATTTACCTCCTAGGAAGCATTTGAAGACAGCCCTTAGCTACGTCTATTGCTTGCCTTAACGGCAGTCTTATCAATGTCACCAGAGTTCAGGAAAATGTCGGTGAGCTCGTCACTACTTTCAATTTTACCACTTTTAAAAAAATAATTTCAGTGTCTGTTGGCATAATAATTTTTCGCTTTGTTAATCTAAAGAGAGCCCGGACCCCCTCGGTCCCCTACGTGGGTGTGCCAGTGCATAAATATGCACTGATTTTACTCTGCTTCCCTCATGCTCGCTCTGACTGACTGACTGATTGATTGATTGATTGAAATATAGGATCAAACTTCCAAGGGACCCTAAAATGGAAGAATGCACGCGGGCTGTCCAGTGGGTCATCCAAAGATAGGAAAAGTATAAAAAATAATAATCAGTATATTTTATGTTAAATCTTTCAACCTCAACTATGTTTTGCATTTCTTAATCTATTGTTCATCAATTTTTTAATGTCTCCCAATATTTTCTGAGAGGAATCTGGGCACCCTTAATGATATCGCCCCTAATAACATCTCTCATGCGATTTTCTGCTTGTACAACTAACTCCCTGTGCAGATTATTTCGATGCCGTACAATGTTCATTTAAGTTTTAAATTTGCTATTGATATGCTTGTTTCCGTATTCACTGGTTAAATTAGTGAATATGGACGCTCACGAACTCCCAACGTTCACTGCAACTTGCATACCAAGGGAGTAAAAAATGGGAAAAGCAGTAATGGCAATCCATCTATATTTCGCTCTTTGCCAGAAAGCAAAAAGGGACTGAAAAGCACCCAGCAGTTATTAATATGGAACAGTTGATTCTAAGTATTTGATGACGAATTAATATTTATTCAAGAGCACACCGACTTCTTGCAAAATGTTTAGAATATGCAAATTGACAATAAGCATTCCGAAAAGCGTCATCCTTCCACCATAGGCAAATCTCTCCAAACATTACAAACAAGAAAGTACTTCCTCAGCAACTTTCACACTTCAAATTCATAACGACCAATAGAAATCGGGGGAAACTCAATAAAAGAACAGGTTAAAATAACTATTTACGACTCTTCCGTCGTCATTTTGAAACCGTTCTTGAACCCCCTTGGCAATTGGGCTAGCTTCCTAAATGAACTTACCATGCAAGATATTTCGCCGGTATAATTTGCATATGGAATGGAAGATAATAATCTGTCTACACAAGTAGTGTGCGAGAAAGAAGTAGGGAACCACGCGTATGCTTAATAAAGCACCCTCTTAACAAACAAACAAGTGGTTGCATTTATGATTTCACGGACTTAAGGGAGCAAGATTCGAACTCCCGAAATTCCTCTTCAGAAAATAAGAAACTCGTGCCTCGTTTCAAAATGCAATGGAATCTTTGCTGACTGTAATGAAATCAGTACGCTCTCTGAATATATTTTACAACACCATATAGCATCCAGAGATTCAAATTTGCAGAAGTCCTTCAAGAAATCTTTCTCAGCAAAATAATAGCAAAAGCAAATGCAAAATTATTAGATACGTTCCTTGCTATGGAGCCTTGATTATTCTTCAATTGTTTGCTTTGATTCATAATAATGAAAAGTTAGATATTTCATGTATTGGTACATATAATCAATGACGAACACAGGCTTTCATTTTGGGGGGAGTCAAGGACAGAATTTGCCATGGTCTTGGAATAACACCCTTCATTTATCATGAAAGTTGGAATTTTTTACAGTGAAAAAATATATTTTGGGGGTCATGACCCCTGTGACCCCCACCCTGTGTCCGCCCTTGCATATATTTAGCTCTTTTAGATACTGAATGAGGTAGTAAAGCCAACATGGCGGCAATTACAAAATTGAAGAGATAGTTACAATGAAAGAAAGTTTGCTTGTTGATTATGAGGTTGTGCTTGTGATAAATGAGGAACTATTTAAAAATGCAAAATGCTTTCTAACTTCAAGTAAAACCTATTCATTCCATATCCAATATACTATATACGAAAATTTGGAAGCCCATTGAAACGAATTATTTGAAATTAATTGCAATAATTACAGTAATGTATTTGATAGAATTTGATGATGAAAACATATGTATAGAAATCACTATAATATCGAAGTTTTGGATCTCGAAGTCGAATTCATAAATAAGATGCATGACATAAATTCAAAGAGATATATATACTCGTAGGTTTGACTTATTGAAAAATATCAAAATGGGTATTTTATGAACTTTTGCTGAGTTTGGTATTTCAATGGACTGTTTGGTAAATATATTAGTCGCTTGTATTATGCATATAAAACAAATGAATCTATGTAACGGACTATAAAACAAGCAACTCTATGTAACGGAGTATAAAACAAGCAATTCTGTGTGTATACGGGTTCACAAAAAGAATAGTTAATCGTATGCCGTGCCGGATTTGCCAATAAAATAAGCAGGCTTAAGCTTAGGGCATAAAGATCTAATTGCCTCCGGTTGCCCATTTTTAACACCGTGTTACAGGCCTTGCTTACACATTCAGTCTTAACACACTGTGGTCTTTAACCCACCTTTCAGTAATTTTCTTGCACTGTATTTCGGAATAATACACCACTCGACATAATTATAAGTCCACCTTAAATATATGTTATTTCTTGATTTTAAAAACAGTTCAGTATACTTATTTTCATATCCGAAACGGCTCATACAAAGAACCCTGAAATGATGCAAATAAATCTGTTTAACGTCATGCGCATGACGTCAAGTTGAACGCTGTACATCTGGGGCTCCTCATATATATATGTAGGTGCACTTTGATTCTGTCCCTACAATATCATTCGGTTTAGTTGAACTTCAGTTGATTGTCAATTTTCAGTCATGAGACGTGTTAAGCAGCTGTCTGAACGCGAAAAGGGAATGATTGTAGCGTATCGTAAGTGCGGAAAAGGTGTCCGTGAAATTTCAAGGGATATTGGCAGATCTCATAATGAATTTGGAAATTTTTTACGAAATATGGATGCTTACGAAAAGTAAATGATTCAGGACATGATCCGAAACTTTCTTTGAGGAATAAGCGGAAAATTATACGAGAGGCGTCAAGTCCAATGTTTTCGATCAGTGACATGCTCAGAAGATGAAACCTCAACTTCTCCTCGGAAACGATCAGGCGTGTTCTGAAGTCGAGCTCTCACATTGTACGTGCAAAGCTGAAGACTACACGTCTTCTGAAACCCATTCATAAGACTAGGAGATTGGAGTTCGCAACAAAAAACATAGACACAAATTGGAGAAAGTGGGTTTTCTGGATGTTTTACAAAAAATTATTTAACCTTGTTTTCTCCCGTCCTTGCCTTTACATGTTAAACCTTTTTGTCTTAGGTTGTGTTAAGTGATGAAAAAAATTCTCACTAGATGGTCCAGACGGCTTCAATTCCCATCTGCACGATCTATACGAATACCTGATAAGTAATTGATTGGTATTGATTATGCTCCGGACTCTAATCCTATGAAAAACGTTCGGGAGCTCCTTGTTCGGCAAGTTTATGCAGATAAATTATGACACCACTGAGAAATTACAATTGACGATTCTTGCCGCATGAAATAATTCGAAATCTAATTCCCTCAAAAACCTTGCAACAAGCATGAAATAGAATTTTTGACCTTATTGAGAAAAATTGAGGTCCAATTAAGTATTAATTTAATTTTTCCATTAACCATTTCCTGTTCGAGTTTTTTATTCTAAAATGTACCTATATTTATATGTAAGACCGTGTGTTTATTTTTCATTTCATTTTCCAATTTTACTTACAAAATATTTTTTACCTTGATGTATACGTTTTCTCTTGTTTTTGTAAGGATATACAATATCAATTTATTATAAACAACGTACCTAAAACTTAATTATTAAGCAAAAACAAGATGGACCTATAATTAGGTGGCGCAGTGCACTGCCTTAAGCCAATAACTCTACATTAGAATTGGTTTCTTAACTGATTTTACCAGGACCTTGCCAAGATACATTCGTACCTGAGGTAAAGATGTGAAATGGCATCCTCCCTAAAAACCATGCTTCTTGAAGTATTAACTACAGTTTTTAATCGTAACATATAAACATCCACCTAGAAATACAATGCAACTCCACATTACCTCATTTGGTGCCACCTGAACTTTCAACCTGAGGCAGCTGCATTGGTTGCCATACCCTCGACATTGTCCTAGCATTTAATGTCCTCCAAAACAGGAATTATGGATTGCGGAATTTTAAACACTCGTCAGCAATGAGAATTTTGTTTGATGATTATGATGATGATTGGGCGTTAAATTAATGGAAAGGGTGGCCGCCTAAAAGACAGCACTCTAATCCCAGGAGAGAATTTTGTTTCACTTCACTTATTGTGCGTGGATTTTAATGGGAAAGGTGGCCGCCGAAGGCAGCACTGTAATCTCAGACAGGTATTAACGTCAGATATTATGACGGCCAGTGGGCCAAAAGGGACACTGGAAAGCATTACGGGGGATTGTCGATCCGTATAGGAGTACAGAGACGCACAGCTCGCACTGGTATCGTCATCTAACGTCCACCGAGGACCATCCACGATGAATCCACCCCGAGGAGTGACTGAAATGGTTGGAGGGCACGGAAGAAAACCCCAGGCCTGCCGAAACTCCTACAGGAGTCCACAGGGCACCATTGAGTGGGTGAAGCGCCGCGGAGCGGCACGGGAGGTGCGAACCAGCCCTGCAACCAGAACGAACGAGCCTCCATCAGACTATGTTTAAGCTAAATGTTCCAAGCCAACTATGTTTAAACTAAATGTTCCAGAAGCCAACTATGTTTTAAACTAAATATTTCAAGCCAACCATGTTTAGACTAAATGTTCAAGCCAACCATGTTTAGACTAAATGTTCAAGCCAACTATGTTTAAGCTAAATGTTCAAGCCAACTATGTTTAAGCTAAATGTTCAAGCCAACTATGTTTAAACTAAATGTTCAAGCCAATTATGTTTAAACTAAATGTTCAAGCCAACTATGTTTAAACTAAATGTTCAAGCCAACTATGTTTACACTAAATGTTCATTTGACCAATCTTTCATTTGCAATTAATGACTTCTTTTATTTTCTTTAACGAAAGCGACCTGCAGCATGGGCGTCCATACTAATACTTCTTGGGGCGGGGGCTGAGAAAAATTATTACCTCCTTCTCAAAGCTATCCGGAATTTTTGTGAATATACGGAATACCAAAACGCTATAAAATAATTGATATTGCTTGACAATTAGTAATGAGCTAAAAAGTGTCTCATTTTAAAATGTGATTGTAAAACTTTTGAAAATAAATGCATAGCAGTTTCGGGCAAATCAAATTTTTAAACAGCTAGGGGGCCCCCTGCCCCCCCGTATGGGCGCCCATGACCTGCAGTCAGGACAGGTTCTGCTAAAGGTGCAACGCGTGCACTTGCACGGAGCGACTAATTTTGAAGGGCGGCGAAATTTGCCTAGACTAGGAAATTTTACAGGAGACGGCGGCAAAATTCCTAGAGGCGGCTGCAGCTAACTTTTCTGAAGACGAGAGAGAGGAAAAGCGTATGCAAGTATGAAATTGTTTGAATATTGAGCAAAGTACTCCATTCTTTTCATTGAACATTTTCCCATATAAAATTCCAATATAAATTTCAAATGGGTGGTGGGGGGTGCAGGATAGAGGGCATTGCAAGCTTTTTAAATTTCAATATTGCTTTTAGGAGAAAAATAAACTCCGAGCAATATGTGGAATCAGGTTACCAAATTTCGACCCCCCCCCCACCCCAATACACAGTCTCCAGATCTCAACTCCAACCAGTACTTTTGGAGTATTCTCAACCGCAAAATTGCGGGAGCGTTCCACCTTACCTCAAATGAAGCGTTAGAATATATGCTATACGAAGAATGAAAACTGATAAAAAAAGCTGAACGCCGTACGCTGATAATCATGTGGCTAAAAATTAATACCGTCATTAAGATTAAAGGTCGTTCAACCAAATATTGGTCATTTTTCGTAAAACGATATTTATTTTGTATCTATGTACGCCTATATTTTCCCAATTCATCAATATTTAAAATAATTATTAGAGTTCCCAATGATTTTGACCAGGTCTGTACATATATCTTCATACATATTCGATATCTGCGACTTTTGTTAATTTTCTGTGGAGTATACTAGAGCTAGCCTTCTTGAGTATACTAGAGCTAGCCTTCTTGAGTATACTAGAGCTAGCCTTCTTGAGTATACTAGAGCTTGCCTTCTTGAGTATACTAGAGCTAGCCTTCTTGAGTATACTAGAGCTAGCCTTCTTGAGTATACTAGAGCTAGCCTTCTTGAGTATACTAGAGCTAGCCTTCTTGAGTATACTAGAGCTAGCCTTCTTGAGTATACTAGAGCTTGCCTTCTTGAGTATACTAGAGCTAGCCTTCTTGAGTATACTAGAGCTAGCCTTCTTGAGTATACTAGAGCTAGCCTTCTTGAGTATACTAGAGCTAGCCTTCTTGAGTATACTAGGAAGCAAATGAGAGTCTTAAAAACAAGTGTCTCTACTAGAAATAATGATAAAAGTAGTAAATGCAACAGGCCCTTTAAATTAACCGTGTCTCGGTTACGCAAAATTCAGGTAGCCGAAAATCTTCTGTTGTTACATTTTTCACTTTCCTGCATTTTATGATTCT
>QLNU02015359.1:13196526-13239244 GCA_006491805.2 Dysdera silvatica
CACATATCCATTCCATATATTCACGGCATTTTCGAAACAATCTCTCACATCCTCAAGGAAGCAAATATCAAAACATTCTATTCCCCCCGTCACAACACTTAAAAAAAAAACTTACAAAAGTTAAAGATCCAGTTCCACCAGAAGATCTCACAAGTGCCATATACCAAATACCATGCAAAGACTGCAACAAACATTACATAGGACAAACAAAAAGAATGATCAAAACAAGAAAAAAAGAACACAAACAAGTGCTCGCGAAAGGAGACATAGCCTCACGTCTGGCAGAGCACGCTTTACATCACGGACACGAACCCGACTGGGACAACAAAAATACTACACCGGCACATCACAAACAAAAATAATAGACTCTTCTTGGAATCTTGGGAAACTTACAAACTACACGGGAAAGCCATTAATACATCACAACCACTTCCAGAAACTTATAAACAACTCTTACTCTGAAATGTATGAGACATCCCCAAATTAGGTAACCCGCAGTGTGGGTTTCTCATTGGTCCCTATTGGGGTTCTTCCATGATTCTATTGGAGGCCTCCCATTGGTTCCCACTGGGTTTTTCCATTCTGCGGGACTACTCTGATGAAGGGTTTTTCCAGAAATTTCAAGTATAAAAAGAGACAGAAACATAACATCGTCATTACTCCTGATGAAGGACTGCTGCTGATGCGTCCGAAAACTTTAGTGATCTTTTTCATTGCTATTTTACTAGTGTTTAACCTTTTTATGTAATTTCCTCCCTGGTACGCTGTATTTTATTTCTATAATTTTTTAAGTTTACATATTTGATGCGTTACTTCGATGCATTACTTGCAGTCCATGAAACATACACGCTGAATAAATTTTCCTGAAATGATGATAGCGGCAGTGTGATCTCAATTCTCCATTTAATGGTGCAGTACCTCAGCAGGCTGGTGACAATACTCATTACCGTAGAGCCCTCTGCGTTTGCATTCGGCGCCCTAGTAAGCTGGGTTAAACGTGAATTTATTGCGGGGTGATGTTCGTCGTTTGACATATGGTGCCTCAACAACGAACGACTGAAAATTTTCAATCACTGTCTACCCGCCTGAACTGCCAAACACCGAAAAGTGCAATGACCAAAATTGAAAGGCGGTAGAAAAAGAAAAAGCATTCAATGGTGAAGGTGTGGAAATAATAATAAAACAAAATTACCAGGGGAATGGAATGGATTTTTTGGATGATCCAAGTTAATTGAATCAATTGTTATTGAAACCGGATAACAAATCTAAGGACTTAAATGACGCGGAAGACGGATTCAATAAAATTCCGTAAAATATAAAAAAAAAAAAATTCATTCCCCTGCCGCAGAAATCATCCGGAATAATTAAACTTCTCTTCAAAGAAAAACGATTTTAGATAAATTTCTTTCCTTTGTTCTGCGTTCAGAAATTCAATTAATTCCTTCTAATTGGAATGCAAGAGCTTGAGATATTGAGGAAGTAATTCTCTCTCCCCCTTCCAGCTTTTCTTGTATTTTCTTCATTACTTTAAAACTTATCGTTGGAAAGGTTCGTAAGGATTGACCATTGATAAATATAAGCTCTTCCGACATTTTATTCTTTCTTCCAATGCTTATTAATTTATAATAACTTTTTCTCATTCCGTCGGAGATATAATTTTCCGATAACAGACTTTGTTTGTAATCTGAACGTTGGAAAGTTAAAATTTTTCAACAGATATCAATTGTGGTTGGCACTTGCCAACTGCGGATAGTGATTAAGCTACAAAAAGTCCCATTCCCAGGCCTGGGTTGAGGAAACCTTCAGACCAGTGATATTCTTTGATTTAACTTTAGTTAAAATTTTTGGGTAGTTTATTAGATTCTATATTTGTATTCCCAATAGTCCAAATAATAGTCCAAATATTCCCAATATAGGGAAGATTGTGTTTATAATATGTTGTGTAAAATTAAGTTAGTGTATTTTGTTAATAATGGATTGTCAGACCAAGTTCAGTTAAGCGTAGATGTAATTAAAATCCAGTTGTAACGTTTATGAAACTGTGGCAATAAACTCGTGAGTTAATGGAGACACTCCTTGATACAAGCCCACGTTGTCTGATGGTTCTTATCTGGGATATAAACGAAACGACGAAATAATTATATCTGTATTGCTTAGTGTTCAATGACAGTTAACGTGGGAACAACAATTAGCTCTCTTTATGATACGTGGTCATGTAAATGAGGTCCCAGCTGAAGTACCATTGTGAAACTGACAGAGGTGTTGGAGTCGTTCGAGTTACGTCGGTTTGAGAAAACACTGGACTTGGGATACTGTGAAGAAAACCCTTGGGCCATTTAGCTTCTAGATCCGAGATCCAGATTAACACTTTTTTTTATGCTATTGTTTTACGAAGATTTAGGTACTTCTTTCATTTGTAAGTTTATATGATATAAAGGTTCCTAGTTATTATTTAGCAATGCGTGGAGCTGGTGTGACAGAGGGACCTGACATTGTGGAACGTTCAGTTCCAGTGGCTTGAACCAGGACAAATTGACCATTTGATGGATTTGAATAGACTGGCTATTAATTCGTCCCCGTATTGACAAATTTGGTTTACATTAAATTCTGGTACCCAAGCTACTGTGTTTATGAGAGTTCTTGTCCCTTAATTCGATATAATTTGTTGACGTCTGGTATTTTACGGTGATACATTTAATTAATGATACATTTAAATAATAATTTAAACACCCATCGGGCGTTGCAAATGAAACTGAACGACGATTATGCCAACAGATGATTATATCAAATGTTACTAAACATGTGACTATATCAAATGTTACTAAACATGTGACTATATCAAATGTTACTAAACATGTGACTATATCAAATGTTATTAAACATGCGATTATATCAAATGTAAGTAAACATACGACTATATCAAATGTAAGTAAACATACGACTATATCAAGTGTTAGTAAATTGATAATTACGTCAAATACTGGAAAACATAAGATTATATCAAATGTAATAGTAGATCGACTCACTGTGCTAAACACTCGATGATTAATATATTACACAATAGGCACAGTTTTTGGAACGAAAATTTATTCGGCTTTAAACGTTTTTCGAAAGCCTTGAGCTTTCATCAAAGAAGTAAAAAATCTAAGCGTACATCGCTCGTAAGGGCGAGTGTACGATTGTTTATTGTATAAAGGGTAAGGTTGTTGGTGGATTGGCGCCCTCTATCGGTCGAACCAGATGAATGTGGACTGCAGAAGGAAAGTTGGCTGCGTGAAGGATTGTGTTAAATGATAAAAAATTGTAATGTATATGATAAAAAATTATTGGTGAAATTTTAAGAGGAGAAAACGTGACCACGCCGGATGGATATTGGCCGTAATAGATAAATCGTTCACCAGGTGCTCGATGTTTTGATGGATTAAAAAAGTTTAAAAAAAAAATTAAGATCAGCTGGAGATGGAGGTTTGTAGATTAACTTCGCTTCATCGAAGTTAATTTTGTGGTCCAAAGACCAGCAATAAACGGCTATGGGTGATTTAGTCAATTCTTGTTTTTGTACGTATGCCCGGTGTTCTTTAATCCTGAACCGGAGTGCACGACGAGTTTGGCCGATGCACGATTTTGAGCACGAGCATGGGATTTCATAAATACCCCCCATGAGTTGTGATCCGAAACCGAGTCTTTTAGTTTTGAAATACAACGTTTATTGATGGGCGTGAAAGCGACTTTAAAATTAAAGTTGTTAAGAATAGTAGCAATTTTAGTGCTGATATTGGGAACGAAGGTAAGTACATGGTCTATAAAATAGGAATGCTGTTGGGAGAAAGATGTGTGTCCGGTTTTTTGGAGGAGAATTTTTTACGGCCCGATCAACAATAGACGGTTTGCAGTTTCGGAATATGGCAATGTTTTTGATGAACTCGAGTTCCTTATTCCGGTCTTCTTCAGTAGAGCAAATTTTGATACACTGAATACAATCCAGTAAAAACTGCTCATTTTCTGAGACATTGGGTGTGCTGATGAACAGTGTGGTGGCAACGAAATGGAAGGTTTATGGTAAACGCTTAAACGAAATTCAGAGTCTGTTTTCATGACCAGAACGTGCAGAAAGGCAAGTTTGTTGCCAACTTCGCATTCAAATGAGAATTGAATATGATTATTGAACGAGTTGAGAATATGGGTGAGAACTGTGAGATTATTATTATTACCATCTAGAATTGCAAAGATGTCGTCTACATACCGGACCCATAATTTGAAATGAAGATGTTCGTGAATTTTTTCTTCGACATAATGCAAATAGATATCTGATAAAATAGGAGATACTGAGTTTCCCATAGCGAGACCATCTGTTTGTTGGCAGAACTTATTTTGAAAAATGAAGCAAGTTTGTGAAATACAAATTTCGGTCAGGTTGGCAAGTTCACGAACTTCAAAATCAGTGTAGTGGAATTCCTTCATTCGCCATGCTAGAGACTGAAGAGGATCCTCTTTGGATTGGAACATTTGTGAAGAGACTTTTTACGTCAAACGAGACCATTATCGTAATGACGTTGACCGATGACGTAAAAAGCCATTTCACGAATGTTCTGATCCAAGGATCCCTTCAGTCTCTAGAACAGCGCATGAAGGAATTCCACTACACTGATTTTGAAGTTTGTGAACTTACCAACCTGACCGAAATTTATATTTCACAAACTTGCTTCAGTTTCCAAAAAAATTCTTTCAACAAACAGATGGTCTCGCTATGGGACACCAATTATCTCCTATCTTATTAGATAACTATTTGCATTATCTCTAAGAAAAATTCACGAATATCTCCCTTTCAAATTTTGGGTCCGGTATATAGATGACATTTTTGCAATTCTAAATGATAATAATACTAATATCACGGTTCTCACCCATATTCTCAACTCGTTCAATAATCATATTCAATCCTCATTTGAATGCGAAGTTGACAACAAACTTGCCTTTCTGCACATTCTGGTCATGAAAACAGACTTCGAATTTCGTTTAAGCGTTTACCATAAACCTTCTTCCATTTCGTTGCCACCAAACTGTTCGTCAGCACATCCAATGTCTCAGAAAATGAGCAGTTTTTAGTGGTTTGTGTTCCACGCTATCAAAATTTGCTCCACTGAAGAAGACCGGAATGAAGAACTCGACTTCATTGAAAACATTGCCATATTCCGAGGCCCGTCTATTGTTGATCGGGCCGTCAAAAATAAGAATTGACTAAACCATCCGCAGCCGTTCATTGCTAGTCTTTGGATCACAAATTTAACTTCGATGAAGCGAAGTTAATCTACAAACCTTCGTTCTCCCGCCCATTCAATTTTAAACCTTTTAATCCATCAAACACGGAGCACCTGGTGAATGATTTATCCATAAATGACATAGATTACTTAAGATGCGATTTTCTAGTTTAAAAACATATCTAATTTTAAGATATGAATTTCTAGTTTAAAAACATATCTAATTTTAAGATGTGAATTTCAGTTTAAAACATATCTAATTTTAAGATATGAATTTAAAAAATCTAATTACGATGCGAAATTTCTAGTTTAAAAAAAATATAATTAAGATGTGAATTTCTAGTTTAAAAAAATCTAATTAATAACTGATTTGAAGACGTGAATGTTTAGTTTAAAAAGAAATAACAAATGATTTGAAGATGTGAATTTCTATTTTGAAAAGAACTAACAACAATGAGTTTTTGATGAGTTCTGATTTTAGATATTCTGTTAAAAAACGAACAAAAAAACACTCACTTTTCTAGTTTGAAAAAAGAAAAAACATAACTGATTTTATCATATTCATGAAAAAATACCGACTTTCCTAGTTTTTGAAAAAATCTGATCTAGAAGTGAATTTTTAATTTGAAAAAAAAAATCGATTTTCAAAATGTTATATTTATGAAAAATACTGTCTTTTCTAGTTTTTGAAAAAAAAGTTAAATTTCTAGTTTATTTTGAAGGAGAAAACAAGCGAATTTTGCTTTTTTTCTAGTTTGAAGAAAAAATGTACTTTTTTCCTAATAATGACGTTTCGAAAATCGATTTTTTAGCAATAAAAAAAAAATTAGGATTTGATTGCAATACAAAAAAATAATTTTAATAATTTTCCCAACGTCTTCTCGTTACAACGGGTACTCCCTACTCCATCTGCGATAGAGATTTCTCATTCTTTACAAACCTTAACGGTAAATTAATTTCAGGCAGAGCTTGAGCAAACGCATGGCTAGCAAGAGGTAAGGCCTTTCTATTGTTGTGAAGAACATTGTCGATCAAATCGATGATATTAGAATCCGGAATGGATTTTTCCTTGTAAACCAATTGTCCTGTTGCATTCCATGAAATTGTCTTGGAATGAGGTTTTAAAAAAAATCTATGATGTTCTGAGAACTAGATTGAAACGCTTTAGGAACACTTCTTACGATGAACGAATCATCGAATGCTGCTGCTTCTTTTTTTCGGTCTTCACACTCTGTTCGACTAAGGGCTCTTCTGCATTTGTTTTCATAGGAGGGTTAAAATCTTCGATCTTTAAACGTTTTTGCAGCAGTTGCAAATATCGTTTGATTTTGACATCATCGGAATTTTTACCGAGTAAAACCTTTTTTATTTCTAAATCTAATTTACTCAAGTTTTCCTCCGATGCGATATGCTTCGAATAGCGTTCCTTGGGAACGACGACCATCTTTCGGGCGTATTGCATTATCTGGCCACGAGCGACGTCAAAACAGACAACGCCGCGGGTAATAGGAGACCTAGGAAACCACCTTTCTGTACGATTATTTTTTTATTTTTGTACAGGGGAGTTTTTCTCCCTGCTAATTTTCTCAAACCGTTTTTATAAGGTGTGAGTATCTTTTTCTGAACGCTCGTCAGCGAAACGTTCCCTCGAAGCGTATTCAACGCGATTTCACAAAGAGCACGCACACCAGAATTGGATAATTTCTTCAGTAATCCTTTACGTAATTTTTTATTTCTGAGACAAATGAGACGAATTTGTTGCAGGTCCTCTCTAGACAACGTCATATTCTCGACTACGACGAATCAGACGCGACACCATTATGAAAAAAAAAATAATAACGGTGGGCGGTGAGGGGATGATATCCTTATAGCTAGATCTAACACGCTAACCTAGTTTACTAGCTTAGTATGCTAGCCTAGTTTTACTAGCTTAGCAAAGCTAGGCTCTTTTTTTTATCATCTCAGGTTCGTTTTTGATAGACATTGCATTTCGTTTGGAAATAGGCCGGTTCTCAGTCTAAATTCTTCTGATGTGGAGGGACTTTTTGGTGGCATCTGCGTACACTTCATTTGAGGTTGGTAGGATAGAGCTGTTTTCCCAGATGACTCACTTGATTCAAATCTCGGCGGTTTTTAAACAGGATTAGATAAATAGCATTCAGAGAAATCTCTCGCATTTCTTTGCCCTTGTGAAAAAAAATTCTGCGTGATGAAAATCAGAGAGAGGTTGATATGATGACTCCCTTTCGTGAACAGATGCGTGATGCGTTTGTCGTTTCCACATTCGCATATTAGATCATCGAGGATAAAAAGAGTGCTGGATCCCAGATAACTCTTAAAATCGGTAGGTAAACCATCCACAAATTCAACGTCGGGAATCTGGTCGAATAGAGGCTGGTGTATCCCGTAAAACCGTACGAATCTTTCGGGTACGGGATGAATAAATTCGTTCATGTGAGATAATACATCGCGGATGAAAAAAGTTTCGAAAAATTTGTTCCATTTTTGATACCTGTAAAGAAAAACTACCACAAATGAGGATATTTTTGAAAAAAATATTTATGAAAAAATAACTATATAGCATGAAATAAAATCTCCACTAAAATAACACACATGGAATTATAATAAGAGAAAATAGACGTTTTATATACAATACGAAAAAAGGGGAAAAGAAATATAGAAAAAATACACTTTACATAAACTAAAAAAAGCAACGATGACATTGCTAAAGTATTCTAAAGAAACCACATGTATTTGGACTTGGAGATGGTCTTCAAATTTACGGATTTCTTCATAACCGCATACTCCTACTGGCACCTTAGCAATCTTATGCAAACCGAGGGTAATCTTTTTTGCAGGGGCTGATCAGGTCTACGGATGTACTTTAGGTCTGGGTAATTGGATAAGATGGCTTTACCAAAAACAATTTCTCTGGCACAGCAATTATCATCTCCATTATTAATCTTTTTGCAAGACCGTCCACATCTATGACGGATAATTTTCTTTTTCCATCTCCCACGGGGCTTCGAAGCGTCAGTACGTCCGCCTTAAAAGATGGGTCATTTAAGGGAATGCTATCTTTGCTCTGAAAAAAAACCTTTTTTTTTTCAAACAACCTATTAGATATTTGTAGGCTAAGCATTCTTTTTTTTAAATATTACTGTTAGACGAAAATACCTATAAAACTTTCATGATGTCCGCAAGAAGTACTTCAACAGTGATATCTCCACATCTCGTAAGGCAAGTGGATACGGGACGGTCCAAGTAATCACCGAAGAAACAAAACCTGAAAAGAAAAAAAAAAGGAAACGGTTAGACCGTGAAAGGATGAGAAAATAAGAACGAAAATATAAAAACAGATAATTACCGCACATAATCTTGGGCTTATAATCCTCACGTCTTCGGCAATAAGAGTTCGAAGAAGCACTTCGATAAAAGATAGGCCCTCTGAGATGGTACCCACCCCTGAGTTATTCAGCAGAATTTGTGATGGGTCGATCAGACATTCATAAACGATTTTTTCGGCCTGAAAACGCTGATTGAAACTTCTAGATCGCGCTCTTAAGGTATACGGGAAATGGATTTGATGGAGAGGGGGAAAAATAATAATTAAAAAAATATATATAGCATGGAAAACAATATTTTCGAAAACATTATGCATTGAATACGCTCTAACGAAAATATTTTACGTCGACATTTCCTGCACCGTTCTGATAATCATAAATTTTTTGATCAATATTCATATCTCTCAATATGTAATCGTCAACTTCATAAAGTTCTCCGGTGGAAGCTTACAAATTTTCCATCAAGTTAGCCACGGCTTGGTCGTTTAAAACGTAATTTTGGAACAATTGTTGGGCTTCCCATGTGACAGAGTTCTATTAAAAAAAAAACCGGATACATGATATAATCCCTCTCCCATAAATAGAAAAGGTGTACATAGAAAAAACTGAAAAAAATGTTACGGTCCCAATCATATCCCTAGATATGTACTCCTCATTCTCATCTCGTTCTCCACTGAAAGCTTCAAACCAAGCCATCAGATTAAAAATGGCTTGATCGTTCGATACGCAATCATCGATTAACTGCTGGTTTTCCCACGAAAAACTTCTCTATTAGAAAACGAACACAAAAACACAATGTTTTCTCATAAAAAAAAGAACGGGAAAGTTGCAAAAATATCATACATATTTAAAACACACAATCTACTTCAAAAATAAAATTTGTAACAAACAAAAGGGGGAAAAAACTAAGCATAAAAAAAGGGAAAAATACACTTATAAAGGTTATTTACTTCAGACGACATCTTTTTTCCTAGAGTGAGACTTTCTTAATAGTTGGAACCTCTCCACAATATGCTCCGAAAGACAAGACAAAAGCTAATGAATAGGCTTCAAAAACATAGCAATGTTATATAATGGTCCCCCTCAGAATTTCTCCCTGAGGGAAGAGGTGAACTTTTCACCCCCGCTGGGAAGGACACCGGCTCCGAGCGGAGAAAGATCGCATCCCCAGACGACATGTCTCAGAAGAGGGAAAATCTCTCCCATACCCGGAACTTGGGTTGTTTGTAAACAAGATGTACGCGGTTTTCAGAAACATTACTCCTCGCTTGGACGAAGGTGTCGCCTCTTGAATGGAGGTGTCTCCTCTTGAACGTTAATTAATCTGGCATAGTGTTGTAGACGCAGTGTATAAATAATTGGAGGTACAACCCCATCTGAAAAAATTAAATAACAGGCGGCAGAATATCGAAAAAACAAAAACACTTAACAACATCTAAGCATATATTTATACATAGTGAGAGAGAGAGAGAGAGAGAGAGTGTATGTATTTTTTATTTAATTATCTATTTATCTGCTCCTGGGTGTTTAGATTTAATTAGTTATTTTAAAAAGGGAATTTTCAATTTTCACCCTAACAAATATTTTATGTATTCGGGGGAAAAAAAATTTATTGTCGCAAGACAAGAAATTTTTTTTTTCAGAGTAGAAGTGGGAATAATAAGTTTGGCCAAAAAAATAGCAGAATGGAGTAGAGGTGGTTATTGTTATGTGCCTCCTCCTATTTAGTTAATTTAACTTTTTCTATTTTGTTGTTGTTGTTTTCATTAATATTATGACAACAATGAAGTAATAAATTGACATGATCATGAATTCTTCATGAATTAACACTATTATCCTTATTATTTAGGATTAGTGTAAATTTTGAGGTTAACATAACCTGTTGACAATTTAACAGTATCAGTATATATACAATCTCTCTTAAAATACATTTTTATAATACACAAAGCAAATTAGTTATCATCTTGACTAATATTTTGTTCAAATAGTGAACAAGTTAGTCTCTTCAGTTTTTACCTTTTAGTACTGATAAAAAAAATTCTGTAGTATTTAGAGTTTAGTAGTTATTTAATTACCCTGTAGGTATTTTGTAAAAACATTTGTAACATTAGCAGATTTTAGTATTATTCTGCTAAATATTAAGCAATAGTATTGTTTTGATAGAAATTTGTGAGTTTGATCTGAATTTTGCCTGCAAAATATCAGACCAAGTATTTTGTTTGAATGACCACCATGAATTCAGCATGTTGTGTTTGCTAATGTTTGTGATATCATGGCAGTTTTGGTATTAAAGTTTGTGAAGCTTTTAGCCACTGCATGAACAATTTGGTCATGACCTAAAATGGTACCATATGTACCTCAAGCTGCCAGGTGATTTTATCTTCTCTTGATCAGAGCTGAACAGTTGAGATCCAAGTGTAAATATGTAAAGGCAAGGATGTGTATATGTAAGTTTAAGCCAAAAAGGTGATTAATTTGCTTTTTAATGAAAACCAGCAGTACAATATGTAATCAGCTTAGAGGTTTCATAAGCTTTATCACAAAATGAAATTTCAGTGTTTGTGTGTGTGTTTTGAATTCACCCTGGTCATATGGTGTCTAAAAGGAAAAATATTTTAAATAAATCTGGTAACAATTATTTAAATTTGGCGAAGAACCTTCAAATCATAACAACATGTCATGAACCAGTCATCATTCTTCAAGGGAACTATGCCTAAGAGTTTGGAAGAATGAATTCTTGAAGTAAAAAAAATATTTATTTATACCCACAGAATAATTATGTGATGTATGAGAATATAAATTTTTATAATTATTTAATTGCTTGCTAAATAGCAATTACAATTGATTTTAAGCAAACGTGTAAGAGAAAATCAGCAAATTTGTTAAGTATGGAGATATATTTTACTTTAACAATGATGATTATTTATTTTATTGTCTTGTTGTTTACGTTCAGTTATTCCTATAGTAGGATTTCAGTTCACTGAACAAATGGTTACAATAAGTGTAATATTTATACTAAAATGAGATATTTATGTATCTCCATTATTTACACATATTCACAACAAATTACATTTCATGATCACACTGTATATGCCTATAGCATACAAGTGCCAAATAAAGACCAAGTTTTTTTAATTGCATATCAACCAAAAAGAAATACCCATCTGTATTTCTACGTTGAATTTGCCCATATAGATTAACCGAGCAATGTATATTTTTACACAATGTAAAAAAAATAGCATGTTTATATTTTAACTTTCAATTTATCAGGAGTGATAAATGGAGTAATTTACAAAATGAGGTAGGTAACCTCTGTAACAAGAAGAGAAAAAAAATGAATTTGTCTAACACATTTTAAGGGAAAATGTGATGTTTCTACATGTAAACAACTTTTTCGAACACCTTAAATTAGCCATAATTTTTAATAAATATTATAATTTTTGGTATAAATGAATAACAGAATACACACTGACAAGCTAAAAACAAGGTGTTGGAATTTTAATAATTTTTTTTTGAAAGGCAGGGAATATTTTCCTTTTTCCTAAAATATATTTTTTTGCTTAACGGAAGAAAATTTGTAATAATTTAAATACTAGGTTTCAGTTCCGTAATTGATTCCAAAATAATTATAAACGACCCTCCCTATAGAATAGTTTTGAGAACTCAAAACTACATATTCGAATATGGCTTAAAAAGTTTGCCTGGTGTTAAGACAAATTTCACGTCTATCTATAGTTACTGTGATTCCAATATCGTCTCAGCGTAAAGTTTCTAACAGAACTAATTCAAAAATAGGCTTGAAATATACAAATAAAATTTCGAGTGTCACCCATTTTTTTTATCTAATAGTTGCTTTTGATTTTTTAAGGAAATCTGACGAATATCTTCATATTTCCAGTTTACTGGTTGCTATAACATGATTAAATGAAGTTCCTGTCTTTCACCATGAAGCCCAAGCTTAAATTTTCTTGAATGCACAACGAAATATGGGCCTTGGTTGATACAAATAATATGGAAATTTCGGAACTTCAGAGAAAGATATGCTCTCCTCGTTGTCCATGATACTTTAAATGTGCACGACTGTTCTTTCATTAAGAAGTGAGAACTTTTGTTGAACGAAGTTTGTGCATAACTGCCCCGTTCCTCACATTGTATGCATAGCTTGGCTTTCATTTTCCATACCATATGTAAATGCTTAGGTCGAAGTAGACTTTGGAATAAAATTGCTCGCGAAATTGGTTGACTGCTGACGGTGGCGTTGAAAGAGGGGAGTTCTATCCCTCCCCCCACTGGATATGAAAACATATTTCCTTGCTAAGGCCGCATGATATAATCTTCTTTAAAGCCACTTGAACCCTCCATGAGTTTTAAATTTCCATTGTACAGATTGCCAACGGACTTTTCCTCGATTTAAGAGCTGTGTCCAAATCTGAAAACAAATACTTAATCACTTACTTTAACCTCCCTTTTTTTAAATAGCGTTTACTCAATTCCCTTTGGTCTTTCCTCGCAAGCAAAGAACATGAATTTGACGATGAAGAATTTCATGTTCAGAAGGTTCAGGACGATTAGTCCATGTTTTAAAGCTGATTTAAAATATGAATTTTATTGGAAGGTCAAGTATAAATATTTCCCTTTCCCAAAATCCGAAAAATTTCGAAAAATAATGAAAATATAATATTTAATATGTTATTCTAGTAAACGTATCATTTTGTACTTTAATAGTTTTGCGCCATTTCAATAAAGTGTCCTTAGAGTAAAAAAAATATTCCAACTCCTTAACAATCTTTAAAGAAAACGAAAAACCCCCAAATTTAATGAGAAAACGCTAAATTGTTTTCAAAATAATTTAAAAGCCGTTATATTCTATTTCCCAATATTCTCTGTCTAGGAGATTATTTATTGTCTAGGAGACTCTATTTAGGTATTTTATTTAAATAAATTAAGAGATTAAATATTATCTTAAAGGTATTGAAGTCTGATGCAAATGTCCAGAAATGAAAGCTGTATTCGTGAAGAAGGCTAATCTTTATGATTTGGTCCATGGTTAAGAATTTCTCTAAAGTAATTTTTTATTTTTTTTCTTCATCTCTTTCATTCTTTTTTACTTATATTTGAGATAAAACTTACATTTGAGATTAAACTTATATTTGAGATAAAACTTACATTTGAGATAAAACTTATATTTCAGATAGAACTTATATTAGAGATAAAAGTTATATTTAAGATAATTTTCAGCAATTGGGATTTTCAGAACTGTTTGTTTTTTATTTCTCCGTTTGATTTAGGAATTTTGCTAAAACAGTTTCTATGTTTCCATCAACGAATTTTTAAATTTCGTATTTGCCCGATTTTGCGGCAGCAAGAAAGTTATAAATTTCCCAGTAATTCCCTTCTTTTGACATCTTTTCTTTTGCTATTTCATCATCAATCACAACAAACGATTACTGAAGAAAAACGTCTAAGAATTTGTACGATTTTCGATTTTCTGTACCCTAAAGTTGTTTTTCCAATTTTTCTGATAACATAGCCTTTAAATCAATCTCATTGAACTGATCCACTCTTACCCCCATTTACACTCACTAGTTTCAAAACACTTATTTTTAAAAATTATGTTTTATTCGCGAACGAAGTTGTTTTTTAATTTGTTTTATTTAAGTAATAAATTATTTTTTCTACTCTCTCTAGTTTATGAACTTCTGTTAATTTTTTCTAACATGATTGATAATGTGGAAAACCCCTTTATTTTGCATCGTCTGTTTTACACTATTCGTTTAATGACTTGCTAGTGATGTTAGTTAATTTAGCGGTTGTTAATAATAGACCAGCCATCTGACGGAATGCAATATTTAGGCTATGGCATATTGAAACTCATCGGAACTCTACTTAGAAGAGCGCATGAAAGGAAGATGAAAGTGGCTGAGATGAGAATGTTGAGGTGGATGAATGGTGTTACAAGGAGGGATAAAATAAGGAATAACCTAATTAGAGGTACGGTCAAGGTTGGACCCATAGGAAGAAAAATACAAGAACATAGGTTAAGATGGCTTGGGCATATGGAGCGGAGAAATGAGGAATATGTGGGAAAGGTATTGGATAAGCTGGTGGTAATGGGTAAGAGGAAGAGGGGAAGACCACGGCTGAGATGGAAGGATAGAGTGACGGAAGATCTGGAAGAGTATGGATGGAGTAGAGAAGAGGCATTGGATAGAAGATTGTGGAAGAGAAGATTAAAGGACCATAACGCCAACCCCATATAACATAGGAAATGGCAAAGTGAAAGAAGAGGACGATCGGAATTATGATTATTAAATGGTGATTGTTTAAACAATGCATCGTTGAGCGTTTCACAAAGATAAAACAATGTGAATAATGCTAAATGAAATCATATAGTTGAAACTTTAAAGATATTCTGGGATGTTTAGGGAATCTGGTTTTGACTTACAACCACCACTATATATAGACTGAGCTAGCCAACAGGACCATGAGATGCTGCGTAAACGCAAAGTACACTAAAATATTCTATACATTAAGCTTAATACAGAGCAGTTCGTAAGATTTCGTATAATTATTAGACAATATGGTAAATTAATGAATATTCCGAACTTCGAATTCAATTAATTTCAAATTAAATTAGAAAAAATTAAATAAACTAAAGCAGATAATAAGATATTTAATAAGCATAATAAACTCCATTGATCAACACAATAACTTAAGAAAATGTAAATATGACAGATCCTCATTATTTCGGCCATTCCTTGTTTAGAGAGGTGCCGGATTATCGGGAATGACGGATTATCGAATGCATAAAAACTCAGTTTAATTCTTTATCAAATCTCAGGCTTCTGGCGTAATATGGCCTGTATATCATCATGGTTTTCTCGAGTATTAGAGCCAAGCCGCACAACCTTTACTTCAGCACTATTTATTTAAATCATATTGGGGGAGGCGTTTGAGTGCCCTTGACCTCTCATATCACTGGCAATTCCCTCGAGAGTCAAGGAAGCCATCTAAAGCAAGCTATATTGATGAGTAATGCATATAAGGAGTACCGTAGTCGTTTAGATATTAATATCAGTAATTTTAAAGTTTCCTATTGCATATGAAATACGTTACACTGGTACACGCTAACCCGTATGCATGCGTATGTGCACACCTGCGCACAAGATTTATATACAAATATATTACCTAACTTATGCCTACAGTTAGCTTACTTACAATTACTGAACCTAAATTAAAAAGAAAATAAATTTTTTTTAATATCCTGCGGTAGTGACGTCATAGAGCAAAATAACCTCGCCCCTTTTATACCACTGTTGGAGACTGGGTTATCTCGAAAATTTACTGCATAATTAACTATTTAATAACATAAACTGTAAGGCTAAAATAAAAAATACACGAATATATATATATATATATGGCCTGCAAAAGGGTTGCTGGTATCTAACTGGAAGGAGACCCACACGCTGAACGTATGTGACGATGTGTGGAACCGGCCAGGCCAGTAACCTAGTGTCCTACCCCGCCTTCAAGTGGTGCAGGCTGAGCTTTCTATTTATGTGGCAAATTAATATTTGCTACACGGATAGAAAGGCGGAAGGGGAGGGCTAATTCACCAACCCGTCTAGCCAGCGTGGTGAAATTATGGCTAATTCCTCCATTATGTTGACACACCAGAAACCATGGCCCCTAGTCTCCAGGTGCTGGAGTGCTCCTGATCAAGGCAGCGGTCAGTGTGGCATGAAAGCAGGGGGTGCTAAGAATCACTGGAATGGCCCAGGCTGCCGTTTGTTATTGACCTTGGCTACGTTTAATGGACGATCCCTTGCTTCTGAAGCAAAACTTCAGGAATTGGAAGAAGAACTTGACAAGATCAAATGGGACATTGTAGGACTCAGTGAAGTTAGAAGAAAAGGTGAAGAGTTGGTGGAACTTAAAAGTGGACATTTGTTTTATTATAGAGGAACGGAAACTGGAAGAACAAGTGGTGTTGGCTTCTTAATCAACAAAAGAATTAAAGACTACCTTCTTGAAGTCGAAAGCACGTCAGATCGAGCAGCGAGGCTCGTTGTTCAACTAACCCAGCGATACCAACTTCAAATAGTACAGGTATATGCACCAACATCAAGCCATACCGACGAAGAGGTTGAAGAATTTTATGAAGAAATCAAAGAGTTACACACCAAAGGGAAACAACATATCAAGCTCATCATGGGGGATTTCAATGCAAGAATTGGACAACAGGAACAAGGAGAGACATCGGTTGGTAAATACGGATATGGGGAAAGGAATGAACGTGGCGATCAACTCATCGAATTTGCAGAAGCTGAAAATCTTAGCATCATGAATTCATTTTTTAAGAAGAAACCGCAAAGAAAATGGACATGGAAACACCCAAATGGGGGAACTAGTGAAATTGACTATATCCTGGCAAACAAGAAATCAATTATTGAAGATTGCAGTGTACTGAACAGATTTAATACTGGAAGTGATCATCGAATGGTGAGATGTAAAGTGCACTTAAATACTAAATTAGAACGACAGAAGCTCATTAGGAAACAAGTAAGTAAGAGGGTGGATTTAAAGAAATTAAAAGAAAATACCGAGGCATTCAAGTTGGAATTAAAAAATCGCTTTTCTGCACTGGAAGGACTTATTGATGAAAGTGATATCTCAGAAGCAAATGAAAACATTGTTAAGACAATAGTTGAAACTGCTGGGGAAATTGGTGGTGTAACCTGTAAAAAGCACAATAGCAAATTATCTGAGAAGACGAAACAGCTCATGAAAAGGCGAAGAGATATGAAGGTGGACAATCAAAATACCAGTTCCAGGATTGAGTACATAGAACTTTGTAAAACTCTGCGCAAAAGCATGAAAGAAGACATAAGAAAATTCAACTGTGAGCTAGTAAGGAAAGCCATTGAAAATAACAAGAGCCTTAGGGTTGTTAAAGGAAGTTTATCTGTTGGGAAGAAACACATCATTGCATTAAAAGGAGAGGATGGCACCGTAACAAGAAATAGGGAAGAAATACTTAGAAGAGTTGAAGAATTCTACAAAAATCTATACGAAAGTAACAGTGGATTAAACGAAGACATTGAAATAGTCGAAGGAACAGCTCCTAAAATCTTAAAAGAAGAAGTTTCATTTGCAATAAAAAGTATGAAGAAAGGAAGAGCCCCTGGTGATGATGGTATTACATTAGATATCCTAAAAGAAGCTGGAGAATATGTAGAAGACATACTTGCAAAATTCTTTACCAAATGTCTTAACAGCGGTAACATACCAAACCAATGGGATTCTGCAACAGTAATTCTTTTGCATAAAAAAGGTGATAAAGAGGATTTGAAAAATTACCGACCAATTAGCTTGTTACCTGCTATTTATAAAATCTTCACAAAAGTGCTAACACATCGCCTGCAGAAAAAATTAGATGCAGCTCAACCAAGAGAACAAGCTGGATTTCGAAGTGGATTCAGTACAGTGGACCATATTCAAGTATTAAGAGAATTAATTGAAAGAACACATGAATATGAACTTCCATTGTGTGTTGCATTTATTGACTATGAGAAGGCCTTTGACTCTATAAAAACATCAGCAGTCATCAACTCTTTAAGATCAACAGACATTGAGGATGTGTACATTGACATGGTGAAACGTGTGTATAAAAATGCAAGTGCAAAATTTCGGTTACATAAAGATACCAAAACTATCAAACTTGGCAAAGGGGTGAGGCAGGGAGATACCATTTCTCCAAAACTTTTTACTTCAGCTTTACAGATGATTTTTCAGCAGATAAATTGGAATAACAAGGGAATAAAAATAAATGGTGAATATTTAAATCATCTGCGGTTTGCTGATGACATTGTTATTTACAGCCCTTTAAAATATATATTTTAGTGTCGAAAAAACATATATCTGTATATTTTCAACATAAATTTCTCAAAATGAATTTTAGGCTTGCGCGCTTGCCATTTCTGGAGAACCGCATTTGTATGGGTAAAATCTGGCACATATTAAGCACTGTTACGTATGACGTAGGGTAAAACCTAATATTTTTTAAAATATATTTTGCGCATTTTTAAAATTCATTTTTGATGACGAATATTTTCTTAAAATCAGTAATTCAAAAATAAAAATTTTAGTAATAATTTTTTTTTAAATGTTATTTTTTGGGTTTAGCATCCTAAGATACTTATTTTTTTTAAGTTTTTATTTTTTTCATTGATTTATGTGACTTCGTTGAACTTAAATCTTGAGCGAACTGTATATATGTTACAATTTTTACGTTTAAACCTTGACTTGCATAATTAAATTTCTAAAATGGAAAACCGTAAATACTATATTTATTAAAAATCGTACACAAAAACAAAATTACATTTAACACATGCTTAAAATTTTTAAGGTTTCTATTGGATATCTTTAATGTTATAAATTCGCAAAAATGATACAATTTCGTATTGGCCAAATATATTCAAAAGTCCTGTGCCCCTTTTATTGCGCGACATAAAATTGAGGTAAGCGGTCTAATATATGTATATCAGAAAAATATATCAAACTTCCTGGGGGTGGGGGAAGTATATAATATACATGCATATTGCATGTATGAAAATTATAAATATATCAATTACTTAATTCAATCATTTGTGCTTTTAAATGATATTTATTCCATTAATTAACAGAGGAAATCAGAACGTAAACACTGTACATAATTAAACAACAATATAAATCAACGTTTATTGGCGTAGTGATACCAACGCCGATGGTATGGCGTGATTAGATGGTGAAATTCGACTTATTTACATACTGCAAATAGTGTTATTACTGAACTCGTAGGTAAAAGAAAATTAATCAAGTATTTTACAGCTCTACAGGCAAATATTTGCTATCTTCAATATGAAGTACCAGCAAGAAATGACATCCAATTTATGATAATACTGACAATTCTCTCTCTTTTTCTCCTAAATCAAATAAACCAATCAAACGAAGACAAGATATCCCCAGATGCAACCTTGTTAAAGAAGTTCAAATTATCCACGACTACAGAACGTCGCAACGAGAAATTTATACGGAAAGTATTTTTTTCTCTAGAATTCTTGCGGTTCACTTTCCAGCTCAGGACCTTTAATGGTAAACACTACAATTATTGAATTAAAGGGTTCGTATGTGTTCTGTTACCATATTTGTTCTCGGAGCGAAAAAGCGTAGTCTCAAAATTAGCTAATTTTTTTTGCGAGAAAGTAAGTATAACAGTCGTAAAATTTAACGACATCCGCCTTAATTAAAATCTGAGGAAAATGGGATGGGATGGCGGAAAGAAAAGAGAAGACTATTCGAGAACGTTAAAAAGAAAGGACTTATTATAAAGTTACCAAACTCTCAGAACACACGGGAAGCCATTTTCCAGAAAATTTCGAAGTTTTTTCTTAAAGTGCACATTGTAGTTTCATAAATAACGTTAGAGAATAAAATATTCTAAGATTGTGTGTGGAAGTGACATTAAAAGCCAAAATAAGAAGTAAAAACAATAAAACCGAAAAAGATCTCCGTGTTAGACCCCTTCTTGCTTTCTTCACATTCCATGATTCATCTTTTTTTTAGATAAGCAGAATTAGCAATCTGAATGTTAAAACTCAATTGAAAATTAGTTCTTAATGTAATAAATAAATATTTAATTTAAGATAACGTAATAAAGAAGATAAATAAAGAATCATAAATAAAATTGTATTAACTATCACGCATAATTATCCCTTTCGTAAGTTTATTAAGTGTAAACATAATGAAATTTAATTTCACGTCACCACTCAGTTAATAATAATAATAATAATAATAAAAATAAAGGAGCATTGGGCGAAATCGCTCTAAATCTTGAGAAATATATGAATACCACAGGAATCGACAACATTACGATACACCAAATCCCATAGGCTGCCTTACTTCGATTGGTTCACCTTCTGCCAAAATACCTTTGATATCTCAAGCCCGAGGTAAGGGCCCGATATCATAATTCCCTCTCATCAAATTCAAGGTGAAATGTGCAATTGCACTATAACAAAAATTGAATAATACTAATTATCCCCATTTGCTTTCAAATCAATTTCATGCCATGTTATACAATTTTTTATCATTGTATTAATTGTAGAAAGGTCATCATGTGAGTAAATACTTGCACATATATCCCGTTCTGAGCAAATAGGAAAACCAGAAACTTATAAGTCTATTACCACAATATTATCATTATCGTTCAGAGTATATATTATATATCTTTAACCACAATATGTCTTTACCATAACATACTCCATAATAATTTTATATTTCTGCATACTCTTTCATGTTAGTCAATATTGAATTTTTTAATTTTTTAAAATAGTTGTAAGTTATTTATTTTTTTCAGTTCCTCTTTTAGTTGATTTCATATAGTTGGTCCGGAGTAATTAATATTTTTGCGCTAAATTCCGGTTCTTAACAAAGATCTTAACAATTCCCTGTTTTCTCCTTATTTTTATTTGTATTTTGAATTATTGTTAATTTTTCATGCATGACTTTCTTTAGCCTTTCAAACATTTTTATTAATGTACAATATTATTTATTTCAGTACTCTGGAAATTTTATATTTTTTTGCAATCATATTCCAGTCAGTTGGTTTCGTTCCGATTAAAGTCTTCATAGCTAATTTTTATAGCCATCATAATTTCTGTTCACATTCACTTCACCCATTTTCCTCCAAATGCTAGGGGCGGAGGAATTAAAAACGTGGGGGCTGGAGTTGTTTTATGACAGATTATATATTATAACGTTAAATAGAATAAAATTTAACTTCCTGTCCAGTGGTGGGCTTGAGCACCCTGAGCCCCGATTTACCACGGCACTGCTTAAAACCATTATAATGCACAGTGTTACATAACTCTAAAATAATGAAAAATATGAATTAATTTTCTTTGCGATGAATTATTTTTAGATGTCCTTAGAATTCATATTTCTTCATTCATTTTATTTCACTTTTTGTGTATTTGTCTGTTTCAGTTTAATGTGATTGGTTGCTATTTTATGGTACAAGGACAATCAGGTTTATTATGGGTAAACAACTTAAAGTTTATCTTATTTGATACTACCTTACTTAAAAATTCAGATTTTTCTACTATCTCCATTTTTTATCCGTCCATTCCAATTTATATTTTTTCTAACTTCATCTACTTGTCGTTATTTTTGTTTTCACAAGCAATTGTTTTGTCTTATTCACGTTTACCTTCAGATGAAATTACGTTGCAGCGTTATCGAGTGAAATTTAAAAACAGGCAAAATAAGTAAAAATGGAAAAGGGATATATATTTACAGATTTCTTAAAAAAACAAAAACAAAAAAAAAAAAACCAGAGCTGCGAAGAAACAATAAGTTATACGCGTGTTAACGAAACTACTAAAAGATTTTTTTCCCCAAAATCTTAAAACCAACAACAAAGTATAATCTAACCTCGATTCAATGGTTTTTACGGCACTGGTGAAAATAATCGCTAAATCGAGGAATTCGTTAAATCGGGGGAATATAATTCTCAGAATCAATGACGTACTCACGGACTGGGCGATGGGTTCCGGGCCCTTTACTGGGCTGAAAATTTGCATGTGAAGTAGAAATTTAGATTTGCGTTAAAAGTAGAAACTGTTACATTAAAAGATTGTAACGGCCCGGAGACACCGGTTTAGTCGTGAAGTTAGAATCAAAACCAACTGGGTCGTTACTGTTGCCGTAAGGGGGCGTTGGAGACGGGATGACGTCAGTCCGGCCTCCCTTTTTGTACATGTTTTGTAAATAAGATTAAAGTATTTAACATCCACTGTGGAGATGTTGTGACAGAGACTCATAGACCCACTCTCAGACGTTCGAGACTCTCGGAGCACTCGGCGCTCATGTGGGGCTTTTAATAGGACGCAACGTAGAGTTGTAATGCTGGCCTGGTAAGCGTAGGCTTGCCTTTCTAAATTAAGTTATGTGTTCGCTTATTCAATCCTGGCTACGTAAAGGAGAACAGTCGAGTGGTTGCGGAGCAAGGAGCGTAGCTGTAAGTTATTTGCTGAATGCTAGTGCCGAATCATTGCCGGAGAAATAGAAGCTTAGTGGAAGCAGAGAGTTTAGTATTGCCCGTCAGCGGATTAAGGAACGTGTTCGACAACTGCAGACCTTGCGCCGCAAGGGATGTAGGCTGTTATATCGGAAGGAAGAGACTGATTCAACGGACTGCCAAAGGGCGATATTGTATTGTTATATCTTCTAATTAAAACTAACCAGTGTAAAACTGTACTCAATAGTTTATCTTAGACTTTACTTGACCAGTTAGGACATTTCGGGACTTGTTAATAAGGAACGAGAGTAACTTGGAAGTGAATTTGTCGGTTACAAGAACTAGCTTATTGGTTGAGTAGGACTTGTGGATTAAACCCAGATTTGAGTCCAGGCGATTAGAAGGACCTGTGTAGAAGAGCCCGAGACGTCAGCTGCTGGATACCAAGTGCAGGTTATTTCCTTCTGTTTAATATTACTGTATTTCACTTAGAATTGCTAGTTAGATATTACGCTATTTGTTTAGCTAATGTGTTTAATATATTTGTAGTAACACTGCCCCGGTAGATCTTCACTAGTGGATGGGTTCCTAAGCAGTTCCAAAGTTACCAGGCGATTCTGACGTATTGATTAGTTCCAGTACCGACATTCGCTCGAAAGGATAGACTGGTTTGGGCCTGAATGTTATTGCTACTGTTGTAACTTCTAGAGCACAATAAACACCTGTTCACGATTTCGTATATTGTTTGCCAATGTTAACCAACACGTAGCTACCTGATTTCCCGATAGTTAAATACATTTGTAACAGCTAATAAACTTTTATATGCCGAGTTAAAAGTCAACCACCGTTAGGAGCATTAGACTCTAACGCTAGTTGCTATAAGATAACATTTTTTTTTTCATTTTCAGCCTACCTCCGAGCAAAAATCATAAGTGCATCGTTCGTCGGAACCAAAATAAGAAATTATCGAAAAGGAGAACAATAAAAATGCTTACCAGCATTCTGAAGAATACATGTTAATTTTAATAAACAAACCACAAATATGTATGTAATTACTACTATGAAAAAAATCTTCGATTGACGTTTGTTTGGGTTTTTCTTGGGAGTTTATATTTAACAATGATTTTTCAATTTTTTTCAAATACATAGAAAATGTTATCTTTGGCGTCAAAACGCAGAAAATACTTCTTTGCACACTGTAAACTAGTATTCGGCTCAACTGAGTGAACTTAAACAGTTTAAAAACTGAGTGAACTTAACAGTTTAAAAACTGTATTTTATCTATTAAATATCTATAAAATTTTTATCTATAAAAATTGTATTTTATCTATTTCTATTGAGTGATCTTAATTTAAGTTGATTTTCTGACGATCGTTGATTTTCTAACTGAAATTCCACTTACAGCTGCAAATGTCGAAAAGTTGTCTTTCAATCGAAGAAAACAAACGTTAAATCGAAGAAAAGACAACACTGGACTCGATGTAACTCAATCTGGACCAATAAAAATAACCGTTAAATCAGGTATCGTTAAATCGACTGTAATTATTAAAAGATCTGTTGATTTAGAAAATCGGCAAATTTTCTACTCAACACAATGTAGCTGATGGCTTCTTCAGAATAACAGAAGTATAGACGTATTTAAATTTGTGAAATTGTACGTGTTTCTGATTTTTAAAATACTATTTTAAAATCGGATTATGCAAGGCATAACATCTTCTAGGAGAGTTATATGCTTTACGACAGTGTTACTCAACGTGTGTTCCTCAAGCAATTTGTAAAACTACAAACTTGCAATCCCAAGAAAATTTGAAAATAACATAATCCCCCACCCGCCATGACAACCACTTAGATAGAGTTAAATAATCATAACCAATATCCAGCAAAAACAAAAAAAGTATTACTTAGCTTTTATATTGATATATTTATCATTGGAATACGCAGGAGGAATTGTTGGAGTTATATCCCCTTGCAATAATTTTTTGCATATATGAATATATATGAGCTTGTAGCTCTGTAACTCCCGTTATGAACTTTTTGTGTACGCCTATGTTATTTATTGCTTATTTGTATGGTTATATCTAAGATAACCAATGAAACTAGCTCTTTAGGTTTTGTGTAAGTATTTGTCGAGAGGTTCCTTGGTTAGGTATGTACTGTTCGTTCACGAAAAGAAGTCCGATGGAACAGTTAGAAATAACGGGAGGTGACGTTACAAACGGCCTATCCCATTACAGTAGAGGAGGGCTCCAATTTCAGAACTTGATTTTGGCGCCGACAAACGTTCACCAAAAAACAGTTCTGAAATTGTAGTCCTCCTCTGTTGTAGTGAACTAACCCGTTTGTGACGTCACCTCCCGTTATTTCCAATTGTTCGATCGGGTTTCTTTTCGTGAACGAACAGTAGTAAGAAAAGGGTTCTGTGGCTAGGTATGTGGTAAGGAAAGGGTTCTATTGCTAAAAAGGTGGTAAGAAAAGGGTTATATGTCTAGTTATGCGGTAAGGAAAGGGTTTCGTGGCTAGGTATGTGGTAATAAAAGGGTTCTGTTGCTAAATGTATGGTAAGAAAAGGGTTCTGTGTCTAGTTATGTGGTAAGAAAAGAGTTCCGTGGCTATGTATGTTGTAAGAAACGGGTTCTATGGTTAAATATGTGGTAAAAAAGGGTTTCGTCGCTAAATATGTGGTAAGAAAAGGGCTCTGTGTCTAGGTATACGGTAAGAAAAGGGTTCTTTCAATAAATATGTGGTAAGAAAAGGGCTTTGTGCCTAGGTATGTGGCAAGAAAGGGGTTTTGTGTCTAGATAGGTGGTAAGAAAAGGGTTCCATGGCTGGGTACGTAGTAAGAAAAAGGTTCCGTGTCTAGGTGTGTGGTAAGAAAAGGATTCTATGGCTAGGTATGTAGTAAGAAAAAGGTTCCGTCGTGGCTAGGTATGTGGTAAGAAAAAGGTTCCGTGTGTGGGTTAAAATGATTAAGAAGCGTTACCCTAAGATAAATGAATCTCGGTTTGATGGGCCCGTTCTTAACTACAGAAAATCGCATTAAAATTGTATACTTCTGACTAATTTTAGTCTATAAAATCTGAAAAATTCCCCTCTGCCTTTTCCCTCTTCCCCCCCTCCAATTAATCTAATATGATCATTTAAATTTTTAAGCTTTTTATTTCAATAACTGACGAATTTTATATTATTTTTGAAGTTTAGATGAACAGCGGATCAGTTATTTAATATTAACATGCAAGGTCTACAAAATCTTTCCGTATTTAAAATCCATGCTTTTTAAAAAAGTTAAACTTATGAATTAGCTAAAAGTGGGATAAATTTCAGAAAAATGCTTTTCCTTTGTATGTCTGAGGTCACAGAAAAAATGCAAGCTTCAGATTGTTATGGGAAAAAATCTGTATAAGATAAATCTGAAAGCGTCTACCAAAAATGGTTTCTGAATTTACTCAAAAACATCAAAAAAGAGCTTGATAAAGTAAGTGAAATATTGCTTCAAAACAACAAAACTGAGAGAGCGTAAATCGTCTTTCTGTAATGCATGACGTAGAAATGATATAAAATTTCTGGTTACGATAACAAATGAAAAAAATTGATAATTGTAGTAATGTGTGTGCAGGGTGCAAGTTGCAGTCGCATTTTTCGCAAAATGCGACGAGTTGCTCGAAAATGCGAAGAAAAAATTATTGCCCATCGCGAAAATGCGACAGGCATTTTTAACCACAGTTTATTCTCTGAAAACAGGATTCCTCGATTCCAGAATATCCGTTTTGCACTTCAGCGATCTTTTCTTGTTCCTTTTTGTTTCCTCTTCAAAATTCTTAACAGCACCTGTTACGCATCATTGATATAAATAATTTCATTGATACGATTTTTCGAGCAGCGAAAGCAACTAATATTTTTTAGCATTTTGCTACAACTTTTTTTCCCATTTTAGCATTTTTGCGACAGCATGTTTTGAGCCAGCTTAAACTCTTTGTGTGCGTAACAATAGGGAAATCTCTGTCATAATTTCAACCCGCGGGAGAACTTGCCGGAACGTGAGGACGTGCATGGGGTGCTTTGCACCCCATCTGATTATATAGCATTATTTCATTAAAAACGTCCAATTTTACAGGGAACAATAAGTGGAATTTTCTCTTTGTCACCCTACCCCAAAGATTGTGACTTTGAAGGCAACAGGAAAGAGTTTGGCCAGTTTCAGAAGCAAGGGTGGACGTTTTTTTTCACAAATTGTAAGTTGTGGGGACATAGGCGTACGCATAAAGTTTGTAAGGGGGGGTTATAGGCTCAATGGGGGGTTACAGAGATACAACTCACATATTCCTATATTAAAAATACAAATTTTCATTGCAATGGGGGGGTCACAACTCCCATCAACACCCCCTGCGTACGCCAATGTGTGGGGTGTAAAACACCCCGCGCGCGTCCGTTAAGGACGAAGGTACGCAAGATGACTGAATATAGGGCCGCATTGATAAAGGGATTCGCGAACTGAAACGCGTATCCGTTGGAAGGAAGTGGGGTTTAATCACAACTTTTTTTTTTTTGCAACAACGGTCCACAACCTCACGGCACAGTAAACAGTCTGATAAGACGTCTCAGTAAGGCACCTAGAAAAGAGAGCTAGCTCATGGCCGCCATTTTACTGCCATCGTATGACGTCATCCCATTCACTGCTGTGTTAAAGTTGAGTGATTTACAAGTGCGTTATTTTTAATAAAATAAAGTATAATAAAGAGTGTGTGTGTGTGGAGGGGTTGTCATAGCTATATATGTATGCTGTCACACTTAGCGTGTGTGCAGGTAGTCGTTGTGCTGCTACCAGCTCGGCTCGTAACTGAGCAATCTACGTCTCTTCGTGAGGCGGGTTCTGTATTCCACGTGCTAGGTAGAATAACTATGATGAAGAGTAAGGTAGATCAAGAATGAAGAAACAATCTAACACTATTTATTGAAGGTGATTAGTATATACCTTGACATCACAGACAAGGCAACTATAGGCACACCCCCTAAGTTCCAACGTATTGATGAGGCACGGAAATCGCACACACACACGCGTGTCCGTCCTACTCCTCTGCCTCATTCGATCTGCCCTCTCTTCCCCACTGTACGCAACCAACTCTTTCTCCACTATGATATAATTGGTCAGTCTTAAGACCGTGGTCACACCTGATTGGCCGATGTGACCCTTCTCCCCGTTCCACACATGTTTCCCATAAATATTCTGTAATGTCAATCTGGACCTTGCAGACCAGAGTTATTGCAATTTTATCCGCCCACATCCGGACTGTTTCCTCTCGACCCTTTTCACAAAGAAGACCTACAAGTCTCACTTTCCCATGCTAACGCCATGTGATCATTGAAGAGGTTGAAAATTTTACAGCATGTGTTGATACAATCACAGCATGCAAATGCCGTAGCCAAGTCCCATTAAAAATTTAGTTTCGGGGGCCGGTCCCTAAGATGCCCCCTCTGGATACGGGAATGCTCAGTCCTGTTTCTTACGTTCGTTTCTAAATGTGCAATATAATATCCTCGCCACCGCTACGGCTTAGAAGATTCTCTTCAATATACGTTCATTTATTGATGAAGATTAAAAGGAAGTGTCGAGAAAGAATAAATTACTTCAGTGTTTTTTCTTTGGAAAAAAGAAGATAAGAAATTTAAACGTCCATTGACAGAAGTCTTTTTTTTTTTGAATAAATTCTAAAATCGAATGAAGAGATAAAAGAGAAAGTAATTTTGAAAATCGAAGTTGCCGAAAATAGAGTCATTTCAAATGTAAATTTTCCGAAAGAATGAAAAGGGAAATGAAATTAGAAAATGGGTAATACTGGTCGCACGTTGAATTATATAGATAAATCTTTTTCAAAATTATCGCCTTTATCATTAGGAAGTTTGTGTTTTCTTCGAATTGTAAAATAATTCTCAATCCGCTAACTTGTTTGTACAAAAAATATTATGGACAGAAGAAATTCGGAGAATAAAATGTAGAGCGAGTTCAATTTATTTCGGGAATCAATTTTTATATTAAATTGTGCCGCCATTTTTTCGTTTGCTTTAAAAATTGCAGAAAGGCGGCGAAATCTTTTACTCTATTGAAAAGCATGAAGTATTGAAGCCACGAATTGAAATTTTTATAAAAATAAATGCTTTTAACATGTTAAATATTTTGCGCTTTATTTTTCATTCATTTCTACCAAAAATAAGCGCTTGAATGTACGGTCGCGTTGTGGTAATGCGTTTATCCATGATGGAGAGAGTTCGGTTGCAAATGGTACCGGTGAGCACTTGCCATTATTTTGCTGATCAGGAGTTCGTGTTTGATTTCTGAGATGACAGAGGATCATTGAGAAAATTGTATGTCTTGTGGCAGAATGACCTTAGCACCACTTGCTTTTCATAGAACAAATAAACAGTCGTATTGTATAATAGCGACTTTCTTGTTAAAGTTGTGCTTATTTGAGGCGAAACATTAAAGAATGTTGAACAAGAACATTGAAGAGAATATTGAAGAAGAATATCGAAGAAGATTGTTAAAGAAGAATGCTGAAGGGAGCATTGAAAAATATCATCGAAGAAGAATATCGAAGAAGAATGCTGTAGAGAACATTGAAGGATATATAAGAATAATATTGAAGGTAATATTAAAAAAGAATATTGAAGAAACATCGTTAAATATTGAAAAAACATCGTTAAATATTGAAAAAACATCGTTAAATATTGAAAAAACATTGTTAAACATCGAAGAAACATTATAAAATATTGAAGAAGCATCGCAGAATATTGAAGGGGATGCACAACGATAGATGAAAACTACGTGAATTCGGAAGTGTTATTTAATTTCCTATTTCGTTTCTGTTCAGAAAAGAAGAGAAATAAAAAGTACAATAAAATCAACGTAAAAGAACGGCAGGAGGAGGAAACTGTAAACTTTAAAATTCTAAAGCAAAGATTATAAAAGGTGTGTACGTGCGGTGCAATGAAGAAGAATATAAAAGCCAGCATTATGCTTGAAAGGGACAAATAAAGTAGAAGTAGAGCTAAAGAAGGCGAATAAAACAAGACGAAGAGTTTTAGCAACGTTCTTGAAATCAACTATTATTATTTTCGAGCTGAACGTTTGTTTGTCTGCATTTCACGACGTACGGATATGGAAAATCATGCAGAACCAAGGATTAGAATTCCCTAGGAAGTGATTCCTAGATTCCTAGGAGTGCGAACTTCTATCGTCCAGGGAATTAATCCTTGGAATACGTATTAGCAGAAAAAATGGCAATCCCTCTGTAGCAGAGGGACTTTAACTTAGATTTTTCAAACGGAAGACAAACGCATCGCCTCTACACCATGGTACGGCTAGAATCGAAGCAAAGATTATGCTTAATAAAGATAATTATTTCATCTTTATCCCTCTCCTCCCTGTAACCGGATTTTCTTCCTTACTTTCCTTTTATACTATCCCTCTACTTGGACTTCATTTTAATTGGTATCTTTATTATCATTTTACTATTATGTCTTTCTTATCTTGATTTTGGAGTAGTACTCCTATCAGCCGAACTTCGTTTAACCGAAATCGGAATTAACCAAAATGGTCTACTGTTGCCTTTTTTTAAATTGTTGCCAATTTACGTAAATTGGCAACAATTTAAAAAAAGGCAACAGCAGACCATTTTGGTTAATTCCGATTTCGGTTAAACGAAGTTCGGCTGTTAAGAGTTCTTATTTTCGACAAGTGGTTCATATTTGTTTTCTAGAAATATGAAGACACTAAAGCACTCTAGCTGTAAGAGGGGAACCACCGAAGATTGCGTATAATCGAGTCTCTATCTCATGGGTGGCCATAATAGACCCCCCCTTTCTTCTCCCTGATATCTCCAGAAAAGCTTGATGCAGCCATAGGCGTAGGCGGAAAGTCCATAATGGGGGGTTATAGGCTTAATGGGAGGGGTTACAGAGCTACAACTCATATATTCCTACATAAAATATACAAAATTTCATTGAAATGGGGGTTACAACCCTAAAAACCGCTCCTGGCTATGCCTGTGGATGCATTTGTGAATTCTAAGTTTTATTTCAAACTGTGGCATAACCCCTCCCCTATGCTTTTCACCACTTAGGCAAACAATAGCCCGTTAATTTTAAGGGGGGTTAGGACCTTTGAATTTTCGAAAAAAATCGATTTTTTTTATTATTAATTTATTTTAATCTTTGGATTCTTAAGATTATATAGCAAAAAACCACCTTAAAAAATACGTATTAGTTCGCTCATAATACTGAAAAATGTGAAGATGTGTAATTACACTTTGCGATAGTTAAAGGAAATTAAAATGACCCCATAATCTTCCATCTGCGGTGAAATCCTCTTTCTTCTTTGTTTTTTATTTTTATATATTATTTTTATAGCAATTATCAAAGGTCCGAGAAGAAAGGAATTATCAGAATAAGCAGGAAGCAAATAACTATACATACATTTTCACATTGTTTAATTTTCGCATGCCGTGTTTTGCTGATTCAGTTCTTGATTTGTGAGGCAATTGCAATCGTTATCGGGTTTGCAGATTTCATCGTTTATTGTTGTTTCTCCATTTTTATTATGTAGTTTTACTAATCCATCGTTACTTTTGTTTTGCTCCTGTTACTGTTTTCTTTTATTTTTGTTGAAATTTGAAATGGATGAAAGTATTTCATTTTTCAAGAAACGAGGATCAGGTCAGAGGCAAAAAAAAACAACCCCAAAATACCAAAAACAGTTTTCAGGGTAACCAGTATGTGCTTCCGAATAAGAAGACTGCTCCTACAGAGTTTTGTGCTTTAGCTAAGAAAATAGGAAACAATTCTACAATGCACAATATAGACACAAATTTTGATGGCTAAATTTTTGTGGATAAAGAGCTACTTGTTCAGAAAATTGTCGAGTATTTGTATTGTGTGGATTGTCATGGCCCTGTGGATATAGATTGTACTCCTGTTTATGGACTCTCTGCAAAATTTATTATTGGTGCTAATTGTGAAAAGACATCTACTTTCCGAAACAGCATTATGCTCGATGATAAGAAAAGTGTTGCTGAAATAAACAGAAGATTTATCTATGCCATGCGATGCATTGGCAAAGGTAATGCAAGCATGAGGACATTCTGTGGAGTAATGGCTCTACATTCACCTGTGAGCCAAAAATCTTACGATTCAATTGTTCAAAAAATCAACACCGCTTCATCTGCCGTTGCACAAGAAAGCATGAAGAAGAGTAGCGAAGATGAAATTGGGCTAACGGAATCAAGAACAATTGCTGTCAGTGGCGACGGGACCTGGAAAACTCATGGACATACTTCTAAAGCCAGTGTATGTACTTTTGCAGGTAGTGAGAGCGGCAAAGTCTTAGACACGCTAGTGAAGTCATCGACGTGTAAAGGATGTTTGCAGTGGGTTGGAGAGCAGCAAGGTAAAAAATATGAAGAGTGGCTTCCAACTCACGGGGATCAATGTGTAAAAAACCACAGTGGGTCATCAGGCAAGATGGAAGTAAACGGAATGATAGAGTTGCTTTAACGCTCCGAACAAAAACTTGGAGTGTGTTACATAAAATACATAGGCGATGCAGATTGCCCAACATTTTTCGGTATAACAAATGCTAAACCATATGGAAATGATTGTGTCCAAAAGCTCGAGTGTGTTGGGCACATTCAAAAGTGGATGGGAACACTTTTACGAAAACTAAAAAAAGGCTTACGAGGGAAAATGTAGCGATAACAAACCATTATCTGCTAAAGGTCGGTTAACCGACGCTGCTATAGATCAGCTCACAACTTTCTACGGCAACGCAATACGACAATATCCAAATTCTGTTCGAGACATGCAAACTGCTATTTGGGCGATATGTCATCACAAATCTTCCACAGATGAAAACCCGATTCACCACTTTTGCCTAAAAGGAAGGGATTCTTGGTGTAAGTATCAGAAAGCTGTTGTAAATGGGAAAGCACTTTTATACAAGCATAAGAATTCTTTGCCAGCACCTGGAGAAAGTGAAACCTATTTTTAAAGAACTCTCCCATCCAGACTTATTAAAAAGGTGCCTTGGTGGTAAAACACAAAATAATAACGAGTCACTGAATGCTCTAAGTTGGACATTTTGTCCAAAAGTTTTGAGTGCTGGACCCAACATTGTCCAAATTGCTGTGAATGAGACAACTATTCTTTTTAACGATGGACATCAAGGTAGGCTAAAAACAATGCAAGCTCTCAGTTTAAAGTTTGAATTCAATGCGCAAAGTGCTGCGTGTAACGCAGATAAAAAAAAGACTCAAAAAAAAAAATCAAATTTTCAAACTAAACTTGGCACTCTAGAATCTTGTAAAGTTCAAAGGTGCAAGTCAAAGTGTAATGAAAAAGCATTTAGGTTAATTTAAAGGGAGGCCTATGCACCTTGGGAACATTAATGCTTATTGATCTTGTAAATGTTCCGCTATCACAGGCATAGAGTTATATTGGCCTGTGGGGCCCGAGCTCCCCAATAATTTGAAATAAAGGTTACATTTTAGAACACAGTACCGGGTTCTTGCCAACAACTTCCATTCTGTGACGTTATGATGGATTAGTCCAGAGTTGTCTCGAGCTTTCGCTTTATTTCTGGCAGCCATGGTTGTTTACAAATGAACTACGTATTTGTATTATACCTTTCGGTTACTTAATTAGACGTAATACCGAGACATTAATGAGGTTTTCTTTATTCTTTGTGATTAAAAACAATAACCACAGAGCTGCCGAGCGTTGGCGAGGCCTCCACCACACATTGATGGACCGTGTAATGATGCCTTGTACTCTTTTGGTTACTTAGAAATGATACTGATATCGAGACTTTAATGAGTTTTTTTATTGTATTTTATGAATAAATGAGATGATTAAAATAATCGTAATATTAAAATAATGGTAATATTAACGAGAGTTGCCAAAGCGACGAAAACTCGTCAAAATCACTTTATTGGCGGTGGTACCTGGTTTTAATACTTTACAGAAATAAATTGCAATTTTACATATACTGTAATATACAGGGTGGTCCTAAACTATATGTCAAAAATGTAAAGGCAGGTAGAGGGGACCTAAATAAGCAGATTTCGTATAGGATTGTGTGTGTGGTAATGCCGCCTTGAGCCGGTAGAGAGCGCTGATGACTGCGGCGTATAAAAGCGCTTCGCTAGCTGGATTCATCATTTCCCGCACGGATCTCGAGCAGCATGCATCGTTTCACCAATGCGGAGCTGGCCGACATGCATTTCATGTATGGGGCTGCACAAGGAAATGGATTAGCTGCTCAAAGGATGTACAGGGAGCGATTCCCGGATAGGAATCAGCCGGATCGTCGAACATTCGAGCGTCTGCATCGGGAGTTACGCACGAATGGATCATTTTATGCTTCCAGGCGTGGAACTGGCTTTGGAAGATATCGCAGAACTCCTGCAGTGGAAGAAAGAATACTGAACACAGTCGAGGATAATCCTTCGACAAGCTCGAGAGCTGTAGGACGTGCGTTGGGTGTGAGCCATCAAAGTGTTTTAAACTGCTTGATTTAAGATTTAACCTGCTTGGATTTTTTCTTCTGGGGTCATATTAAAAGCCTGGTGTACGAGAGTCCCGTCACATCTGAAGAAGATCTTGTTGCCCGCTTCTCTGTTGCTGCTGGACATGTGATCGACATGCCTGACGTCTTTTCTAATGTACGCCGATCCATGCGCCGTCGCTGTGAATCTTGTATCGCTGTTGGTGGCCGCTCTTTCGGGCACCTCTTGTAAACTATTAATAAATTTTTGTTTTCTTTTGTCTTTACTTGTCTTTTCAGTTTCCTGTGATTCATACTGCTTTACAAGCTAGCGCTTTAATGTGTCATTACCGCACACACATTCCTATACGAAATCTGCTTATTTAGGTCCCCTCTACCTGCCTTTACATTTTTGACATATAGTTTAGGACCACCCTGTATAGATGTCCAAAATATGTGCTTGGGTCCCTGCAAGAATTTGGAAAACTCAACGTTGATATTTGCTGCCTTAAATCAAATCTCCAACTTTAAAGCCATTTTTCTCAGAACTTTTTTTAATGTGTTTTGCATGTTGTGACAGGATATTTTCTAAACTATGAAAGATAATGTTATGAAATTTCGACTGAAGGTAAACTATATATATAGCTCTTTAACGAAAGCACATTTAAGCCAATTGTTTTTAATTTATGGCAAGTTGTCTACTTCATATCTCATTACGTCTTCGAAATTTACGTTTTTCATAAAAAAGACTTTTTTTCAAACAACAATGTCAATCAATCAACGTTTATTGGCGTAGTGATACGTAGTGAGTTGATTGACATTGTTGTTTGATTTAATCTGCGTAGTGTTCGATTTATATAAAATAAAAATACAAGACTTTTTTAATAACATATGCACTTTTGTTTATATGTTTTGCTTTCATATTAAAACTACAACTATTTAAAAAAATACAAGGTATAAATAATTAATAAATATGAACATTGTTTCATTTTGGAGTGCGCGCAAGCCTGCATGAGCATTATAGTAATATATTTTCAGTGTATTAGATATTAGCTTTTAGAAAATTTATTAAGGTAACAAGTCTCCTGTCTTTTCTGTTATATATTGCATAAGTATCTGATTAAAAAATTAAAAGAAAAATTATTAAGCTATATATTATAGTTTATAAATTATGAGCTAATGAAAATGAGTATCTAATCATTGAAATTTCAACAATTTAAAGGTCCTATCCCCCGACTTAAGTTAAGTAAAGGCGAGTTGAGGAAAATTCTTAATTTCAAAAAGTTTAAATTGCAAAACTATTTGTTAGTTGCTTTACCTAAGCTTCCAGAAATGGCCATTCGAAACAGATCTGTTTGGGTAGTGTTACCCAACCGCCAGGCTGTGGTCCGGTTCCGGGCCCTGACATCACTTATACGGGGCCGTGAAAGATTTACCTTAAATTTGTTGCTTTAGTTTTTTAAGAATAAATATTTTACTGCATAAATATTCCGAAGAGATTAGTACTCGAGAATGCGTCGGAAAACTCAGACTCATAACCCTTAAATAACATCTGTGCAGCAACTGCTAATAACAAAGCAGTGTATTTTTAAAGACAGTGATCTCTGATTTACGCGCTGGCGCAGGAAACAGCGAGAAAAACGCGCATAAGCGAAAAACCACAAAAGGGAGTTTAAAAGTAAAACATCAGTACATTGTACTACATTGTTAATTAATACCATGTATGTATATACACTACTGAAAAATGTAAATAAGATTAGTTTAAAAACGCATTGAATTTATTTTTTAATGAATTATTGTACTACGTATATTTTAAGAACACAAAGAAAATGGAAATGCTTACATACCCAAATTTCGTTTTACTCCTATTACTACTTTTCTCACAAAATAATTTACAATCGAGGATTGTTTTTGTTTTCGTGAATTTTCAAAATGAGTGTTTCCAAGTCCATCAAAACGTGAAAAAGTTGGGTGAGCAGGACACTGATCCACGAATAAGAGAACTTTCCGTTTTTTTTTTCCATTGTTCTGTCGAATTTATGAAGGAAATCCAAGAAAATGGACGATGTCATCCACGCCGTTTCGTTGCTAGTGTAGTCGTAAGGAAGCTTCTTCACGTTCTTAAAACAGCGAAGTTTGTTTGATTTGCAAATAACCAATGGCGGGGATTTTTCCGAACCATCGGCATTGCAAGACAGTAAGACATTTAGTCTTTCTCTATTTTTTTTTTCTCATCGCGGCATGGTTCACCCTTAAATGTTAAAGTTCTGTCGGTCATCATTTTATAAAAAAATCCAGTTTCTTCACAATTGTAGATGTTTTTCGGTTCGTATCTGTTTACTAAAGTAGACGAGTCTTCTTTCCATTGTTCTACAGTTCCTTCATGGACACTCACACTTTCCCCAGAAAAGACAAGAGTTGCCAAGCTATGTCTATTTTTGAATTTTTCAATCCATCTATGTGATGCAGAAAAGTTTTTTCCATTTCAAAACTCTTTGATAACTGTACGGCCTTCTCCCTTAGAAGCTCAACGTTAACAGGAATGTTCAAGGCACAAGCTTCTTTAAACCACAGCATTAAAACTTTCTCAAATTCTTTGTACTTTCCGCCTTGAATTTTGCTTCTTTTCTTCGACTGAATTCCATATTCTCGAGGAGCTACTATTATCGCCTCCAGACTTTTTAAAATCCTTCTCAATGTCGATCCTGGGACATTAAAATGCTCTGCTAAAGCTTTTTTCAAGGTGCAAGGATTTTCTTCGAATTTTTTAATAACATCCATTTTAAACGAAAGCGACAATTTTGTTCTTTTCGCCATTTTAAAACGTAACCATCTAACCAAAACTCCAAAGATTGTTCTTTCCTTAGCGATCAATGCCACGTGGTACGTATAGTACTAACCTCTTTAATTGGCTGAGACTTTTACTGACGTCAATCACAAGAACCCCTTCCCCCCACATACAGCCCTGTGTATAAGGTAGAGTAATGTGTTCATGGAATCTGAACAATAGGGGAAGGGCGAGGGAATGCATTCCTACAAGCAGAACAAAACTCGTAAAATTCTTGCGATAAGCAAAACCTGACAACTTGAGGAACCTACTTTTTGAAGTGAGAATTTTTTTTTTTTGCAACGCGCACAAGTAAGAGGCGCTTTTTTTTTTAGTGGGGCGCATAAATGAATAATAATTATCATTGTTTTCCTATATCCCTGGCCGGGACCACGGATAAAACGCTCATAAGTGAAAGACGCGCATAAGAGAGAGCGCGTATAAGTGAGGGATCAGTGTATATACCATGAAAGAACTGGAAGAAAAAGGATTACCACACTTATAAAGAACCTATTTCTGATGCGAGTGTCTTTACAAGGCCGTAATAATAATTCCTTTTATTTATTCTTCATTTGTACAGTCGCAATAGGTTCGCACCACATGGCAACTAATACTGCATAAGACAAATGTGTGTATGTATTTATATATATAATCTAATATCAAAATCTTTTAGCATTCGATAAAGGGTATACCGCTCACTATGACCTGCCATAAAAAGTGCTTGCAAGCCGATTACAATTATGTGTGGTGCATCCTTTGTTCTTAAAGCTGAAGAAATAATATCTGTGTTGGAAATGCCAGTGACTATTCAGAAAGAAAGTATACCAGATGTGACTGATAATCATGAAAATAATAATATAATAATAATTAATAATAATAAATAATAATATAATAATAAATAATAATAATAAATAATAATATAATAATAATCATGAAAATAATAATGATCATGAAAATAATAATAATCATGAAAATAATAATAATCATGAAAATAATAATAATCATGAAAATAATAATATAGTCATGAAAATAATGGCATGATTATGCCTTAATTAAGTTTTCATACTCATGATCGTTTAATATATGAACTTTAAAAAGTGGAAGGTATTTACAAGTAAATTTGTCCAGACAGGGTCCTCATCTTATAAAAGGAGAATTTACCGGGATTTCGTATTATAAAAAAAGCACTTACCGGGCCAAGGCTTCGTTTCTTTAGGGAGGACATTAAATCTATTTTTGATCCTGAAAATTTTACGAGATTTGGGCCAAAGTTCCGGCTCGACCTTTATCACCTTTGAAGACATGAATCAAAACAGTCAGTCTAGCGTTGTTGTGTGCGAATTTTCTTTTACAAATGTGTCCCATTTATTTTATCTGTTTTTATTTTTCTTTCCTTTCTTCAAAGTTTTGGTTGTAAGAATTTTTTATTGTTTACTGTTCGGAAAAGTGAAAGGCGTTTACTTTCAAGCAACCTGCCTTCAGTAAAATTAGAGTTTCTTACTGCAGATTACGTTTAGTTGAAGAAAGCCAGGACTCTTCACCGGCAGACCTGCTTTTAATTAAAAAATAGAGGGAAAACCTTGTTAAAGAAAGTTCAAACAAAGATATCTCGAACTATTTCCATTGCAGCAACAACTAATATCTAATTAATACGTATATATATATAGACAATGACTGCCAAAGGTATCCAAAAGTTACGAGTGGTACAAAGGAACATGGAGAGGCAGATGCTTGGTATCACGCGACGAGATCGAAAGACCTGTAGTTGGATAAGAGATCAAACGAGATGGCTATGGTCATGGACATCACATTCGAGCCAGTCTTGAATGTTTTCCTGGTCTCATTCTTTCAGTCCTGAAGATTCTGTAATCATCCCAGCCAGTTCTGATATATGGAAGAGCTCATTCCAAGCTTTTCCTGGTGTAGTGTCTTTGCCAGTAGCCCAAGCTTTTGCTGGTGTAGTGTCTTTGCCAGTAGCCCAAGCTTTTGCTGGTGTAGTGTCTTTGCCAGTAGCCCAAGGTTCTGCTGCCATGTACACAACATCCTTCAAGTTAATTTCGGTGTGCACTTGCTGAATAGCTTTTTCATGTTCCCACCGTTAGTGGAACTACATGGCGCGCAAATTTGAATTTGACGACTGGAATGCTTTCAGTTAACCAATGTTTTGGTTGATCGGTATTCGGATAATCGATCCTCTACTGTAGTTTCATTCCACCTTCACAATGAAAATTGAATTTCCAGATTATCCAAAATGGAGTCTTCCTCTTTATTTCACTTAATCGGGGTTCTAATGTATTTTATTTTTACCCCCCACCCGTATTTTTCGTTTATTTATATGTTATATTTCTGTTTATTTGGATCTTCCTGTTTCGTATTTTAACAAAATTTTATCAATTATATTATGCACTGCTCAATCTGTTTTGCGATTTATTGGAAGCACTCACTGGGTGTTTATGATTAAGTTGCAAGTCATGACTTTATCTGAATGCTGCATCCTCGAAACTCGACGTCTACTTAAACACTGTATCAGAATGTGTATGGGAAGATAACAGGGGCAGACTGGGCCACCAGGCAACTGGCCCCAGGGCCGGTGCGTCCTCATGGGCAATAGGACTCATGCCTCCGAATGCTCAAGGACTCGCGCCCTTCGGTAACACTAATATGCAAGGTTTTTGTTGTTTTGAAATGGCAACATCTGTCAGAACGGACTTTTTCTCCAGATTACGAAATTGACCTTAAAAATCAGTACTATGTCAGCTTTTTTCAAAAATAACAAAAATGTGAAAATGTAAAAAAAAAAGGTAAATTTTTAATGACATTGACACATCACAATGTTTGTAACATGTGGAAATATTCTCTAGCGGGAAGGTATGCATATGCAACGAATAGAGAAACACAAATACATATTTCAAAGCAAACATACTTAACATTAACCACTGTGCTCCTCTTGAAACTTCATATTTTTTGATTTTTTTGCGGTGTTCCGATGTACAGTCTCTTTCTAACATCCAAACATAGTCGGCCATCATATGTACAGTCCACTTGCCTTTGTATCTCTTTTCCATCACTTTAATATCCTGGTGGAAGCGCTCTCTTTGTTCTTCCGTAAAATCACCAAGATTGCCAGGAAAGTAATTTAGATGATGAGCACATGAAGAAAATGAACTTTGACGCTGATCTTGCAACCTAGCTGTTTGTAAGATTCCAACATCTTGTCTACTAAAGTGATGTAATTTACAGCCTTCGTGTATCCCAAAAAGTTGTGCACAAAATTCCTGAATTCAGTTCATGCTCACAATTTACACTAAATCAGTTTTCTCGAATATGGTGGCCGCCATTAATTTCGTATTTGTGGGCCTATAAAAATGACAGTTTTGATTTTTTTCGACGCAATCGGTGGAAACTTAAGGTCAAGGTATTGAAAGCATTTACTGCCCGTACTTAAGGGGTCATAGGATCTTTAAATTTCCCAAAGTAGAGAAATTTATACTGTTTTTTTTTTTAACTTTAGTTTTCTCAGTAAATATAAATCTAATTAAAAAATTTTTTGATCAACAATAACAAACCATCTGTTATGTATAAACAGCATGACCAAAAATTAATTTAAATGCCTTTAATTAATTTAAATATTAAATATGATTTACAAATTGAATATTACATGGCAAGAGACTGCACGCAGAATTGAAACTTAAATTTTGCTGCTAGAATGTTGCTCATGGACTCAAATTGTTCGCAGATATGGTCTACTCATACCCTACTGAAAAAAGAAAAGTAATTATGAAAATTAATTATGAATAATATTTTCCCCTTAACTATGGCTTTTTATGCATATTTTTAAGACCCTATTTTGTCCATATTTAATAACTTATGAATAAAAATTGCAAAAAGCAGATACAGACCGTAAAGTGCCATATAATAAAGTTTTCTGGAAAATTTTATTCAATTATAATAACCAGTTGGCAAGTTATCATGCGCGTAAGCTCGGAAAAGCACGTTCTGAGAAAATCCATTTTAAAGTTTTATGAGCTCTTAAAATTGAATGAAATGTAGTATTATTGTTTTCATCACTGTCAGTCTCGTAGTGGACAGTTTTTGCTCCGGTTTGTTTCAAAATACTTCTAATGGTTTAAATTTTTTTTGAAGTGATAAAAAAAACAATTTTTTGAAAATTTGAAGTATCCTATGACCCCTTTAAGCTGCCATGAATGGCTTTATTAAACCTAGTTTAATGTGTAACGTTGGCAAAAGCATTTTCGAAGGATTAGCCAATGGAATTGAAGTGACGTGTTTTCGCCAGGTGTAAAATTACTTCTGATTGGCCACTGCTTCCGAACCCAATGTGCTTCGCTTGCTCTGAAGTCCCATTCACACAAAAAGCACGGAAGTTTCGTATAGTCTGCTTGTTGGCCCAGCAATATTCCGATCACCTTGAAATCTCCACGCGAAGATAATTCATGATGCTTGTATTGCACATGTTCCATCAGAAATTTAAGTTTGTCATATGTCTCTTTCAAAGAGTTTCGGATATTTTTTTCTTTCTTTCTCTCAGAGCAGTTATCATTTTCACGCCTAAACTGTTTTTTTTTTTCAATAACAAATCACTGTTTCAGAAATATTTGCTCAGAAATCTTTTTCGAAATTTACTTTCAGAAATAATTTCTACATAAGTGGATTAATGCATATATCTGGACATAGGGAAAATGGATGAATGCATTTACTATATTAAATGAAATTAGATTTCCGTTTGCTTCATCATAACACTAAAAATGGCACTGCATTATGCATTGGGTCACTTATTTTTTTTCGTTGCGGGTCGGGTTCTTTCGGGTTGACTTTGTTTTGGGTTGACCCAATTTCTCAAAAAAGTCTACAATATTATGTATAATTTAAAACTGCACACTAATCCAGGAAATGTTGCTAATAGAATTTCTCTATTTTTTTCTCTTCAAACTTGGTGTACGAAGTTAAAGAAATTTCCAGCATTTTTTTGGCTTGCTTTCTTGCATGGATATGACTCGTTTCTGGTAATCTGCGATGTATTTGTGTGCATCTCTTCGTTACACATACATTTTGTGCCTATAGAGAACATTTGCATATGTTACAAACGTTGTGATGTATCGATGTCATTAAAAAATTACCCTTTTTTACATTTTCACATTTTCGTGATTTGTGAAAAAACCTGACGTGTTACGGATATTTTTCACGGACATTTTCGTAATCTGCAGAGAAAATATGTTCCGATATAACTCTTTATTTCAAAACAACAGAAAAAGTGAAAAAATGAGGATTAGTGTAATCCAAGGTATGCACCCTCTGAGAGGACATAGACCGCCCCTGGGCGAAAACCTACATTAAATTAGGCGTTTATCAGTGACGATAGTTCTTAAGAGATGAGATAATCTTTAGAATTAATATTCCACAGCTATAAGAAAAAATACGTTCGTACTTATTCAATGAAGTACAAAAGTACAATGAAGTGCAAAAGTATAATGCTAAATTTACATGTGATCGTATATAAATATACTGTGGAATAAATCCGCGTAAAATTGATATACTTCAATTTGATAAAACTCCAAATTAATAAACTTCAGAAATACTAGATCAAATGTTGAGAGGATATATATGACTATATATGTGACTATAAATTTATCTGACTATATATATGACTATAAATTTATCTGACTATATATATGACTATAAATT
>QLNU02015359.1:13239344-13261197 GCA_006491805.2 Dysdera silvatica
GCGCTTCTTCTTTTTTATTTTTTTTGTAAAAGAGTTTAACTAAAGAATTTGTTGAAATAACCAATTACGGGTCTACTCTGATAGCGAAACAGTCCCAGAATCAGGAACGAATTTTATCTCGTGACAAAAAATTCGTTGAATAAATTCGGGATCGAGCTAATTATAAAAAATACTTTATCTAAAAAATTCGCATAAGATTGGAAAGCGATAACTAGCGGTATACGCATCTGAGAATGTAAAAAAATTATGTGCAAACTTCGTTTAATAAAAGCCCCTTTTAACGACGGAACAGACTTTTAAATTTATAGATTCATAGATTTGGTAGGAAGTCAAGCTGAAATTTAAAATTCACGGACTCCTTCAACCAAGACGCGTGCATCGTAACAAATTCATGGAAATTTGAGTCGACATCTAAAGTAACTAGGAAAGCTTCATTCATTTATTTTGTGGTGACTAATATATTCAAAGTATTGGAAGTTCCAGGCGAAGACCTTTCATATATCGACATATGCAATTAGCTTTTTAGGTAGTTCATTTGATACGGTTGAAATCATGGAATCCAAGAATCCAGGATTTTTGTATCATGTCAGCTCCTTTTCTGCTAAACAGAAAATTTGTTTAAAAAACAGCTTTATTGAATTAAAAAAAATCGAAGGCTTAAAATTTACCACAAGAAATAGAAATCTTTTCAAGCATGACGATGTTGCCTTTTGCATTAATAATATCGCTTATTTTATATTTTGAAACTTGAAAACCATGCTTCTTGCATTGTTTTTTAATTATTGAATATGAATATTTCTCTTCAAAAAGGGCAAATATATAGCCTTCAAGCCACAGCTTTCTTTCGTACGCTATTTTACCACGCAAACTAAATTTTTAGTCGCAAACGATTTTTCGCTTTTCAGGTAATAGCTAGTTGCCAGATTTTTTTCGGGTGGCTGTGAGTTTTTTTTTTAAATTTTAAATTAAATTCACTATAAACGTGTGTAAACACTTTCTGCATATTATGTACATATTACATTATATTGTATTCAAAAACTATGTTATTAATGCTGCAATGTTTGACGCCGTAAACGATATTGATATTTTTATCTTGATTTGGAATGAGTTTAGCTCGAAAATACTGACTAAAGTTGGAAAATTATGTCTCTGATTATAACCAAGGAAGGAAGAATATAAATTCATAAGAATGTAAGAAGATAAAACTTATATTTTTGGAGATCGCATACTTAATAAACCCTTACTGAATCTTTACAACGATACATCTTAAAATTAGAAAGAAAAAAAAATACGAGGGAGTTGGAAAAGTGTGATTAAAAAATTACACGTAATTAATTAATATAGTAAAGCTGTAATTAATTAATGTAATAAGGTTGTAAGTAATTAGGGTAATAAGGATGAAAGCAATTTATATAGTAAAGATGTAAGTAATGAACATAATAAGTATTGTGGAGGAATAAGCAACTATTTGTGCGATTAAGTCCGGCATTTTAGCTTTCATATTTAAACTAGAACATATTTTTCGGTTTTGTTGTTTGTTTTTTGGTTTTACGGCTCAAAGACTACAGTGGTCATGCTGCGCCGGGACCTACAGTTTTCCGAGGAATCCGAACCTCTTAAGGCCTGGGGAACCAAACCCCGGACTACAGTGAGCAGTGCGATCTTTTATGAGATCTCTGAGTAAGCGTTCTTTTTGCACTGCTGGGAGTCGAACCCGGATTAGCCGCGCAATAGGAGACGTTACTACACCGCAGGGGCCTTTCGGTTTGTAAAGAAAGGACGAGATAATAAAATTGCCAGAGCATAGACAAAAGCTAAATATTTCATATATGAAAGGACATAAATAAATAAAGAGGATCGTAGATATTTAAGAGCATATACTGTATATCAAATTTATGTTTTTCGCAATTTGTGTATGTGAAGAAACAGTAGAGCAAAACAAATGGCGAAAATTTTAGATAGTCATATTTTATAAAAAAAATCCATTCATGTGTAAATAAGCTTTTTAAAAGTATTTTTGTTAAGTTGTCTTTTTTTCTTCTAAAAGGCACTATTGTACGCTATTCCATTTCTTCAGCACTCCAAATAAAAAGTCGCATGAACTTAAGCTTTTTTTTAAAAAGATTTTTCTTTTATAGAGGCAATCCATTAATTTTAAAGCATTAGCATATTGCGTTCTTTTCTCTGCCTTTCGAAATTCCCTTCAGAGAACAATCGCCTCGTCGAAAAGTCTACTTTAACGTAAAATAGTGAACAGTGGAAATTTTATGCCCGTTATTTTCAAAGGAAGTTCTCCTGTGAAATAGGGACACAATTATGTTTGGCATTTCTAAAAGGCCATGGAATTCAAAGAGGTAAATTTGAAAAAGCATTTCTTTTTAACCTTGAAATTTACTCTAGGCCTGATTGATGGTTTTCATGTATTGGTAAATTTGGCACTTGCGATGTGCGTTTATACGCATGTGCTCAAATGCACGAAGGAAGAAAACTAATATATTTTAGCACTGAAAGCGGAAACTGAAACGTGGCATTTTTATTTGAACGTCAGAGTAAAAAGTAAATTTATCTTGTACATCTTCTTAAATTTTCGGATGTGGGGAGCACTCGAAAGAACGTTCCTTAGAAGTTGGTATTATAGAATTAAATTAAGATTGAAATCTTTTATATGTTTATAAAGTATGAGATGTGGGATGCCAATTTATGGAATGGTTTATATGCACAAGGAAATTAGATTTTCCGCGAGACGAAAAGGAAAATAATAATAAAAAAGCACTTATAAAATCTATGGAAGTCTTCAGAGTGTTGATACTTTTCCAGACATTTTAAATTAAAAATAATGACCGAGGAAATACCGTGAGTTTCGATCCTCGATATATTTACAGTCGTTAACAGGTGGGGAAATTTCAGTTATTACTTATAAGATTTCAATATCGAAAAATGTTTAAATTCAATTCATCATTAAATCTTGAACAGTTTCCCTTTTTAACCAACCGAAAAATATTTTACATATGATTCTTGGTGGTTTTGGGTTTATGTATTAAAGATTTCGGTCCACTAGTTCATTCGGTGGAATAACGATTTATTAGTATAAAAGGTTGAAAGTTGGAATTGGCCTCCATCATGGAAGGGAGGCCACCAGCATCCCTTGAGACTTCTAGGTAACGCTTTTCATACTTCAGACCAATCCGGCTATCTGGAGCGTTTGCCCTATCATACAAGGTATTGCCGCCACCGTCTCCAAATGTGCTTCAGCTGGCAAGCTGGTATCCTGCTGGACTTCTGGACACTGCAGCTTCCGTGGCAACGAAAATGCTGACTCCTGGGCACGTCGAGCCATGGAAGACGAGAATACTATCTGCAGCAACAGGCCCTCTCCATGTCATCCCAGTCTTGCAAGCCAGCTCCTCCAGCTGAAGGAACTTTTCCTGCAGAAGAAAATTGAGCTACCCAATGGTGAGCTTATATTACGTCATCACGTCATGTTTAAAGTTAAAAAGACTCCCACCTTCTTTCTAGGATACTACACTAAAGACGTAAACACCAAGCTGCACATTCTCCGCCTCGGTTAGGCCTGCACCAACACGTTTCTACAGCGCATCAGGGCGCAGACCACACCAGTGTGCCCCCAGTGTCAAAATGGAGTTGATAAGATACTGGAGCATATCATTTTCTCTTTCCCGGTTTACAGTCACCTTCGCTCCGACCTTCTTGATTTTTACAGCGCTCTTGGTCCTCACCAGACAGGTCTCCAAGACATGGTAGAAGAGCTTTTAACTGGAAGTGGGAAAGTTGGTATCAAGATAAACCTACAAAAAAACTAAAATAGTGTTCAATAATTTTGTAGAGAAAGCAAAAATACAGGTTGACAACACTAAGCTAGAAATCACTGATTCATATATTTACATTGGCGAACAGTTCTAATGGAAGGCAATATTATGAAGGAACTCCACGGACGCATTAAATTTGGCTGGAGTGCATTCGGAAGAAACAGTTTTATCATGAAGGGAAAATTGTCTTCGGGTCTGAAAAGAAAGATTTTCAACTAGTGAATATCGCCAGTCTTCCCTTATGGATCAGAGACGTGGGCTCTAACGAATGCAGCAATACGAAAGTTACAGACAACTCTAAGGTGCATGGAAAGGTGCATGGAAAGGTGCATGCTTGGAATAACTAGGATGTGTCGAAAAAGAAACACTCAGGTAAAAGAATGAACAGGGGTAGAAGACATCATAGTTAAAGTAAAAAGTCTGAACTGGCGATGGGCTGCGCATATCGCAAGAACAACTGACCAACGATGGACAGCTGAAATTCTCAACTGGACTCCAAGAGACCACCAAAGTCCTAGAAAATGTTCTCAAACTAGATGGGTGAATGAAATAAGGGAACAGGCTGGGGTGACCTGGAAGCGATTTACTCAGGATAGATTTACGTTAAAGCATTTGGAGATATCTTCATCTAGCAGTGATAGGATAATAAATGCATTAGATAATGGTTGAATATGATGATGATGATGATATATAAATATACCGTGTAACATTACGAAGGCATCGTTGGTAGCGTTGGCAGCCAAACAGAGGGCGATTTGGCCCTATTCTAAGTTTTAATTTAGGCAGCTAGATATACGCATAGAATATTGCGAAGTTAAGATTATTTGCCGGGCTGAAAAATACAAATAAATTAAAGGGAGGAAATTTGTTTCGCTCCTTAACCAAACAGAGAGTTAATGTCGCGAGGTCGGGTTAATATTCGCTGCCAAAATGTAAGGGGTGAGGAAAAGGTATATAGATATCGCTGCCACAATATGCCTATAGGCACAACCTCTCGTTCTGGATCGTCGATGAGGCTTTCATTCTAGGTCTTTCCCTTGGTATTCCAATGTGTAAGACAGCTTATGAAAATACGGAAGCACAGACGCGGACACCGCCGTAACTAATGACTACTTTCTTAGTGTTAACATTTACGTTATGATGAAAACAGTAGAGGAACGTCGTATCGCCCGGATCGGTGCAAACTCACATAAGATTGTGAAGATACATATCAGGTGGGAATTATGATGGCTGATAAAAATAATAATGATGAAAGGATGACCAGAGCCCGACACTGGATCCAGAGCAACGGGCGTGTGTCCTCACAGCCCGTTTTTCCACGTCTTCTCCTTAATTCCCAAGATATCCCTTTTTCCAACGTATCCCCTCTTTCCTTCAGGAATTTCTCGAGGGGTCTGTGTTACGTTAGACTAGGACAGGGTGTGACGTCACGTCACAGTTAAACTACTGCTCTATTTTACTACGAAGTTCAGTCGTTTTGGCGAACTGAGGACAAAAATCAATACTGCTTACGGGACATGCAGCAGGGTGAGGCTAATCAAAACGCAGGAATAAATCTGTAGTCACACATTTCCTCATACTCCATGAGATTTTGTTCTGAATTCAGTGGGAGGAGTTATTAGAGAATACACTGCTGTTATTCACTGAAAGGATTTGCGCAAGTGCACAGAGGTGGTTTCTTAAGTGTTCTAAGGACCGCTGAATTTGCTGATGATAGCTTAGTGAGGTGGCAGGTGACAAGAACCATGCACATGGTGTTGCAAACTTTCGAGGCTAATGATTGCTATAGTGTCAAGCAGGGTTTATATGGCGTAACTTATATTCCTGAGAACGAGGCCTAGGTGGCGTTTTGTTTCTGGTCCATTGCTGACCTATGAATTATCGTTGAGGAATCTTGAGATGTTTGGAGAAACGGCGAAGAAATTTAGACAAACGGTTATGCAAGCAGTTGTATTTGTTTATACGAAAGAGAAGAGAGGCACATGTGGCATTAATCTTCGAGGAAAATATATAAAAGTACAGTTTGTTAAATTTAGGTTGTAGTTTCGAATGCTAAAACCGCCACGGAAGCTTTTGTGTTAACTACCTGTTAGTAATTGCGTTATCCAAAAACTTACGTAAGGAGGGAAAGGCATCGTGTTTCCATATTCCGGTAGTTTAATCGGTATGACACTCTGGTCCATATCGCGTGGTCCTCGGTTTGATCCTGCCTCGGAACGGTGTTTTTTGCCTTTTACAGCTCACCAAACCTTGGGATGGTAGGTTATATTGTCAGCTCTAATTTGAGTTACACACACATAGATGTCTGAACACCTTTCCAAGTTTTACCTTCATCTTCGCCCTCGGTGGCGTAGAAGTACTGTTCGTTCACGAAAAGAAGGCCGATGGATAGTTAGAAATAACGAGTGGTGACTTCACAAATGGGATAGTTCGTTGCAGCAGAGGAGAACTCCAATTTCAGAACTTGTTTTTATTAAGCCTTGTTTTTATGAAGTTGAAATTAGAGCCCTCCTCTGCTGTAATGGGATAAGCCGTTTGTTATTTCATCTCCTGTTATTTCTAACTGTTCCATTGAATTTCTTTTTATGAACGAACAGTAGCGTGTTGATCTATTATGTCGTTAACCTAGGTTCGAATAGTGGGACTCGTGGCGCTATTTGAGTGAGGCAGAACTAGGCCAAGTCACCAAAATAACTTATGTTGCGGTCTATAATCGCTAAGAAACCGGTTTCACTGACTAGCTAAATTATGGAGATAAGAAAACCATGGAGAGGGTACAGCCTATTCGAGACATGATTTCAGAGTGAAGCCTCGTTTTTTCGATTAAGTTCCGCCCTCTTAGATAAAGAAAGAAATTCTATATTTTTAAAAAGGTTGTTTTGTGTGAATTCTACTATACTAATTATATTTTTTAAATTATTTTCATACACGATGATCATCTATGAATAAGACAAAATAATTAAAGACTTGTAAAATAATGTTTTAATGGAGATGTTATTTTTTTCACAGAAAATAACATATTGATAATTTAACATTATAACGTTTTTCTCCAAAATTAACATTTTTAGAGGAAAATTCATGGAAACAAAAACATTCAATGGAAAAATGCTACAAAACTCTGCCATACTTTTCCATCTGCCGTAAACAGAAATGAAGATAATTGCATGTAAAGCATGCAATTCAGTGTAAAACGAGAAAAAACCAGCTATAGGTAAAGCTGGGAGCCGTAATCTTCAGCACTGAGGAAAGGGGAATGCTGGGAAGCCTATAGGCTCCGCCTCCTTATGTAAATTCGATGGGAAGTGGCTTCATTTATTTGCTTTCGGACTTTCTCCATGGTTTTCTTAGCTTCATGGAGTAAATACCTAGGTTAGAGTAGTTTGGTGAATTGGCTTAACTCCTGCCTCACTAAATTTTCGCCACGAGCCGCAGCTGGGTTTTAATTCAATGGCACTGTTCACACGTGTGCCATTTTTCTGCCAAGCATGGTATGGGTTTTTGTTTCTGAGCAACAGTGGTACAACTTTCTAGAAAAACTAACGATGGTCACTGCACACATAGGCGTAGGCAGAAAGTTCATAAGGGGGGGTTATAGGCTTAATGGGAGGAGTTACACACGCGCGCGCGCACACACACACACACACACAGAGCTACAACTCATATATTCCTATGTTAAATATACAAAATTTCATTGCAATGGGGGGTTACAACCCCCAAAACCTCCTCCTGGAGGCGCCTGTGACTTCACTGTAAACCTGAGATGTCCTTGTGACACAAACTAAACAAATAAAATATTTATCTTCATTTTTTTTATTGTTTTTTACTATGATTTTATTGAACGTCTCTTATTGCACTTTTTACTTCTCTTATTGCTCTTTTTATTCATATCTTCCTTATATTCCGATAGCGACGACACCTCACACATTATGGAAAGCCCTGTCCAGCATTTGTACCGATTTGCTCAACTGCTTGGGCGTACTTAGGGCATAGGCGTAGAATTATGTAGCGAGTTAAAAGCAGCTACTAACTTGAGGAAATAAAGAGCCGTGAAATAAATCTAAATGTTTATCCAACTTAAAATGTGATATTTATTAAATAGTTAAAGAAAGTCATATGACACAATTACGAAGGCAAATAATTTAGTACGACATTATATGGCGGAGTCTCTGAGCAGGCTGGTTGATGGAAAACTAGAGGCTGATCTGTTCCAGGAATTCAGAACACATTTATAAAGTGACGTTGCCTTTAAACATAAAAGTATAAACATGTAATCAAATTTGTATTGTTGTTGATTATCAAAAATGCAACAACGAAAGATATAACCTCATGGTGATCCAGTGGCAAGGGTATGGAGGTCTGTAAAAATTCACTATAGAGCAGTAAATGGAGACCTCAACAGCGGTTTGGAGAGCGTAATACGTGCGCGTAATTCTTGCGGTTTATTACGAAAGGGATCTTATCTGATTGTAAAAGTTGTGCGCGGATTTGAGTGCGTACAGACGATGTACGGCTTTGGGTGCGGTTATTGTGAAAGAGTCGGTTTTGCCATAAAGGTTGTGCACAATGAAAAATTACGTGTTTAGCTAATGTAATGATTCTCTGTAGAATGAAGATCATTGCATGTTAAAGTAATACAAAAACAGATATAAAACAATAAGATAAGATGACAACGGATTTACAATTAAAACACATTTATTCTAGATCTAGCACATAGTTACTAGTATTTCCTAATTTAACCTTGACTCTCGCTGCTAAACCTTCTCCCCAGCTTACTTCCTTCCGAGAAATTACCCTATCTTAACATGAAATTACGTGCTGATTATATATTAGTATCTAGTTTTGCATGACAAATGACGGAAGACAATCAAAGGGACTTACGGCTTGCGGAAATGTGTGTCGTCCAGGCTAGTCCGAAACATACCACCAGACTGTCGGCGTAGGGAGGATGATTGTAGAAGAAGGCTGACGTTCGTAGTCAGATGCAGACACTCTTACAACAAATAATAGTTATAATTAGAATAATAATTATAGCATTAAAACTTATGTCGACGGATTATGAGAAGACAGCGGAGGCTTCGGTTCCACATCTGCGATCGGATCATCCTCATCCGCGAAAAAAACTGCTAGCTTCTTTCTCACAAGACACTCAGAGGTCGACCGCTCTCGCTCACGGCAAAGTTCCAACTCCAACTCTAGCTCAACCAGAGTCAGCACCTCTCCAGGCTCTTACAAGGTACCGACTCCCTCTTTGTCCTTAAGAACGTTGTGGAGAAAGTTTTGTCTTCCCGACCATTTTCAAAACCATCTAATGGCCCTTTTTGGGTGGTCGCTCGTTATGTATTCAGCTGCGAAATCCTCTCTCCTTTCTTATGGCCGGACGCCGTTTTTCAGCATTCTTTGTGTCATGATCATTCCGCGGCAAAACCTTGGATGTGTATTCCCCATGGGTTACGTATGGCCGATACCGCAGTCAGCGTGTCACCGACATCAAATCTCTTCGTGGGAAGCCAAAATGGTACTTCGTCTTTGTCTACATATTTCCATCGAAAAATCTAGAAATGATAATGTTATGGAACCGTAGTTCGCGGTGATCATAACACTAAGCTGGTTACATAAAGTGTGCATAAGCTTTCGGTTTTTACAAAAAAACAACCCTACTTAATTACTATAAGATTGTCATAGTTTAAAGCGCTCGCGTAGCATAGATGCGCTTTAGAAAAATGTGCAATGCAAAATTTTGAGTGAAAGTTGCACGAGTTTGTACACGCTTAGGCATAAGTTCAATTACCTGGAAAAAATACGTACCAAAATTATATGCACCCGTGGGGCCCAAATCCCAACAATTAAATAAATTATCATTTTTTACATACATTTTAATGAATATAATATATTGCTGAGCGCCATCCACCTAAAATAAATTCTAAGGTTGAAAACTCTACGTTGATTTAGTCAGAATGCAAGATGGTAGAAGTAGGCATATCATCGATTCCAGATTGATTAGGTAAAAGACTGGATGAGACAATGGAAACTTAATACTGTCGAAACCGGTTGCACCATTGTAATCAGGAACCTTGTTTCTTCCGGCGTAGCAGGACTCTTGCTGTTCTTGCGCCATAAAGCTCACAAACGAGCAGGTTATATCATAGGACATAGAAGATTTGCTTAGTTACATTCAAAATGTACAGGAGGAGAACTCGAAAGAAACTTTACCATAATGGGCAAGAAATATAAGATTATGTTTTGTAATTTAAGTACAGAAGAACCCGTTAAAATGGCCACCTTTGGGACTGGACTGCAATGGTCATCATAGACAGGTGATCGCTATATACACGACAGACTTTGGTGTCATCACAGACAGGTGCTCGCTATATACACGACAGACTTTGGTGTAGGCAAGGCTAAGTCTTTACCAGTTTTCTCTTATAAAAGTGGTTACTTTATTCAGATGATCAGTTTACCAAGGCGATTACTTTACCAAGTTCCACTGCGGGTCATGCCCAAAAACAGATTTTTGCCCCCTTTTAGAAGAACTTCATCTTGGAGGCTTTAAGACCCCAAGAGATTTTCTTAAGCAATTATGCAAAAAAGGTGAAATTTTAATATTTATATGTGTATATGACATATAATTTACGTAAATGATGACATTTGTTTTCGCTGATTCGTTGTTTTTTTTATCTTATTTTAGTAATAACCTAGTTTTAATGATAACCTGAATATAAGAAATAAAAATCTCTGTACCTTCATGCAGGGGCGGATTTGGCCGCAGGCTGACCGGCTCCCGAGCGGGTGAGCCCCCATGGGAGATACGACCCGTGCCTTCGAATGGACAAGGACTCGCGTCCTTCGCAAGTCCAAAGTATACGCCTTTTGAGGGAACCTAGTCCGCTTCTGCCTTCGTGTTCCTCGCAAATGGGTTTGAGTTTGGTGTTTTCATATTAAATTTGATCAATTATGTCGGATATAAGATCGAATTAGCATTAGCAAGCCGGATCTGGAATATCAGACCAACATACCATGCAACGGCAGGAACATCAACTCCACTTTACATAAGGTGACGTTGAGGTAAAAACTAAGTACCGTATCTTGGAGTTACTTAAAAGTTACCTTAAAGTACTTACCTAGTACCTTAGTTTACTTAAAGTTACCCACTTTTCAATTTAAAACATCTGCCAATTCAACAGCATTTACTTTAGAGATTAATTAATTGTTGTAAAACTTGGGTCTAAAGTTACACTCTATGTTCAGATGTATGAAAGTCTTCTACAACATGTATGTTAAAAAAAATCATGGTGGCTTAACTTACATTTCAGTATGAGGTAACTAAAGCCAGCAGAAGAATTCAATGTTTGACTTAGGTTAGTTGATGATGGGGTATCAAAATCCATATAAAGGGCTAAAATAAATGTACATATACTGCTCAAGATATTTATTAGTAAACATAGAAGCGTAAAAATATTTTTTTTTGCATTTTTAGTATTTTAGATGTTTAACTCACACTTAAAAAAGCTCAAGACGTTTAATTTAACATGTGTTGTTAAAATTGGTGTCTGAAATTTACCTGGCATAATGGCTTTGTACAATAATTTTCAACCCCCATGTATAAATAGCTCAAGATGGATCTTTTTTGATTTTGGAGAAAAGGAGACGCCGTCCTCATCCTGGACTCGAACCAGGGTCCCTCCTTTAAGCCCGGAGTGCCTTGATTGATAGACGAAAGAGGACAGGAACTCTCTCTCTTTCTTCGTATATAAGGATGTAAGATATTATTACCCTTCTCAGGGATTACACAATTGCCAAATAATTGTCAACACACAAAGCCTCCGGGGCGAGTTTTTGTGAGTTTTCGTGGGGGAATTTATTTTTACTCAATAATTTTCGACACCCGCGTAGAAACAAGCTCAAACTAGATCTGTTTTTGTTTAGGATAAAACAAACAAAATGGAAATATAATCTAGGAAGTATAACAACGTTAAGAGTATTGTTTGAGGTTATGTTTAAAAATGATTTTAGTGAATTTAACTTAAAAATGTGATTTTGGCGATGAAAGTTATGGACTGTATAAATTTATGACGAAATTATCCTAAATACAAATAAAGGTTTATAAACTTAATTTTAAAACATACACACTATTAAAATATGTGGCCCAAAGCTTCGTCAAAATATGGAATTGATGGCATGAAAGTTAACAATCAAACTCAAAACAGTGTTGCCAGAATTAGTGTCCGAAATTTACCCAGCATAATGGCTTAAAGTTACCCCAGCGGCTTAAGTAGCCCCGAGATACGGTAACATAAGATTCTCACAGACATAGGATACGATTTATCGTAAAATGTCCATCGTGCGACCATTTACGATTTAATGATTGATGTAGCTCTTTGCCTACAGCTTTTGGGTGTTTTACGATCTACAATGGAGTTTTAAATTCCTTATTAATAATCTATTTATTCTTTGTTTCCTATTATGTGGATATCAAACAATCGAAGGGAATAATGTTTTTTCGAAGGACGGATTTTTATTTTCGTAAATAAAGGAGGTGAGGAAAAATGAGCTCATCCAACGTCTCATAGGGCCAAACGGGATTACCAAGTGACATTAATCAGGGTTGGAAACGACAGCCAATTCGTTCAATAATTAACCTCCAGGGAGTACAGTTCCTTGCTTCTGTTCAGTTATTGTGTGGAAGACCGAAAGTCCGTGGAGTTCACACACTCTCATATCATATATATAATATAACATTGTTATTTTTTTCAAAGGATCTATCAAAACTCCAAGACATGGTACAGGAGTTCTCAACCAGAAGGGAGAATTTGGACTCAAGATGAACCTACAAAAATCTAAAATCATGTTTAATAATTTCATATAGAAAACAAAAATACAGGTTGACAACATTGACCTAGAAATTAAAATTTCTGATCCATATATTTATCTTGGCTAACTGATATTAATAGAAGTCAACATTATGGAAGAACTCAACAGACGTATTAAACTTGGCTGGAATGCATTCGGTAGAAACAGTTCATCCTGAAGGGAAAATTGCCTCTTTGTGTAAAAAGAAAGGTCTTCAACCAGTGTGCATTTCTAGTTCTCTATTTTGGACCAGAGACGAGATATACAATCTAACAATTGCAGAAAGTCTAACGACTGTAGAAATACAGAAGTTATAAACAACTCAAAGGAGTATAGAGTGGTGCATGCCTGGAAAAACTAGGCGAGAACGAAAAAGAAACACTTGGGGGGGGGGAGAGCAAACTAGAGTAGAGGGCATCATCGTTAAAGTGAAGTGGCTGAAATGGCGATGGGCTGAGCATTTCGCAAAAAGAAATGATCAACGACGGACATCTGAAATTCTCATCTGGATTCCTTTTTTTTTTATCATAAATGTCCAGGCACAAATCTTCATTTTCCAATTTTATTGATAAATCTAAAAAATGCACTTCTTTTCATTTATGGAAGTGTTTTTTAAAATAAGATTATTTGGATAAAAATCCAGTTTTGGTGTAGAATCAGTAGTATTACCAAACCATATAATAACATCTATATACCTATGTCCGGCGCAGCATGACCACTGTAGTCTTTGAGCCGTAAAACCAAAAAACAAACAAACAAATATATACCTACATATACATGTGGATACTGTGAGTAGGTTATTAATTTCATAGTAATGTAGGTAAATATTTGCTGCTAGGCTGGAGTAATTTGCTCCCCGCCCTATGCCCTACACCTGTCTGAAATAATGTTATATTTTAATGAAAAATCTAATAATTGAACAAATGATATATTAGAAATAATATCAATTTTGAAGTGTTTGTAAAAATATATCAATATTCCAAATAAATCTTGAATATTGATTTTATTGAAAAGATCTTCAAAATCAAAACATTTTATTTTAAGAATTTTTATTTTTTTTGCTGAAACACTAGTTTTAGTTTATTAAAAAATTTTGAAAATTTAAAAACATAAAACAAATTTTATGAAAAAGTCTGCATTGTGTAATCCCTGAACTATGTATTCTCTGAAATAAATAAGTATGGGTTTTTGCTAGAACATATTTGACAGGCATTTCTATAGACACTATGATTAGGCACAGTGCAGTTTAAATAATTTTCCACTTTTCTATTTTGCACTTCAAATTTTGGAAACTGACATAATGGATGGCATCAAAATTTAAGATTCTTTAGTTATTACACAAAGGTCTCTATACGCCATTCACTGGAGGGGAGTGTTTGGCTAATAAGGAGATCTTAACCCTCTTAAAAACTATCTCACAATTATAGCCAGTGACTTTAATAATGTATATCCAAAAGCTTTTAGAACATTGTGGCTATACCACAATTTTCAACATAAAATTATATTATATATATATATATATATATATCATCATCATATTCAACCATTATCTATCCACTGCTGGATGAAGGTCTCTCCAAATGCTTTCCACACAAGTCTATCCTGAGCAATTCGCTTCCACGTCACCCCAACCTGTTTTCTTATTTCATCCACCCATCTAGTTTGAGGACGTTTTCTAGGTCTTCGGTGGTCTCTTGGAATCCAGTTCAGAATTTCTGTTGTCCATCGTTGATCAGTTCTTCTTGCAATATGCCCAGCCCATCGCCATTTCAGCCCTTTTACTTTAACAATGATGTCCTCTACTCTAGTTTGCTCTCTCACCCAAGTGTTTCTTTTTCGATCTCTCCTAGTTATTCCAAGCATGCACCTCTCCATGCTCCTTTGCGTTGTCTGTAACTTTCGTATTGCTCCAACTGTTAGACTCCATGTCTCTGATCCATAAGAGAGGACTGGCAATACACACTGGTTGAAGACCTTTCTTTTTAGACACAAAGGCAATTTCCCCTTCAGGATAAAACTGTTTCTTCCAAATGCACTCCAGCCAAGTTTAATACGTCTGTTGAGTTCTTTCATAATGTTGCCATCCATTGAAATCAGCTGGCCAAGGTAAATATATGAATCAGCAATTTCTAGCTCAATGTTGTCAACTTGTATTTTTGTTTCCTCTACAAAATTATTGAACATGATCTTAGTTTTTTGTAGGTTCATCTTGAGTCCAACTTCTTTACTTCTAGTTGAGAGCTCCTGTACCATGTCTTGGAGTTCTGATGGGTTCGTTGAAAAAATAACAATGTCATCAGCAAACCGCAAATGATTTAAATATTCACCATTTATTTTTATTCCCTTGTTATTCCAATTTATCAGCTGAAAAATCATCTGTAAAGCTGAAGTAAAAAGTTTTGGAGAAATGGTATCTCCCTGCCTCACACCTTTACCAATTTTGATAGCTTCGGTATCTTTATGTAACCGAAATTTTGCACTTGCATTTTTATACACACGTTTCACCATGTCAATGTACACATCCTCGATGTCTGCTGATCTTAAAGAGTTGATGACTGCTGATGTTTTAATAGAGTCAAAGGCCTTCTCATAGTCAATAAATGCCACACACAATGGAAGTTCATATTCATGTGTTCTTTCAATTAATTCTCTTAATACTTGAATATGGTCCACTGTACTGAATCCACTTCGAAATCCAGCTTGTTCTCTTGGTTGAGACACCTAGTGATGAACTATGCGATCAAGCTGAAGTGGTGCCCGGGGTCTACTATTTATTTGGAGTGCCTCTCTACGCACTTGCAACAAAATTATACAATGAGTAACAAATGCAAACTCTTGTTATATATATATTATCTGCGTAATCAATAGTTTAAGCCGTTTTCAATGACGCTTAAGTTATAATCAAGGTAAAATGTAACACTAATAAATTACTGAATTATAATTTAAAAAAGTTAGGTTTCAAACTGACATTTTAAACTTGCTAAAAAAATCATATACAAATATAAAATTTAGGGGCCCCAATGATATAGGGGCGTAGTACCAGAGACCTCTCTATTAATCGGGCCCTGATGTGAACCCAAACAAGGCATTTCTGTTGTTTTAGGGTTTAGAATAACACATGGCAATGTGTTTGGTAGGAATTATCATATCGCATTGACATAATACGTGTGACTAAAGGAAGTTATGTTGACCATTTGTAAACAAAAACCTAGACATTTTCCTTTCAATTCCTGTATTACTTATTATTAGTGCCCAGATTATATGCAAATTCATATTTGCATATACAATTGCATATTTTATCCCTTTTCAGCATTAGTACATATAAATGCATGAAAATGGTAAATTTCAGAATAAATGCATGTTTCAGAAGTTTTAATAATTTTTTAATCCTTTATCGGGGAATTTTCACATAATGACAAAGTTAAACTTTCCTTTTACTCCTATGTGAGCAGAAAGAAAATTAGATTTGTAAATGTACATTAATTATGTTATTAATGTTATTAATTATGTCGTGAACCATCAAAAATGTAGCGATATTTGTAGTTGAATTAGCAATTTCCCTTAGCAGAGAGATGGAAGGGTTTATTTCTATTATGCCAGACATAGATAGTAAAGGTAAAGTCAGAATAACCATAACAAATACACATAGTATAGGGTAAAATTCCGTAACATTATCTATCAGTAATAGACTTAATTATCTATCTATTATCTATCAGTAATAGACGTTGCTGATTGTCTATTACGGATAGACTCTCTATTATAAACTACCTGCAGAATTTCATAAATACAATCCATTAACAGTAAATTTGGAAAGGACCTGTTTGGCCATAAAACGCTATTAATTAACAGAAGACGAAGCTTAGTTGTTCAGAATTATTAGATGTTTTTAATATGTTCATCAGAGTGCGTGAAGGATGATACAAAACCAAAACTAAAACAAATACAAAACTAAAAACGCGGCGACTTTCTCGCGAATGGCAGTAACGTAGAACTACATGCACGTAGCTTTAAGTTTAAATAAAACTTTATACTGTGTTTGTGAAACGAGATGTGCAGTTGATTAAAGGAGGGTAACCACCAACCTCCCCAACGTAACGACCACCGGCCACCTATTTCCTTCCATGTATCTGAATGTGAACGTACGTGTTTCCTATGGAGATAACATGATATCGATCGAAAACGTGATATAACATAAATTATGCTGTATATCAAATATTTCTGCTTACTTCAGCTAGTTAGTAAGAAAACCAATCCTTTGTTTTAAGACACAAGATTTTCGTTTTTTCAATAAGTGAAAAAAATGTGATTAAAAAAAATGCACATTTTGCTCACTTCAAGGGCTCATTTTAGTCTTTGGAGTGCATATAAATGTATATTTTGAGAATTTTAGTGCATATTTGTATGCATAGTTTTCTGTTTTCAATGCATATAACCCGGGCTCTATTTATCATTCTGTGTTGTTTATTTTTGAAAATAGATAGGTTGGAAATTGAGTGACTCTTTCTGAATAACTCTGTATGTGTGTGTGTGTGTGTATGCTACATGTGAAAATGAAAGACGTAGCCATGGCGTTACGCCTTTAGTGCAAACACAAAAGAAAGAAACTGTAGGACGCATAACAATTTTGACATAAAGCCATCGATTTCAGGGCATTGAATTCCGAAGACTGACATGTTTGTGGGGAGACTAGCTTTTACACAAGCATTTACAGAAAAGAAAGAAATGATATAGGACATTCTGACTACTGTCATGTATGTGTCCGATTTACTATAAGAAATCGTTTTGAACATTTCACGTTCGAATGCTTTTCTTTGTAATACCCATATCTTACACCTGAGGGAAAGAAAAACCGATAGAAATCCGAAAAATTCATTTGAAAGAATGGTTTAAATCAAATAATTTCATGAACATCTTTTTTATTTCAAAATAGATTTTAATTAGATGATTAGTCGACTTCCAATGGCATCAGGGATGGTCTCATGAGCTATTCTAAAGGACGTCTCTGCCGAATAAATTGCGTCTACTAGGGGAGGGGAAAGGCAAATAGCAATAGGAAACACAAGCATGTGAAAGAAAATTGCCTAAGGTCGATATTTAAATTTAGAGGCTTGCGACTACCATTATTTCGATACATTATAATCCGCAACTTACTCATCCATAACTCTCTCATCCGCGACTCTCCAATCCGCAACTCTCTGTTCCGCAACTCTCTGTTCCGCAACTCTCTGTTCCGCAACTCTCTAATCCGCAACTCTCTCATCCTCGACTCTCTGTTCCGCAACCCTCTCATCCACAACTCTCTCATCCGCGACTCTCTGTTCCGCAACTCTCTGTTCCGCAACTCTCTCATCCTCGACTCTCTGTTCCGCAACTCTCTAATCCGCAACTCTCTCATCCTCGACTCTCTGTTCCGCAACTCTGTTCTGCAACTCTCTAATCCGCAACTTACTCATCCATAATTCTCTCATTCGCGACTCCCTGTTCCTAAACTCTCTAACCCGCAGCTCTTTAATTCTCAAGTAACTCGGTAGGTTTTCAACGTTAACAATAGCCATCATTATTGCATTTACGGAAGACCTTTACCTTACCCTTTTTATTGCGTATAGACAGACAGAAAATTCAAAAGTAATAGCAGGTTTAATATATATTGAAACCAGCCGAAAGAACAAAAGTATGGGCAAACTCTAACACCACTCCCCATATGTAACGAGGGAACAACCAAGTTAATACTTTGTAAATAGTCGCATTTATGGTTTAACAGATTGAATGGCGATGTGGAGGTTTAAAATTCGCATGCTGTTCAGCAATCCAGAAGCTTGCATCGTTACAAATTTAAAGAAATTTGAGCTGGAACTCGGTGAAACAGAGAGAGATTCATTTAATCAATTCGTAGAGAGTAATATGTTCAAAGTAATTGAATTTCTTGATCTTGATAGTCATATTTCATATATCGGTACATGAGAACGCGTATGCCGTCCTCGTTAAATATTTCGAAGAAATAATTAATGAGAATTAGTAAAATTTTGTACGTTGTTGTCAATAATTAATGAGGCAACATGGCGGAGATATAATCGAAATTAGGGGATTGAAAAAATAGGGTATTCATATTATACGAGGTTTGCTTTCAAAAATTCGGGAAATATTTTTGAAAGGAAAAAATTCATTTCGTTAAGTAAAACTTAGTTTTTATGACAAATTAAATGAAAAACTGTTTAGATTTTCGGTAAGATGTAACTTGAGTAAAATTGAATGAAGTTTTCGTACAATTAAGCGAGAACTTTTATCAAGTTTTTTTAAGAGTAGTAATATTAACGCCGATGTTATGGCGTGGTTAGATGGTGAAACGTTCGCAAAGAAAAGAAATGTTTTTTTTTTGCATTTGGTGGGGCACAATCACACGACCTCCCATTTGTCGGGCGGGAGCTCTACCAACTGAACAAAATTGTTTCTTAATTTAATCTGCGTAGTGTTCGACTTGTATAAATATATCTGCTGCAACGGGCTTTTCGATGAATTTAATACCGATCTCTTCGCAATTTGGTTTAAAAAGCAGTCCATGTACTGCCCCATTTCGCAAAATAACCGGAAAATAGTCTTTAAATACGTTCGTGGTCGTCGTTCGTTGCTCAGTTGGTAGAGCTCTCGGCAAGTGGGAGGTTGTGGAATCATGCCCCGCCACATGCAAAAAAACATTTCTTTTCTCTGCGAACGTTTAACAATCTAATAACGCCATGACATCGGTGTTAATATTACTAAGCCTAAAAGACGTTGATAAAAATTGTTGCTTAATTTAATCTGCGTAGTGTTCGACTAGTATAAATTTTCGTACAATGTTTGACTCAATTATTTCATGGAATAATTTTTATATTTGGAGTCAGAAACACCGGATTTGGTTATCTAAATCATTATATATTAACGTTCTCACAGACCACGAATATTGTAGATATATTAAAATCAATACTTCATAAATTTCTGATCACTGTTACTAACTCTATTTATGTAATAATAATAATAATAATAATAATATAACAGTTACCTAATACTGAATAAATCAAAGGAAAATTTGTGCCCATAGTGGATTTATTATTAAATTTATCAAGTTCATATTTTTCTTAATTTATAAATTAATAAACTTTATGTACAATGACCAAATCTTCAAAACAACACATATTTCATTGATCTACGAAGATTTGTTGATCAGATTTCATATTAGACGATACCAAATAAAGTTTGTTTGTTTTGTGGTTTTACGGCTCAAAGACTACAATGGTCATGCTGCGCCGGGACCTACTGTTTTCCGAGGAATCCGAACCTCTTATGGCCTAGGGAACCAAACCCCGGACTACAGTGAGCAGTGCGATCTTTTTATGAGATCTCTGAGTAAGCGTTCTTTGTACACTGTTGGGAGTCGAACCCGGATTAACGGCGTACTAGGCGAACGCGTTACCACACTGCGCCCCCAAATAAAGTAGTTCAAAATTATTTTGAAGGGCCTTTATTTTAATGCATCTCTATTTTAAATTCTAAACGACCAAGGAATAGATATTCTGTCATTTACAAGACTTGTCTGATATTACTACAAGATATTTGTCGGATTTGCGTATTCCATAATAATTTTAACATGTCACAGGAGATAACTAGCTTAATATGTGTATATTTTTTTCGGTTTTTCCCATTCGCTCTGTTTTGTTTTCTAAATTTCGTATTCGAGAAGGAAATTTATGAAAATAATTTGTATTTGGTTTACAAATAAAAATGAGTTCTTTTTCGTGAATAAATGGTTTAGATTTCGAATAATTTACTCTTATAATATGGGCCATATGATATACACAGTGAACTTTAACATATTATGTTGGGAATCATAGGTGTAGAATTTCCAAAATTATTGGTGGGGGGGGCTTGGGGCTCCAATAGTTACCAAGTAATTTATTAAAAAATAAGTAACATAATTAATTCATAATTAACCAATAATTTTTCATTAATTAATTAATGCGTGTACGCAAACACATACATTAGAACCTATTTATAACACGCTCGCATTTGGGGTGGAAAATATAAACTTCGTTTAGTATAATGATTAAATGCAGAACACAATTTAATCGTGTCTAACGAACAAAACTTTTGGGACCCTGAATTTATTTAGTAAAAATGGTGAGATTTCTTAAAGAAAATGAAAAAAATTAGACTCAAAAATTAAAAAGAAATGAAAATAATTAGACTCAAGAATTAAAAGAAAATGAAATAATTAGACTCAAAATTAAAGAAATGAAAATAATTAGACTCAAAAATTACAAAAAAGAAATGAAAATAATTAGACTCAAAATTAAGAAAATGAAAATAATTAGACTCAAAAATTAAAAGTAGACTCAAAATTAAAAAGAAAATGAAAATAATTGGACTCAAAATTAAAAAAGAAATGAAAAAAATTAACTCAAAAATTAAAAGAAAAATGGACTTTTTTTTAACTGAAGCGAACCTGAGAGAGGAAATAAGCATTCCACCCTTGAAACCATCAAAGAATTTCTGAGACGTCTCATCCAGTTTACAATATATTGTAAAATATTCTATTATAAATCGATAGATTACATTGATGAATGAATATATATATATATATATAGTCAAGGAAAATTTCTCTCTCGTTTTCCCTATCTCTAAAACGCTCTATATAAATTCCACCTTACAAAAACTGTCTAGATGGGAAAATATTGTTTTGATCACATCTCTTTCAAAACTAGACGTTCAAGCTTTTACTGAATTCTTATTGACAATAAAACTTTGTATTGACAATAAATATGTTGAAAAACACTCACAAATTGAAACATAAACATTAAACAATATTAACTTATATTGAAGTATTATCTCTTCTTGGTATATAATAAATCAAATTCAATTTTATTGAAATAAATTTTAATTTTAGCAAAAAATAAAAGCCTATCGAACACTGGTATTTAAATGGAAAGCATGACGTCTATCTTTCTTCTCGGCAGAGTATTTCACTATATCATCGTATGGCAGTGATTCTCAATAGGCAGCCCGTGGGCCAGATCCGGCCTGCGAACAGTAAGTACTAGCCCGGCTGTAAATATAAGAAAATGGAAAAAAATTTCTAAAGGTGCTAATTTTTTAGAAGGGGCTAAAGCTCTTACCTCAATGCTATTTCATTGAATCAAAATTTTCTA
>QLNU02015359.1:13261297-13311996 GCA_006491805.2 Dysdera silvatica
ATATGACATCGCTTTCTGCATAAACCAGTATACGTATTGTACTGTAAAAGAAGAAAACGTGGAAAAGAAGCAGTTGAAAGAAGAAAAATTACGCGAAACATAGCATTAAATTGTAAAACATTTTCAGATTATTTATTAATTTTTGAGTTTTATGCTGTTTTGACTTTATATCATCGATACATAGTGCCATTCATTTTTCATATTTTAATTTAATTAAATGTAGGTCTCATCAGTTGCGAAACGTAGGGGTGCCACCAGGGCGAAAGACCTGGGCGCAAAATTTTAATATTGGACTGGTGGACGGAAGGGCTAACGAGTTTTAGCGGAAGCAATACTTAACTTGCTCCGGGCCCTGGCGACCCAATCTACGCCGCTGGGTGTTATGCCGACCCAATCTACGCCGCTGGGCGTTATGCCGACTCGACTGCAGAGGGCGAACGAAAGATCCTGAAAATGTTTGGAAGGTTTTCTTTAATAATAATCTGCTGATTTATGATGAACTAATATAAAAAATGATATAAAGCATGTCGGCAAGAAATAATCTGAGAAAATTAACTTTTACCTTTTTTACAGAAAAAGAGTAAATAAAAAGAGTTAAACCTTGCTTGATAGTAGAAATGTAAATTTTTATTTCTTTCCAAGAAGAATTTTTAAACGAAATGGTGTGATAAAGACCAAAAATTTTAAAAATCCCTATTACTGATTTTACAATGCCATCTTACATGAAATTTTCGTAAAACATAAATATCAAATGCTTTATGTTCACTTCCGTCGAATCTTACAGATTCAATCTTGTAAAAATATCCATTTTTAATTTCAAAATTTTAAAATGATGTTTCACCCGCCTGTTAATAACTTCGTCGTGTAAATCTATCCTGAATTTTTCATCCGAAGAAAGTTGGAAAAATAAACGCGAGTTTTTTAAATTATATAAGTAATTATTTCTCATATTAAATTTTATGTACTTTAATATTAAAAAAAAAGAACGCTCTCTCTCTCTCTCTCTATATATATATATATATATATAGGGTGGAAACCCTAATAACCGATCAGTTAAGAGAAATTTGACATTCGGAATGGCAGAAAAAAAATATATTAAAAAAAAGGAATTAAATATTTTAAAAGATCATTCCTTAGATATCCCAGAAGCAGGGATAATTTTGTTAAGGTATTATTACCCTCCGCAGGGATAACACAATTGTCAACATAGAAAAGCCCCCGGGGCGAGATTTTTGTGAGTTTTCGTGGGGGAATTTATTATACAATAATTTTTGCCACCCACGTTTAAGTAGCTCAAACTAGAGCTTATATAATTTTGGAGAAAAAGAGACGCTTTCCCCATCCTGGATTCGAACCAGGGTCCCTCCGTTTAGCCCGGAGTGTCTTGGACCGCTAGACGAATGAGGACAGGAAACAACGCTCTCTTTCTCCGTATGTAAAGATGTAAGGTATTATTACCCTCCGCCTATTATAAATCTCGCCCCGGAGGCTTTTTTGTGTTGACCACATTTGGCAATTGTGTTATCCCTGCGGAGGGTAATAATACCTTAACATCTTTAGATACGGAGACCCTCTCGCAAAACCTTCAAATTTTGCGAGTTGAAATTGAAAGTTGGCAAGTTGGAATTTGATGAGTAGTTGGTTAGCGAGTTGTAGTTTACTTTCCAAATTCCAACTCCTAATTCCTTAATTCCCGATTCTTTTATCTCCAATTCTCTAATTCTCAGCTCTCTTTCAAAATGTCTAATGTGCAACTCTCTAATTTCGAAATCTCCATTTTTTCAAGTCTCTAATCCATAACTCTCTAATCCGCAACTCTCTAATTCTCAAGTAACTCGGTAGGTTTTCAACGTTAACAATAGCTATCATTATTGCATTTACAGAAGACCTTTACCTTACTCTTTTATTGCGGTTTACCACGACAATCAAAATTAAAAAGAAAAGAATTAAGTACAATTGACATTTCCTCATGTAGCTATTATTGATTCCACCAGAATATAGTGGCAACAATTATTTTTCATTGGTTTCAACGCAAATGATTGTATTATTAATATTATCATAATAAAGTGGCAACAACATCCTACCTTTATGAAAACGTCCTGTAAAAAAAAATAACGAAAAATGTAGCTTTTTTTTAATTGACCTCCTTAAACACATTTTCAAAGTTAAAAATATAATCTAAAAGCCTGCATATATACGCATACATCCGTTTCGTAATTTTGTATGCTTTAAAGATCTCATTCCCCATCCTCTCCAACTGCTGGTAATTTACAATATTTAGTAGGCTATTATCTATTTATAACTAATACGTACTACATAAATAATACTAGACAGTATTACTACTAATTTCATTTGTCAAGACAGTTTGGGGACTTTTCATCGCACCTACTGAGCTTCTTCTTTTTAACTTTTTGATAAGTGTTGCAATTAGAATGTTATATTTCCCTCCCGTGGGGCGCATTCCTGCACCCTTCTCCCCCCCCATTTCAGTGAGGGCGCCCGTTATATTATTAACTGCATAATTTTTCGGCATCTGAAAATATCAATTATTACGAATTAAAAGCCATACATATTTTGCACTTTTATCCTAGCAACAACGCTTCAAAATACGATCACTGATCGGATTGGATAAACAAATCATTAGCTTGATTCCAATATACGAGCAATTGATTAGCTAATAGATTATAGGGTGGAATAACGTTCCACGTTAAAAATTAAAATTTCTACGTTAAATAACATACACCGAACACGGCAATTTCAAATTAAAAATACAAATTCGAAACCAAAATTTTAAATATAATCAAAAATATGGAGCATATATGTGTGATCTACAAAAAAATTTAATTCAAAATTACAAAAATTAAAGGAGATATAAAATTACAAAAATAACCTATCTCCTATTGGATCTAATAACAGCAGCGACTTAATGGACGTAGTTCCGTAATGTGGCTTCTTTAAATACATTTTTTGCGCTTATTGCCACCTTTTCTTCTTCTTGGTAGTAAACCTTTTAAAACGTTCCTGACCGTGAAATGACCATACCATAATTTTTACAAAATAGCGCAGGTTCTTACTTTGCAGGATTCGAATTGAAATGATCGGTCACTAGTGTCTGTTCGGTAAATGGTGCACTCACCCTGAGGAAAGTGACCAAAAGCGGTTCTCTAATTTGATTTTGACATGTACAGTAAAAATTGTAAAGTAAAAAACATCGCAAAAAATGTGGAACACATACGTAGTTAAGTTACTTCATAGGACTCACTATTAAAAACAACACAAAATAAATCACTTAAACAAACAACAAAAAAATATAAGATATTATACTTTTACCATTCCAAAAAAGTGCTCTCAAAGCGGGCTCCTGTAAAAAAAACAAACAAAACCCGGCAAAACCGGACCCCTAATTTTATAAAGTGAAAATAAATGGGGAAAAGGGAAATTTAGATACTGAGTGAAAGAGAAATATTTATTTTCCATGAAAAGACAAATCTAAATAGTAAATTCTAAATGTTTTAATAAAAAATCAAAAGCTCAATTAGTTTACATACACCATTACAACAACAAAGAACAAAATCAAAGAAATCTTGTTTAGGCCTATTGCCTGCAAAATTCACATACCCAGATGTTTTCCTCTGCTCCTGCACAGTCGACGTGGGACCAAGAACCACATTTGACGCAGTGCATCCAGAGTTTTGCTTTTCTGTCGTTAGAAAATTTTCTAAAACAAAATAAACATTCAGCGTCGTCTTCATTCAACGGTTCTTTCCCAGGAGGCAAATACAAATTAGATGAAATTGTAGATGCCTCGGGAATGTCAGAGACATTATCGGATTCATTGTCAGATTTTTCTTGTTTTTTTTCACTCCAAAATTTTACTCACTTTTTACTTTTTGGGTTTGAACTGTTTGAAGCTGGTTCAGTAGAACTTTTGGGGTTTGGTTAAGTAGAACGTTTTGATGCTTTCTGTATGCGACCACGACTGCGTCCTAGAGATGCTAATCCAGTTTCTGTTGTTTGTTTCTTTTCAGTAGATCTACTTTTTTTTCTAACGATTCTTGGACCACATAATCAGAATAAGTTATTATGGTAGCTTTCGCAGCCTTGGGATCTCTTCTGGATGTCTTTTTCTTGATTGAAGGAACAGGAGAGATCTGGAAAGGACTTGTGAGGAGGGCAGATTTAGAATTCTCCGGGTCCAACCTCGACGAAAAATGTGGCACTGAAGTTTGACTTCTCACAGTAGTTCCTTTCACAGAAGTCTGTGGACGATTGATTCTTACATCAGAAGATACTAACGGCTCATCAAGGGTAGGGTTAGCATTATCTTCTTTAACTAGCGCAGCTCCGAATGCACCACGTATCTCCTTGTCATCGTAGCAAGAAAGTGGGCATTACTTCTTACGTTTTTCGTTTTTCTTATTAGCTAAAGAAACAATGAGATCTTCGAGATTTAAACGAGTAAATAAACAACATCTGGGCACACATGAACTAAAAAAATTTTTTTTTATGAATCCTCGCTGGGAATTTTCCAAATACTTAATGTTTGAGAAAAACAGCAAGGAGAAAAAGAGCGGAAATGTTATTTAAAATTTTTATATTTCACAAAAATCTGTCCATATGTAAATGAGCTTTTTACAACATTTCGTTAAGTTGTATTCCTTTCGAAGATAATGCTGTTCTACTTCTTCAGAGCTCTAAATAAAAAGTTGGAAGTGCTTGAACTTAAAAAAACTCCTTATTTTACAGGGAATACCCATAAATACTGAGGAACCAATATTTTGTGCTCTTTCCCTTGGTCCTAAAAACCCTTCTGTGAACTTGTGAATGGGCTACAAGATAAAAAACCCAAAAAAACATTAAAAGAGTCAATTGCTGCTCATTGCTTTTTAACAGAAATACTAAAAGAAATGAGAATCCAATAAGATTTTGAGTATCTGATGGGGCTATTGCGTTAAATAGAAAAAAATTGAAGAATCATTTCGTTTAGATGTTCAGACAATCGCTACTTAAAATGTGGTTCTTTTTTGATTAATTTATTTTTAAAAAATCTGACATCTCCAATGAGTATTTACGGGATGATGGAAAAACATAAAAGGGGAAAACTAGAGAGGGATTGATGTGAGATCATAACTTTTCCCACTGATTATAAATATATCATAAAAATGATACAATTTTACACACTATGTATTTCAGCATAAATCGGTGGAAACCAGTATATTTTACTGTGAAAGAAAACAGGAAAAAAAACGGAAAAGAAACAGTTGAAAGAAGGAAAACGACGTGGGATATAATACTAAAATTTTAAACATTTCCAGATTATTTTTATTTTTTTTAGTTTTATGATGCTTTGACTTTTATATCATCGATACTTAGTGAAATTTATTTTTCATATTTTAATTTAATTAAATGTAGGTTTCACCAGTGGTGTATCGTAGAGGGTACCATCGGGGTGGAGGGCCCGGAAGCAAAATTTCAATATTTGACAGGTGGAAGGAAGTGCTAACTGGTTTTCGCGGAAGCAATACTTAACTTGCCCTGGGCTCTGGCGACCCACTCTACGCCGATGGGTGTTATGCCCATCCGACTGCAGAGGGAAAAAATCGTAAAAATGTTTAGAAGGTTTTCTTTAATAATAATTTGTTGATTTATGATGAACTAATATAAAAGTGCTATAAAGTATGTCGGCCAGAAATAAATAAATGGGAAATTGTAACTTTTACTTTTTTACAGAAGAGAGTAAATAAGAAAAGTTAAAGCTTCCTTGATAGCAGAAACGTTAATTTTTATTTCTTTCCAAGAAGAATTTTTAAACAAATGGTGTGATAAAGATCAAGAAATTTTAAAAATACCTATTGCTGATGTTACAATGTTACCTTACATGTAATTTTCGTAGAAAATAAATATAAAATACTTTATGTTCATTTCGGTCGGATCATACAGATACATTCTTATAAACATATCCGTTTTTATTTCAGTATTTTAAAGTAATGCTTAACCGGCCTGTTAATATGTTCTGAATTTTTCACCCGAAGGAAATTGGAAAAATAAAATGCGGGTCTTTTAAATTATTTTAGGAGCTATTTCTCATATTAAATATGTATTTTATTCGAAAAGTATTTCGAAGAAGCAAAATCTATTTGCGTTATATAATCATTTTGTCAGAAATGAAAAAAGTATTAAAATTACGAAATTTGGTCTAAGGAAAACTGCTAAGTTGACTACCTTCGTAAGTTGGCCACCTGGCTATCTTAAACCTTTTGACAAAGAACCAACAAAGGCCATGTAATAACGAACGACTCTTATAAATTGGTCACCTCCCTAAATTGATCAAGAAAGTTTGAAACTGTTTGGTGGTCGACTCAGAAAATTTCATTGTATTTACTAGAAAGGAGATAAATGTAACATTTCCCTAATCCGCAATGCGCCAAAATCCGAATCTTCGACATGACGGAGCAAGTGGAAACTTCAGTACCTGAAATCACGTGATGGTGAAAGCTGTTTCCAAAGGGTACGCGCTGTGTGTGCCGCGTTCTCTCAAGAGATTTTGAAAAATACCGAGTAAGCGCCGCATAATCTCAAGGTCTCAAAAAAGTTTTTGTATTTGCTGGTTTTTGGACAACTTTCAACAAAGTTCAGCCTTTTTTCGCTGATCATTTACAAAATTTTAAACTTGAATAGAAACAAATAAGGAAATGGGGAAAACCTCTTGAAACCTCCAAGCCTCAAAATAATATGCTGCATACGACCAGGAGAGGAATGAAAAACTGATGAAAGTGGCAACTGCCACCTTTGGCTTGGATAGACGACAGACGACCAATCATATGCCAGTCAACGCGGCGTGGTGACGTCATCAAACCTAGTAAGCCCGCAATAATTAAAGAGTACTGAATACTCTTCAATTAAGACAGCACCGCATACTCTCAATAATTTTCTTCAGGACAGCTTTGGTGACGGGTTGCTGTTAAAATGACACAAGTACAAAAAAGACGGCCAATTTATTGGCTCCAAAAGGTAAAGAACGCACTTTCACCCCAAGTACATTATTTTTCACTGTATAAATGGTATGTCACATTTTTTACTGTTAAATACTGGGTAAGTACTCAATAATTTTAATTCTTTAATATACACAAACTTGGTTTTATGCACAAAATTACTAAAAATTTTGCTTAAAGTTACTTACTTACTGACTAGGTGTTTAAGATATATGAAGAGAAAGGGAGGGTGAAAGGAACATGTTTTCATGCGCTGTGTATTCGTCTGTCTTCTAGTGGATTCCTGCACACTGTGGAATCTATGGAAACAAGCAAGTAAGTACATTGGACAGAAAAGGTGGCTCCAAAGTGCAACAGTTGATGGATAGTAAAACATCTTTCCTCGCTAAAATGCTATTTCTCATAAAGTCTTTGGATCTGGAGTTCTATAAAGGTCTTTCGAATAGAAGCGCTACAAAGGATTAAAAACACCTAGTAAAACCACATCTTCCTGACTGTCCACGTTACAAAGTAGTGGCAATATTCCGTTTGATCATTGAACATGACTGCTTGGTGGAGCATCTATTTTGGATTGAAATCCAATTTGACCCAAACTGTTTACTTTGTGGAGGAGATGATGTGGTGAACAGACTGCATATTCAGTGATGAAAATTTCTTCGCTGGGACGAGACGGAGCGATAGTGGGAAGCAAGATTACGAATGAGATAATGGCATCATTTTATTGTATTCTTTTACTTTGTATGCTAAATTCTCTGCTATTGGGAAAAAATATACGTATGACATGCATAGGTTTTTTGGTATATTATATTCGTCCACTACTTTCAGTTTTGTAACTTAGAAGCTTTTAACCCTTGGGGTGCTAGCCATCCAAAAGGAGAACAAATTCTATTCGGGAATATTCGGGAATAAAAAGAGGTTAAGAGTAAGATCAAGGCGTCATCATCCTATGGACTAAACAAGCTTTCTAGATGACATGAATCGGGAATAACAGTGAAGTATTTCAACAATGACTAACCTCCAAAGAGTTCAGTCTCCTGTTTCTGTCTTATTTCCGACCGGAAGATTAGTAGTCCGTGTAGAATGCAGAAATATTATATCCAAGGGGCTTCAGTCCCTAAAACAAACATTGTTTAGGTTCAATAACGTGAAATTGTGGCAGAAAGATGAAACTTCATCAAAGTACTGACTTACGAAGAGACTCTCAAAAACATGTCCAAGGTTTTATTAAAGTTGTCTATAAAAATTAAATTCAATCCTCTTTGCGGAAACTGTTTCATGCATACTTTTATTATAGTGAGATTAGGTAATACCCATTTAGCTATAATATAATTATATATTTTGATTGCGTACGTAATATCAATACAGCCGGACCTTTTTAAATCAAGAACTTAGATATAAAAAGGTGTTTGAAATAAAAGTAGTTCGCGTTATCCAGAAAGGACGGGATTGTATTACAAAGGTATTTAAATTCGAAGGGGTTCAGAGAAGAGTTCGTGTTAGAAGAAATTTGCGTTAGGCGTTCTTGAGAGATTTGACTCGATGCATGTGTGTATGTATATATGTAAGTGGGAAAAGAAGCAAAGTCGAGAGATGCGCCTTTACTATTCTGTTACATAGTGGAAGAAATTGGATTGCAATCAATTGTTATGGATACAAAACCATCGATTTCAGATATTAAATCACGTGGTGGGACTCTTTCAGCGAGAGACCCACCTTTTCGTGGAATATTTAAGAAATAGAAGAATTGATAAGAAGGCATTTTCAGAACTGCCATATTTCCGATTCCTCGCTATCAATCAGTTCTTTTGTCCATTTCAATCACAAATTTCTCCCACTATAATCTCCATATTTACGTTTAGAAGGCTGAGCTATTAGGAATTAGGTAAACGCAATTGAAGAAGAAGTACGTAATTATATATATGATTCGTTTGTTTGAATTTGAAACAGAATGGGAATCAGAGATGAGAGAGAGAGAGAGAGTTGCCATTCATCATAATGGGTAATAAACTGGCGAATAAGCTTATTGTAAAGGCTACATTTCTTGAAGAATTTGCATACGGAACGGCAGATGAAAACCTAATTGTGCATGCGATGTGAGAAAGTGATGGGGCGAGGAGTTAGGCTCTCCCATTCAGCTGACGAACAAGCAGCCTTTGAATTTTAGGAACATGTGGCAGTCAGATCTGTAAAATTTAGGAATTCGCGATTCCTTTCACAATTCAAAGGCATTCTTCGCTAGAAATACAAGGAAATCTGAACGTGGCCTTATGGTAGCGTACTGGCAATACATATACTTAGTGTGGAGTCGTATAATCCGGGTTCGATTTCCAACGGTAAACCATCCACTCACCACCCACAAAAGGAGAGAGGATACCCCCGGATTAGAACGAGTAATTAGTCGCTTACCCACAAATTTCTCATTGCAGTGGGTGGTGAGGTGTTTTCTTTGTTGTAGATTTTATTCGCCAAAAAATACTATTAATCCTAGGGATTTCAGCAGTGAGAATTTTTTAAATATGCTGTTATATTAAGCATATGAACTATATTGTTATTGATAGTAAATGAGCTTGATGATAGTAATGATGAAAAGTTGATGGTAATAATGATAAGTTAATGATTATAATGATGATGCTAATAATGATGAATTGATGGCAACGGTGATAAACAATAATAACTCGATAAAAAACTTGATAAATTGGTGATGAAAGCTTGATAAAAAGCTTGATGAAAACTTTACAAAACGACTTGATAAACTGATGATTAAAGCTTGATGATAACTTATTAAAAAAAGCTTGATAAATTGATGAATAAAGCCTTATTGTAACTTGATGACAACTTGACGATAAAAAGCTCGATGCTAACTTGATGGTGATAACTATAGAAAGCTTAATGATAATTTGAGAATGATGATAATCTTGATGATAACTTGATAATAATGATAAGCTTGATGACAACTTGACGATAAAAGCTTGATCATAATTTGATGGTAATAATGAAAGTAAGCTTCATGACAAATTAACGATGAAAGCTTGAGGATAATCTGATGGCAATAAGGAGAGTAAGCTTGATGATAACTTGATAATAATGACAAGCTTGATGATAACTTGATAATAATGACAAGCTTGATGATAACTTGATAATAATGACAAGCTTGATGATAACTTGACAATAACTATAAATTTGATTATAATGATAAGCATATTGGTAAAGATAAAAATAAAATTTGGTGATAAAATGAAATATAAAAATAAATCCCATTAGCATCTCTTTTTGTGATAATATCTGTGTCGCAATGTACAAATAAAGCTATAATGTTTTTCTGTGAATTCATGCGTATCAAATGTGCATAATTCATTGTTATCTGATGCTGAATCTTACAGAGCACAGTTAACTTTAAATTACTCAGAAAGAGAAATTTGTAGTTATAAGTTCAGAATAAAAATATTTCGAAGCTTCATCAAAATAATCTAATAATCTGCCCTCTTTCGCTAACGGAAAAGTTTTCATTCTTTGTGAGCTAGAAGCTCCATGTTAAGAAATGTAATTAGTCGTTGAAAGATACACACGGAAAATTGATGAATAGCATATTATTTTTATACCGGTGATAGGAAAGACTTTTTCAGCTAAATTACTCTTTCTAGCAAATCATAAATTATCGTGATAAAATATAATTGGTCATCCCGAATTACAGTGGACAGTCCTTGAAAAATTTAATTACCCGAGATTGAAAACGATGGCTGATATTGGAAAATTACGTAGCCGATATTAACGAGAAAAAGAAGCTTACGAATTTATAAGAAAATGAGAAGGAACTACAACTCTCTACAGGGTATATTATACTTAACAATGTTTAATCCATACCTACTCTTCAAAATCGTACATTTTGGAATGACAAAGATAATGCCAGCAGAGGGAGGTGAAATACCCCAGTCAATATTTCAAGCTCTAGTTCTTGAATTCCAATTAGGACAAATTAATTGAATTTCTGAAAGCGGAACAGAGAAAAGAAATTAAATTGAAATAGTTTTTCCTTGAAGAAAAGTATAATTAGTTTGGATAATTTCTGTGACAGAGAGGAATGAGGATTCCCTAGATATTTTGTTAAATTTTATTGAATTCGGCCTCTGCAATAATTGTTTAGTGTCGTGGTTTGTTATCCTGCTTTTTCAATTATGATTTGATTTAGAGTTTCTAAATTACCATAAAAGTTCGTTTTTCACTTGAGTGCTAGTTTTTCATTTATTTGCGTAATTTCAAATCTAGAACTAAGATGAGTTTTTTTTTATTATTTTCGGTTAGCATAGAGTTTTAAGAAATGTAAATTGTGACATTCTAAATAACCACTGCAAATGCATATGGAATTAAAATTATTTAATTTTATTCTGAAATATTAGTACAGAAAGAATAACGTTCAGGGCATATAATGTTCACATTTAACAATGAAAAAGAAGCAAAAAAGAGATATGACAATAGGTTGTGCAATAATTACATTTTGTATAGTCGACTCGGATTTTATGAACTCTCAGTTTACGAACAAACGTTTTTGCGAACTCTTATGTTAGTCTTAGAAGTGCCATATAACTAATGTTAATGCTTATTTTTGAATCTTCGATTTTGCAAATTTTTTTGAGTCCCTAGGAATTCGTGAAACCAAGAGCCCATTATGCCAGGAAGTGTTTTACCCTTTCCACGTAATGAAATTTCAATACTCGGAATGCTATAATACAAGTACTACTAGAAGAATATACGTTATAGCAGATTTTTTTATTCTACACACTCGTAGGGATACACAAAAATTCGCAAAACGGAATTAACGTTAGTACTATGAGAGAGTTTTTAGGACAAACGCAGTAGTTAGTAAATTAGAGGTCCGTACAAATGTAAATCAACTGCTTTATTTTCCTATAAGAAAGAATATCTTTTATAAAAATTATTAAATTAAATGGGCTATACTCGCGGCAAAGCTAAACTGGTACACTGAGAAGGTGCATAGTAGTATGATTCAGCCAGTTCGATATAGTTCGCCCTTTCTTACGTTAAGAGAGTTAATAGAAGATACATTTCGTACATAAAACATTAAAATTATGCTAAAATACATAAAACATTAAAATAATGGTCAAATACATTAAACATTAAAATAATGGTCAAATACATCAAACATTAAAATAGTGGTCAAATACATCAAACATTAAAATAATGGTCAAATACATCAAACATTAAAATAATGGTCAAATACATAAAACATTAAAGCAATGGTCAAATACATAAAACATTAACATAATGCTCAAATACATAAAACATAGGCATGTTTGTGTAATTAAAATCTGGTATTTATTAAATTTAGGAAAAAGAATCATTATAACTAGCGCTGACGTCATTCAAGTAACTGACCACTCAGAGGACTTCGTTTGCTTGGCAGGAAATTTGGCGCCTGGAATTTTGGCAACCGCGTTTTTCTGCATTCCAAATTAGGCGATAAATAGCTTATATAGATGCAGATACAGAATTTATTTCTTTTGTACAAATGACCCAGGCAGGGCCCATGCATTTCGCTTTGACATTCATTTATAAGTTAATGATAAAGAGGTGGGGGCTACTACATCGCTAGCGCAAGTGATATAGTCCAAAAACAAGTTGAAACTTGCGGTTCATTGTCCGGTTTTCTGTGATAAGAAACCACTATCTGTAAGTGGGAGCAGTCAAGTGCTCTCACCACGAGCGACGATAGCACGAGGTGAGTTAATTATTAAAAATCCGCAAAGCACAATGTTCACCTTGCTGCAGGTGTTCCATGAGCCCAATAAGACGCAAATCTGAACGTGGCCTATCCCTTTTGAAGTAGATTAGGTATTAAAGACAGTACCTTGAGGGTTCGATAAGTGAAGCTATCGGATTGTTCTTCAGCTCTCCAAAGAAGGTAAAACATTGGTCGAGCACTGGGTAGTGAAGAAGTTCGACTTTTAAATCTTTGTGTATGTTTGAGTTTCAAACGAAACAAGGAGCTCCACACATTGTTCGTAAACATTTATTTTGAATTATTTGTAGTGTTCTCATTTTATCTGGACCGAGAAAGGTGAAGACAGCACAACAGTAAAGAAGAATTGACCTAATTGAAGATTTATATACCAGAATTTTTGTTGACAGGCTCAGACCTAAAATTAATAAGAATGTGGAGAAGACAGAGCGAGCTTTGTTTCTAGTGATTTCAAGATGCCCTTTGAAACTAAGTCTTTCGTCTAACATCATCCCCAAATATTTTGCTGCGTTTGTGTTAGTGATTTTTTTATCTTTTACTGTGACTGAGTAAGAGCCAATTTTCCCACCGTTTCTGAAAATAACTAATTGACTTTTCGCTGGATTCACGGTAAGACCCCAAGCCATAAGCCATCTTTCTATAGTCGTTAAGTTGTCTTGAAGGTTATTTACAGCGATGCTGGTATCTTACATAAAATTGCCATATTGTCAGCATAAAATGCAAGGATGCCTCTGTTAACTCCTGGAAAGTCACTAATGAAGATATTGAAAAATAATGGTCCTAAGAGTGATCCTTGAGGTACTCCTGCAGTAATGGGTCTCCTGTTGCTGAATTCTCCATCATTGGCATACACGAATCGCCTATTCCTAAGGTATGACGAAATCACACTGACAAGGTAATGCGAGACATTAAGTCTAAGCGGTTTGTATAAGAGACAATCTATCCAAACCTTGTCAAACGCCTTTTCCAAATCCAAAAAGATGGTGGCAGTACATTCCATTCTATTAAATCCGTCTAGAATAAATTTCGTTACCCGCCAGATTTGATGTTAGGCAGAATTTTTTTCTCTAAATCCAAAGAAAGAGCGTTATTACCTGTCCTCATTCGTCTAGCGGTCCAAGACACTCCGGGCTAAACGGAGGGACCCTGGTTCGAATCCAGGATGGGGAAAGCGTCTCTTTTTCTCCAAAATTACACAAGCTCTAGTTTGAGCTGTAATTAAAACGTGGGTGGCAAAAATTATAGTATAATAAATTCCCCCACGAAAACTCACAAAAATCTCGCCCCGGAGGCTTTCTTGTGTTGACCATATTTGGCAATTGTGTTATCCCTGCGGAGGGTAATAATACCTTAACATCTTTACATACGGAGAAAGAGAGCGTTGTTTCCTGTCCTCATTCGTCTAGCGGTCCAAGACACTCCGGGCTAAACGGAGGGACCCTGGTTCGAATCCAGGATGGGGAAAGCGTCTCTTTTTCTCCAAAACAAATAAGCTCTAGTTTGAGCTAATTAATACGTGGGTGGCAAAAATTATTGTAAAATCTAAATCCAAACTGGCAAGGATGTAGCAATGTTGATTGCTATCTCATTTCAAAATTTGCAGACGAATACTTGTTAATACTAGTTAAAGAAAAATTGTAATCGACTTAAAATAACGGAGAAATGTTTGGATTACACTAAAATGATTTACAGATCGCTTTTTAGATGAAAACACTGCGTATATAATTGTTAAGGAGGGTTTTCGTGCTGTGGAGAATCGAACCCGTCGAAGTAAAACAACATTTCCTAACAAGTAAAAAATTAAATTATTAATAAATTTCCTAACAAGTAACAAATAATTCCCTAATAAGTACTTTGAAAATTTTTGAGTTTTCCAACATCTACTTTTACAATTTTAAGAGTTTTTGCACCTATAATTCTTGAAAGATCGTTAATATATTTCACCGTCTTCTCTATAAATTTCTTAGCTTTGTGTCAAATAAAGAAATCTCAGTTTAACCGTAAGTACTTTCAAAAGAGCGAAAATAAATTCTGAAGGAAAAGCTTATTAAAAAAATAGCTCATGAAAATATGCGGAAGTTATTAAAATTTGTTTTCTAACGCACCTGGTTTTTATTTTTTTTTAGCGAACCCTCTGTAGATAAAGATAAAAATTCCCAAGTTATAGCAATTCTTATCAACTTCAATTTTATTAACAAGAAATTTTGATATTTTGCAGAGGGTTCTTTTCCATATTTTAGGGTATAAAATAGTGTTAATTTAGTTGTGTAACATCTCATTCTCCTTCAATAACTGCAAGTTCTCCTATCAGTTCCTCCACGCTTTTCCTTCTCAAACATGATTCTTTGCTTTTTTCGTATTTTTATCTCCCTTTCCTCCCCTCCTTCTGAAAATTACTTCCCATTAAGAAATTTCTGTTTGACTAGATTAGAAACAACCTACGGGATTTGACTTCCAAATAATTTATTCACTTAACCTTCCAAAATAATGTTGATCAATTTTTTTTTTATTTCTAGAGAAATCATGGAGCTCATCGCTCTCATCACTCATCTGCTCCATGCTCCTCATGCTCCTCAATTATCATGATCACACGTTATGAATCCAAACCCACATTCCTGCAGAGAAATGAAGAAAGAAACAAATTTATTCAACCAATTGCTGATGCATTTACTACGATATTATTCTGACGTCGAAATTGATTTTTTTTTAAATTTAGAGAATACCGAAAGTGATCGATCGTGAGATATATATCGACAGGGATCTATCTTGAAAAGCATTGATACTCCAAAGAGTAAAATATACTTTATAGTTTTTTAATTGAATTTAAAATATTCCTAAACGATATATTTTCTAAATGTATAACGTCTTTTCAAGAAGGTGCGATAAGCATTATTTCACCAAATTAAGGATTTTCATGGGACTCAGGAAAATCAAGCAAATCTTGGTTAAAAAAATAAATAAAGAAGGTAATTGTAATGCTTGTTATTCTGTAAAGAATTTGCCATGTCCGCGACATGCTGTCGTTAAAAGAAAATATACTTAAAAAAAAGAAGAAAACACTATTTGGAGAAATAATTGTATATTCAAGAAATTAATATATATTTTCAAGAGATTACATGATGTATAATTTTGAAACATTGCGGTATAATATCAAAAGTTTAGACTATTTAAAGAGCAAAGACATACAAAATAGTCTCTTTAACAAGACTGTAGAAAATTTCACAAGGAAATTCCATGAGAGCTATTATTTGGATACCGGTATACGGTTTTAACAAACACAAAGTTTCAGGTGATGAATACTATAATATATAAAATAATATATTATAGTATCTGCCTTTAATATGCCTATATTAAAGGCAGAACGATAAGAGAGTTAAGTTAGGCCTATATATACATATCTCCCTTTAAAGAATTCCCCAATGAGTAAATTCTGAAGCCCAGAAATCGCTAGAAAGGAAATATGCTTAAAAACTTTCTCTTCATTTTGCTTTCATTTGATGAAAGAATATGTTTGCTTCCAAAACATTGTGTTTTTTCAAATCTTATTTAAACTCACAGGTTGACTCAGGCGTTGCTAAACCTCAAAATTTTCTCGTGATCGTTCTGGTGAGATAGTATATATATATATAGTTCACCATTACTGTATTTTATACCAGGGGCTTATCAAGGACTCATAAACAGGGGGGGTGTTCAAGAGTTTTAAGGGGGGTGTTGATTATATTTTGTGTGTGTTTAGATATGTGTTCAGATTTCATTAAGGGGGTTTATGAAAAATCTGGAGCGGTGTTGGGGTGTATAAATTCCTGTTTTATACACTAATTTTGTATCGATCCGAATTTGTAAAGTAAGGAGAACAAAGAAAGAACACACCATCATTCAACAAATTCTTCCGTGAGATTTCGTATTAGAGAGTTCCTTATCCAATGTTTTGAAATTAGCTTGCGGAATCCTTATTTCGTGATATCTAAACTTTCAAATAACTAAACAATCGATGCTCTGAAATTTGCGTGTTTCGGCTGTGATTACGCAATGCAGGAGATTTGCCTGATTTGCATACATTAATATGATTTTAGCATGTTATTGAGGTAATAACGCTTAATCAGTCTTCTGCCTCTTCCCCAGCCATATATCTTTTTATTGTTTTAAAAAAACGCATCCATTAATAACTTGTGAAAATGATAATTCTTTGTTTAATAAAGACAAAAAAATTCTTTCCTTAAATGGTTGCTTCAAGTTTTGAATAATTTAAAGAATCTGATTCAGTTATGATGACGTGTAGAACGTTTTTTGTAGAACGTTTTATGTAGGACGTTTTTTAGCACATTAGGGCATGCATCTATTTCGGCTGAAGTGTAATGAATATCCTTATCAAGGCAAAGGAATTAATTTGAATTAATAAATTTGACGAACCTGAAGGCGAATTCGTTGTGTCATATATCTGCTTTGTACTCTAACGAAAATTAATTTATAATTTTAATAAATCGTAATTAAAATTAGATTGAAATGTAGTATTTTTAAGGTCATCGTGTGCGGTTTCCCATACAAACGTCCATTTTAATCTCCTGTCACAGAAGGGCAGACATATGCTAAATGACATTAAATATCCACTCCCACAAAACATGCGGCCGAAACGAGAAATTTTTTCTTCATGAAAATTTTAAATTTTAAATGGTTGAATTGTATGTGAGACAGCATTAGCGACCAAGGCCACACTAAACCAAATCATTTCACTAAACCAATCACTAAATAAAACCATTTTTATATATAAATGTCTCGTATGGTATTGAATATATACTGACCAGAAAAAGTAACCCATAAAGAATGATGGCATGTCTTCGGTTGAAAACATTTGTAAGAAGAAATAAACCGAAGAAAATATAGCTAGACATGAGAAACTCTTGGGAAGAAATCGAATAATGTTTGAAGATAATTGCAAGAGTGGAACCCTCAAGAAAAGGAGGAAGAGTGGTAGACCAAGAAGTATATGTAGGAGAAATGTGGAGCACAAAACTAATGAAAATAGTAAAACATAGATGACAGCAAGGAACTTAAAGGTAACCAAGACAGTTCTTGATGAAGGCCCTATATCTTCCTAGGAATTAAAGGAAGCAAGTAGCGGATAGGAGAAGACTAATGCCTAATAAAATTGACAAACTTAAGAGATAATATAAAGGAAAAGTCATTTCATTTTTAGTAAACGTCACTAAATACACTGCTGCTGCTCAAAAGAAGGGTTATTTTCAAATGCAAAAATAAAGCACGACGCTTAAAAAAATTACAGCATATTATTACTTTCATAGGCGGCACAGTTATCGAATGGTGAAAGTAGAAAGCCGCCGGCGTAGTGTTTTATAAATTAGTGTTTTATAAATTCGAGCAGATTAAGCGACGTGAAAGATTTCATCAATACACCAATTTTTAGCTTAAATCAAAGCGGCACCTGACGCATCATCACAAGATTTGGGTGGTTGTGTGTAACTCTAGTTTTGGCTAAAAAAATACGTAGGCTGCAAAAACATTTAAAAAAATAACCACACGCCTACGAGTTAAAGAGATTTGTTGCATAGTTTTGGAAACTTTAAGTGGACTACAAGCGTTAGCATGAAACTTGGGGAAAATGAACGCAGATTAGAATAGGAGGCGCCCAAAGCAACGTGCGTCTTATGTAGCCAAAAACAAACGTTCAAATGCAATTCGAGTATGAGAAAACTGCTGTCAAATCTCTGCTTTTATGCACAATGTTGGTGTCGCTACTGCTTTGCATGAATGCGCTGAAAATCTAATCGTTTGCATATCACAGCACGTTCTATCTGTCATGTAAATTTCACATGTGTGGCGCGCCACCTTCTTGGTGTAGCAATTTTAATGACCAGTAGTGTGTGTATATATATATATATATATATATATACTTTTATCAAGACTGCAGAAAATATATGATATATTCTTTCATATCATAGAGTGGTTCGTATTAGCACAGTGCTAATAACTTTGAATAAATCTAAGTTTCACAAGTTATTGCAAAGGATTGTCAATTCGTTAAGGATAGATTATTAAATAATTCAAAATTTATTAAAAGTAGCCTATCCTTCAAGTTGATGTGAATTTGAAAAGAGAGCGAGGGAAAAAAAAAAGCAAAGAAATTCTTTTCATTTTGCTTGCATAATTTTTGTTAACTGAGAATGAATTAAAATTTTTTGTGACATTTTTTGTATCACTCTGTACCGCACGTTTAATTAGCCGTTTTTATTTCGCTTTTCTGGCTCAAAATTTTCAAATTATGGGTTTAATGACGACGTGTAAAAAAAGATGCTTAAGTTTTTGTGTACATTTTTTTTATGTTGCAGATATTTTACATTTTCCAAAAAATTAATTAAGACACTATTATTACTTGCATGTGATGTTTCATCTTTCATTTTACGTGTATACTTTTGAAATAATCACACATAAATTTGATGATCAATTTCATGGGAAATTAACAATAAATTTTAGGGAAAATAACAAACAATTTTGGGGAAATTCATAATGAATTTTAGGGAAAATTAACAATCATTTTTGGAGAAAATTTATTTAATAAATTAATTAATTAACTTTGGGAAAAATTCAGAATTAAGTTTAGAAAAATTAACAATTAGCTTTAGGGAAAGTTAGCGAATAATTTTGGGGAAAAACAAAGATATTTTGGAAATTTAACAATTAAGTTCTAGGAAAATTAACAATTGAATTTAGGGAAAATTAACAATTAATTTATTTCTTAATTGCCTATTAAAATTATTATTGAGAGAGCTACGTGGCATAGAAGGAATATATCTTTTGTTTAGAAATTTCTATTAGAGCTTTCCCAAACACTCAATATGCCAGAAAAAAAGCAGCAGAGAAAATGCGGAATTCTTTGAATATGGAATTTAAAAGAAATCCATATAAAAATGATTTTCTTAATGCCCTTAGTTCATTTGCATCTTGTATGAAAATAGTACTATATACTTTTCGACTTATTAAGGACTTAACGTCAAAAGTTAGAAACACTTCGAGCTTTAAAAAACAACGCGTTTTCGATAAATTAAATCCATTAGTGCTGAGATACTACAATTACAAATACAGGAATATATGCGCAATTATATAAATATATAAATATGTAGTAAAAATGTATAAATATATAAATATGTAATAAAAATGTAAAAATATATAATAAAATGTATAAATATGTAATAAAAATGTATAAACATAACAATAAATATGTAACAAACATGCATGACTATGTAATAAATATGTATAAATATGTACGATACACGTATTGATTCTATGGTGAGAAGGGCCGTGGCAAAAGAGCAAATTTCAATTTCTAGTCTGTCTCCATTTATTACGTATTTGTTTTTATTCAATAATAATTGGTGTATTTTGGAGAGGTAAATAACTGCTTACTGTTACTAAATGTATGAACTTCAGTTTACCCTTTTTTTAAGCAGCGCTTTGACCAAAGAACCGGAAAAAATACTCTTGACTACTTTTAGAAACAGGGTTGGACGTAGGTGTTAATGGCTTATTAAAGAAAATAATACATTGTTTTCGACAATTAGAAATAATGTTAAACACTTGTCTCAAGTTCGACGATTTATTATAGTTTGTAGAATGAAAATTTGCAACCGAACTAAGCTAATTTTTATGCAATAAATTATACAGAAAATTCAACAAGGACGGGAAGAGAGAAAAATCTGCAGGAAACGGACGAAACATAATACTTATAAGGAAAATATATCAGTCGAGTCTCTATTTAACGAAGTGCCATCGTTCCTCTGAAAAACTTCGTTATAAGGAAAATTCGTTAAATAGAAATTAACATAAATGATGAAACTTAATTTCGATAAAATGAAAAAAGCTAAATTTGGACAGTAAAAACTCATTTTATTAGACACTTTTTTTTCCAACAAGTTTAAATATTTTTCATATACAAATACGTAAATATTAATAACAAAAAGAAAAGACCGAGGCTTAATTTGCTTCTGTGTATGATCCTCATACAACATATTTGAAACAGAGAAATAATCACTAATTTTGCTTTGTACAGGTATCTTGTTAAAAACGTTTTATTTATAGAAATTCTCACACTTTTGTAAATATCGGAACACGTCATCTGTAACATTTTCTTCAACAATGCAACACGTATGTGCGAGAAGCAAATTTCGTGGCTTAGCCACACACGTACAGTGATAACATTTTTACTACACCCCATTTCTTCAATAGAATTGTTTATCACAACGGGCCGCATGTTTACAGTACAGAAGGCTACCTCAACTCCGTCCGTCCTTGATTAAAATCCTCAACTACCCCTTCTACCTAACCGACCCGCTGAAAAATTGTAAAAGATAAATTAAAAAAATCAAATTCTTTATAAAAAGAACTTCGTTATATAGAAATTGTTTTTCGTAATATGGAGACAAATTTACATGTTAATGCCATTCAAAGTCAAGGTTCCGCCGAAAATTTCATTAAATAGAAAACTTTGTTAAATGGAGACCCTACTGCATCTGATAACCATTTCTCCGATTTGCTTGAAATTTAAAGAATGAGTTCAAATTAATGTCTGTAGCGTAATACTCAGGCTTGTAGCCAGGGTGAAAGGGCAATTGGGACAAAGCAAAGGATATCTGGACCCAGGACACCAGGAGATTGTTCTACACACACACACACACACACACACACACACACACACACACACACATATATATATATATATATAGGGTAAATCCGGGTTACATGCCTCACTTTTTTTAAAATCGATATTCTGAGACCCATGGCGCACAAACATGAAATTTACTTAGTCATAATAATTAATACACTTTTAAGAAACATATATATTAGTAAAATATAATTTACAAAAAATTCAATAAGCCGCTGTAATTTATTTTTTAACACCCTTCGTTGCGGCATCTCTGCCGAGTGTGTCGGGTGTTACGCCGCACCATGAGGCTTGCCGCGTTTCGTATAGTAAATGAATTTACTTCCTATCAAATACGTTTCTTCAAAAACTATGTTATGAAAAAATAGAATAACTGAAATTGCGATTTTATAAAACATAAAAATTGACTGAATTCAAAAAACATTCGCTGTTTTTATTTTGCACTCATTTTCAGAATCGGAACAAACATGGACAAAATAATGACATAAATGAATTACTTTTTTTTCAAATAGGCTGGACTAATTTTTTAATCTATTCTCTCTCTCCCACAGTCGGCACAAAACTCATCGAAAATCGTACATTCTGCATGAAGCCATCGCTTACTTACATATAGCACAACGTAACCATTCGCATTTTTTTGTTGTGCGATAATAATTTTCTTCATATTCATTGCATGTATTCACATCCAAAGTTTGTGATGACCCAGCTTCATCTTCCTTTTTTTTTACGCATCTCATTAGGATTACCTCTGGCTTTCTCTATTGCAATGAAATCAAACCCAGAAACATCATCTACTTCAGAACTAGTACTATGACTATTTGATTCATAATCTAACCACCTTCTTTAGTTATTTCTATTTCTTTCTTTTCCAACTTTCTTCTCCAATCTTTCTTTTAACGGTCTTCTGTTTTCTGCAGTGGTTAAGACAAGTGCCTATTTCTTCATTGCCTTTCCTTTTTTCTTTATTTAGTTTTGAAATTGGAGATATTGCATGCAAATATTTCGATGGAATTGTAATATTCTTTTCAGGCAAACCTTGACAAGTATATAGCAGTGGATCCGCAAGGTCTTGTAGTTTCGGCTCAAATGCATGTTTGTTCGATGTTTCCAGTCTCAATAATGGTGGCAAAAAACGAATTTGGAGAGCTTTTTATGAATTTGGAGGATTTTTTGAAAACTTTAGTGATATATTATATATTATTATAACTTTAGTATTTATGGATTTGTAAGTAAAGAAAATTATAATTAAATTGGAGACATTTGACTAGGATTTGCGATTATATTTAGCGGCATTTGGCGCAAAATAACAAAAAATTCTCAAAATTAAAATTAACATCCGAAAGAATACGCGCGGCATATGTCCCTGATTTTAACTGCGGCATGTATACCAATTTGTAAGGTATAGATGCCTCACCCCACGCCTTCCTGATCTTGAATTCAAACATGGCGAAATAACAATGAAACCTCTCTATACTAAGACTATGCTTCGCTCAAACAGGGAATCCACTGACATCGTTAAAGTCTTAGCTGTAATATACAAAATACGATAGCACACGAAAATATTTCATAATAAACTCTATAACTCACCTTATATATTTGTTAATTTAAAAACAAAAAGGCACAGGAACACGATTTTTTTACCGAACACGCTTCAAATACTAAATGGCGCACCTTTGGTATTTTTTGCAGTGTCATCCCACAGCCCGTTTCAGAACTAAAGGGGGTGCGCAATCTATACCGCTTGCAACCGGGATTTACTTTATAAATAGCTTGAAGGGGCAAGGCCTCTGGAGCATAGGGCACCAGGAGATTGTTCAATATAAAAACTTGATGGGGCAACGGGGCACAATGGTGGGGCAACTGGGGACACGCACCTGCTGACTTCGGCTTGGCTACAGGCCTGGTAATCCTGCTGTGGTTTTATTCGCCAGTTCGTGGATGTAAAGTTATTCATGTTTTATGGATATGCGAAATTGTCATTTTCTGTTATCAATGACTAAAATACAATTCGGTGAACTTTATGGTTGAAAGTGTGCACATGTCCAATTTTCCTTACTGAAATTTCACTTCAGTCACCAAATTCGTGTGGCTTTTTTTCTTTGAAAAGGCATTTGCGAACCTAAACAGGGCGAAGTAAATACATTGTATAATTTAAAAAAAAAAAAAGAACATCATTGGCGTAATAATAGGGCTGTACAGTGAAATGATCAAAACATATGAGGGGCAATACACACATCTTATAAATAAAACCGATTTAAAACGTTTCCGCTTATCAGTGTTGCACACTAATATTGAAAGAAAGGTAACTAACCGAGCACGTGCGCCTTGTTTGGAGCAGAATGAGCCCTGCTGTCTTTGCGTCATGAAAATACAACCAACCAGCAGAACACGGGAAGTTGCTCAGTTTCGATTATAAATTCGACCCTGTGGTGTTTTAGCCGTTGATAAAAGAAAAACAATGAAAAATTTACCGTAAAGTAAAACATGAGTAGCTTCGTATTCACGAATTTTTAAACAGAAACCCACCAGGATTACATGTTAGGCATTGATCTGAACTTATTTTATAAATTTACAGCTAATCGGAGAACTCGTCAGATACTTTTCTTGTCTGTATTAAAATAAACAAGACAAGGTCAAAGAGATATAACTGCTTATTCGGAAAAAACATTGTATTCAAATGTATAGGAATGAAGCTGAATTTACTTTAAGGGGATACAGGAGTTTTAAGCGTGTAAAAATAATCTAGAATAGCCATTTTTTAAGCTACAAGTTTAATGAGAACTACATGCTTTATTCTAAAAAAATTGGGGCGGAGTTTGAAAAGGTCATAAAAAATTATAAAAATGTTATTATTATTACTTTTAATATGCATATCACATAATTTAAACAAACAGGTTTTTTTTATGACATATCACCTAACATTATCCGTAAAATAACTTCAGTTTAAATTATTCGCCTTGTATAATTTTCATTCTAATATAAAGCTAAGAATGGTTTTTATTATATGAAGCAAAATTATTGACATACAATGCAAAATTTAAAAAAAAAATTAAAGAATATAAAAATTCATAATTTTCTTAAAATGGTGTTTTTTTTTTCATTTTAAAGGCTTATATAGAAAAAAATTATTAAGAAATTTCAAAATTTTGCTTCATATAACTTATATAAATAAATTATTTATTATATATTATAAATTATATATTATAAATTACTAACACGTATGACAAATTTCACCTTTCTATCTTTGCCATTTTCTTTAACCTTACGGATAAAACATAAAAATTGCTAATCGAGAAAACAGCGTTTAAAGATTTAACTGTGACATAGCTTGACATACCACTTGACTCCACACATATCGCTATAACTTTTGACCTGCTTAAGATAATAACATAATTCTTGTCCTAAAATTTTAAAGAAGAATTATATTATTTTTTAAATTATAAAAAAATTGATTTTTTAAGTTTTAAAACTCCTATCCCCCCTTAAATAAGGAACAGGATAAAAGCTACAAAAGTATTTCGTAGTAAAAAGAACTTAAAAAAATAAGTTACTTACAATATGCAAAACTCAAAATTTCGAATATAATAGTTTGGAAGATTTTCTTCAGTAATGATTTGTTGATTCATGACATGGTACTAATAGAAAAGATGGCAGAAGAAAAATAGAAAACACGAAAGAATTTATTACTCATTTCTTTCGGAAAAAGAGACAAATAAAAAATTCAAGAAATTATTGATATAAACGTATTTTTTAAATAATATCCTAAACGAAAAAATAATAAATAGAAAATAGAAATAAATTTAAAAATTACGGTTTCTGAGGTTATCTGAAATTTTCAAATTTTTGAGAAAGGCGAAAAAGGAAAATAGTTTAAGCCAGCTATGCTTCGAATCATGCAATTTTCTTCTTTCGTTTAAAAATCGCTTTTATTACAGGAAAGTTCGTATCGCAGACTCTACTTCAGATAATAGGTTCATCTACTTGATCACCAAAAAAAAAAAAGAAAAAAAAGAAAAAGCAATCCAGAAAAATTTGAAAAAATAAAAATGGAAATTTTAAAATATTTCGTGAATCAGTTTTTATATTAAGTTTAGAGAAATTTGTTTAATTTTTAGAAATCGTTAAAAACGTCCAAAATCCTTTTACCTTAAAAGTATTTCATTAAAAACAAAAACGCGTTAAAAAATTAAAAATAGATCAATTATTGAAATAGATAATTTTATACCGGCAGCTATTAAATATTTAACGCCGGTTTAAATTATATCTTTCTTGAATTGGTATGTCAAATGCCAATTTATTTCATTCTAAAAACGTTTTTGACGAGCTTTAGCATATAAAAATCGTCACATCTGGCAGTAATTTTCTATCACGGTTTTATGTTCAATTGCTCGTCCAATAAATTTCATACCATCAATATTAATTTATTTTTAATTTAAACAAACATTTACCCTTTTTCTGAACTGGCCTTTGTTGTTTGGACAAATTCCCCAAACCGTATGGCACTAGGAATGATAAACACAGGCGATACAACACAATGTATAAGAGTTGAAAAATTACACAACTATACAACAACAACGAAAAATTATATATTAAATTTTTTACATACTTCATATTTCGTAAAATATTATTACTCTTCTCAGGGATAACACAATTGCCAAATAATTACATAAAAAGGTTAAACATTGGTAAAATAGCAATGAAAAAGGTCACTCAAGCTTTCGGACGCATCAGCAGCAGTCCTTCATCAGGAGTAATGACGATGTTATGTTTCTGTCTTCTTTATTCTTGAAATTTCTGGAAAACCCTTCAGAGTAGTCCCGCAGAATGGGAAAAACCTAGTGGGAACCAATGGGAGGCCTCCAATAGAATCATGGAAGAACCCCAATAGGGACCAATAAGAAACCCACACTGCGGGTTACCTAATTTGGGGATGTCTCATACATTTCAGAGTAAGAGTTGTTTGTGTGTTTCTGGAAGTGGCTGCATGAATTAATGGCTTTCCCGTATAGTTTTCTGTAAGTTTCCCAAGATTCTAGGAAGGGTTGACTATTTTTGTTTTTGATATGACGGTGTAGTATTTTTGTTAAGTTCCAGTCGGGTTTGTGTTCATGTTGTAAAGCGTGTTCTGCCAGACGTGCGGCTATGTCTCCTTTCGCGAGTGCTTGTTTGTGTTCTTTTCTTCTTGTTTTAATCATTCTTTTTGTTTGTCCTATGTAATGTTTATTGCAGTCTTTGCATGGTATTTGTATACGGCGCCTATGAGATCTTCTGGTGGAACTGGATCTTTAACTTTTGTAAGTTGTTTGCGAAGTGTTGTGACAGGGGAATAGAATATTTTGATATTTGCCTCCTTGAGGATGTGAGAGATTGTTTCGGAAATGCCGTGAATATATGGAATAGATATGCGGGTGTGAGATGTATTGTTTAAAGACTAACTAAAAGTCTCTAACATCTGCACATTGTTGAAATTTTGTCTGGACTCTGCTGTGTTCTCCTCAAATGGTTCTATCCATAGACAAGTTTTTGGCACTGCCATGGGATCTCCGGTCTCAAGTGTTGTAGCTAACTTGGTTATGGAGTCATTTGAGGAAACTGCTTTGTCCTCACCGAATTTTAACATTAAATTCTGGAAAAGATACGTCGACGACACGTTTGTTGTACTTAAAACTAATACACTCCAAAGCTTCTTCCATTACCTTAATAACTTAAACTCACATATAAAATTCACATACGAAACAGAACAGAACAATAAACTCCCTTTCCTAGACGTTCTTGTACACAGATCTCACGATAACTCAATCTTCACCTCAGTTTACCGTAAACCCACACATACAGACAGATATCTCGATTTTAAATCGCATCATCCAACATGCCACAAAGCTTCCGTTGTTAAAACATTAAGTCTTAGAGCGAATTCTCACTGCAGTAATGAAACACTTTCAAACACAGAAACAAAACACATACACACGGCACTTAAAAATAATGGATACCCTAAACGATTCATTCTCAGAAACTGTAGACCCAATAGTACATCTTTAAACAATACATCTCACACCCGCATATCTATTCCATATATTCACGGCATTTCCGAAACAATCTCTCGCATCCTTAAAGAGGCAAATATCAAAACATTCTATTCCCCTGTCACAACACTTCGCAAACAACTTACAAAAGTTAAAGACCCAGTTCCACCAGAAGATCTCACAGGCGCCATATACCAAATACCATGCAAAGACTGCAACAAACATTACATAGGACAAACAAAAAGAATGATCAAAACAAGAAAAAAAGAACACAAACAAGCACTCGCGAAAGGAGACATAGCCTCACGTCTGGCAGAACACGCTTTACAACACGGACACGAACCCGACTGGGACTCAACAAAAATACTACACCGTCACATCACAAACAAGAATAGTAGACTCTTCTTAGAATCTTGGGAAACTTACAAACTACACGGGAAAGCCATTAATACATCACAACCACTTCCAGAAACTTATAAACAACTCTTACTCTGAAATGTATGAGACATCCCCAAATTAGGTAACCCGCAGTGTGGGTTTCTCATTGGTCCCTATTGGGGTTCTTCCATGATTCTATTGGAGGCCTCCCATTGGTTCTCATTGGGTTTTCCCATTCTGCGGGACTACTCTGATGAAGGGTTTTCCAGAAATTTCAAGTATAAAAAAGAGACAGAAACATAACATCGTCATTACTCCTGATGAAGGACTGCTGCTGATGCGTCCGAAAGCTTGAGTGATCTTTTTCATTGCTATTTTACCAGTGTTTAACCTTTTTATGTAATTTCCTCCCTGGTACCCTGTATTTTATTTCTACCAAATAATGGTCAATACACAAAGTCGCCGGGACGTATTTTTTGTGATTTTTTCGTTTGGAGAATTTATTATACTTAATAATTTTCGACACCCACGTATTAGCTCACATTAGAGCTTTTAGGTTTAGGAGAAAAAGTGACGCAGTCCCCGCCATGGAGTCGAACTAGTGTCCCTCCGTTGAATGCCTTGATCGTTAGACCAATGAGGACTGGAACAATTATCTCTTTCTCCGTATATAAGGGTGTGAGATATTATTACCATTCACAGGGATAATGTAATTGCCAAATAATACGGAAAAATCACAAACAACGTTGTGTGTTGGCCATTACATATCATATATGCTCATTGTATACTACACACATCACACTGTAATATATATTACATCGTATGCCGCATATTACATTGTATATACTACATATTATATTGTGTATCGTATACTACATATTATATTGTGTATCGTATACCACATATTATATTGTGCATGTATACTACATATTGCATTGTATATTGTATACTACATATTACATTATATATATTTTTACATTAAACATTACATTATATATTACATTTATATATTACATTATATATTACATTGTATATTGTATACTACATATTACATTGCATATTGTATATTACAATGTATATGCTCATTGTGTACAACATTCAATATGTACTGAAGGTTGAATAAAATTTATTATTTTATTACATTATTTCATGAACTTTTGACTCTTTTGCATAACTAATTATGATATATATATGTATCTCCTTCACATTCCGGCTGATAACAAAATGTTACCAGTTATGGAACTCTCTTGTTGATATTTCAATTGATCAGATCGATATCTTGTATGCACAGGTTTTAAAGATTAAGTTTGCATAGACAGATACATGCGTCTAAAATATAGGACACACAAAGTCACATTCACATTCCAAAATTAATAAATCTGCTTAGGACCGAACATATATAAGCCGTAATTACCATATAAGAAGGTGAACGCATAAAATTCAATCAACATATCATCACATGTAAACATAAAGATAATTTCATATAAAGCATAATCAATACAGCATTGCAGAAATGTAAGCTTGAATCTTTGCAAAATGCCATATATTCTCTTCTGCAACTTTCTATTTATCGATTTCTCATACACAACGTTTCAACATATTACTAAGTATTTATATAAATCAAACAACAATGTCAATCAATCAACGTTTATTGGCGTAGTGATACCAACGCCGATGGTATGGCGTGATTAGATGGTGAAACGTTCGAAAGAAAATAAATATTTCTGCCTTCGGTGGGACCTGAACCCACGACCTTCCACTTGCCGGGCGGAGGCTCTACCCACTGAGCTACGAAGGACAATATATAATCTCTTTACGAACGTATATAAATTTACTGTTGCCAGTTATTTCGCAGAATGGTGTAGTACATAGACTACTATTTAAACCAAATTGCAAAGAGACTGGTATTAAATTGATCGAAATGCCCGTTGCAGCATATGTATTTATTTTATATAAATCGAACACTACGCAGATTAAATCAAACAACAATATAAATCAACGTTTATTGGCGTAGTGATACCAGCGCCGGCATAACAGTGGCGCTGGTATCACTACGCCAATAAACGTTGATATACAGGGTCTTTATAATTAAAGCTCCACTTCGTAAGCTATTACCAAGTTTGATAACATTTGGTCCAGTAGTTTTCATTTTATGGCCATTTCAAAGTGGAACTTTAATTATAAAGACACTGTATATTGTTGTTTGATATTATGAAGTGTAATAGAGTTCTAAACTGATTAGCAAAAATGGTTTTAGTTCACGTTACTCGATCCACTGATGTCAGGTGACTGAAGAGATAAGTTATTGTCCGAGATTTTTCCAAATAAAGGGAATTAAGAAAAATGAGCTCACGGGTTCATGGGCTAAATAAGATTTCTGTGGCATTAATAATTGTTGAAACATTGAGCTAGCTCGTCCAACAATTAACCTCCAGGGCATACGTCTTCTCGAGGACGTGGATTTCTTTGTGGAGAATAAAGAGAAGACAGGATTTGATATTGACCTTCCGCAACTACTAAATTTCGAATCTTTTTCAAATGGTAAATCGATGGTACTAAACACTACAATTACGAAAGTCTTTCTCTGTAATTTCTATGTTTAAAAACGGTAAGAAGGGACTGACAAGAATCGATTAAACAATATTATGGGAAAAGGATGAAATAACTAATTAGGAAATTGTCATCTGATCTTGAAATAGATCAGGGGTCGAAGATGATCAACCTCTGTTGGCAATCTGACTAAATTCTTAAACAAAGTTATTCCAAAGACCGTTTCGCCTGTAGAATTTGCATATAGTATGAAAGATGGAAGCCTAACTGTACACGTAGTGAGAAACGGGTAGAGTTATGCGCAAACTTCGTTCAACAAAACCTCCTTTAATGAACGAACAACAGTCGCATTTATGATGTCTTGGGATTGTGGGAGGCAGCTCTGGAATTTCTAAAATTTCCACGCTCTTTAGCAGCCAAGCCGCGTGCTTCGTTAAGAATTCAAAGAAATATGAACCTGTGCTTAAGGAATCAGGGCGAGATTCATTTATTTATTTCGTACCGTCTGTTAATGTGTCAAAGGATGCGCATTCTGAGATACTCACTCAAGACAAAGCTTTCAGTAAGACAAAATCAAAACTGGGTACAAAATAATTGGGCGAGCTTTGCTGTGAAACTACAGTCAAACCCCGATTTAACTCCACTATCAGTTACAAGGCAATTTGGAGCAATAACAGGTTTGGCAGTATATTGAGTTATCTGCTAATATCTATAATATTTATGAAATTCAATTGGAACATGAACTTGCCTCTTCAAATTCTCTACAGAAGTTTTTACAAGAATAGTGGACACAATAACACAGTATAAGCAAAATTGTTATTCTAATCTGTATTATTCTTACTCGAGAAATAATTCAAAATGCTTGTTTGGGTTTTATTTTTTGCAATAATTTTTTCAATGTCCTTTTCGACTAATGAAAGAGCGCCCATCGTAATCTTACCTATAGCACTTTTTCAAGAAACTTCGTAATTTATTAATGAAGTTTTTTGTTTCTTCTGATTAGATATTCTGTTTCTCATAATGTCTTCGATTATCGTAGCATGTTTAGCCCTCATTTGCGCAATCCATATGTAAAGGGCATCTTCTAATTTTTCATGCTTTTTTCCAGATTTCACTCTTTTAATGTTTCAGATTGAATCATTCCTTCCTTGAAACCACTTTTCTTTATGGCAAAAAGCACCTATCTATCATCGACTAAAAAGTTTTTACCAAATCGGAGAAAATTGACTTGGTGTGCCATATTTGTGACTCATTCCGATTATTTTCTTTGTACTTACTAATTTCTCGTTTTTCCGAAATTGAGAACAGTTTTCTTTGATATAATAAAATGGAAGAAAAAGATCAGAGATTCAAAAACTTGAAATGCAATGACTGCTTTGCAGGCAATATATCCCACAATTGGTGGTCTTGTAGTCATGGCACCGCTCACAGCACTATCTGTACACTGTCGTAATCATGGGGGGTAATGGAGTTGTTTTTATGTATTGTATATATGAATATATAGAGTTATAGCTCTGTAAACCCCCTTATGAAATTTTTGTGTACTCCTGGTCATTTGTACTCAGTGCAATCGCTAATCATAATCCGGAAATGTAAAAGAATTCTCTCAGCAAATGGCTCTGGCGCATGGCGTTAAAATGAGTTGGAGCTATAACGGGCACATTACATTGTGGCTCCTATTATAGGTGTGCCGAATCGTTCAATGGACGAATCAATGAACGATTTTGCCTATCTACAATAAACGATCAGACTCGTCCAGTGATTCGGTCTTGAACGATTTGGCACCTCGCTAATTCCTATACGAAAGATCTGTTCACTGCCATTTTATGGCTCTATTTCGCAGGGCGCTATAACGGATACATTATATTGTGGCTCCTATTCCTATTACAGGTGTGCCAAATCGTTCAGTGAACGAATCAATGAAAGATTTTTTCCATCTATGATAAATGATCAGATTCGTTCAGTGATTCGGTCTTGAACGATTTGGCACCTCGCTAGTTTCTATATGGAATATCTGTTCAAGGCCAATTTACGGCTTCAAGTGGAGTTGGCGCCATAACCGGATTTGAAAGTACCTTTGTTTGTTTGTTTGTTTGGCTTTTTTATGGCGCAAGAGCATCTGGGCTATACTGCGCCAAACATGGTAAAATCAAAGACTGTGTCCGTTTTCTTGTTTATTTTCTTTCCGTTTAGTGAAAAGTTAGACCTTCCAATTTTAGTTATACAAGTTTTACCACTTGTGTAACTAAAATTACATACGTTTAATTAACTTTAAATTTTAACGTTTAATTAATACGTTTAATAAATTACATAAAATTACGTATTTTTGGTGTTTCTAGTGAGCGGGTGAAGTCGGTGCAAAATTATTTATAAAATTACAGAGATTATAATTTTCATATAATAGATACGTTGCGCTTTCGAAATCATTAATACTGAAAAATACTTTTGAAATAATAAACTGAGGAAAATTAAATAAGAAGAGAACTAAAAATAATAAAATAAAATAATGAAATAAAAATAAACAAATTGAAAACTTCTAAATAAACTGTTAAAAATATTTCTAGCAGAAACGAAATGCTCTGAAATGAAAAAAAAGGCAAGTTTAGTCCAAATGCATTTTCTAAAATTTTGATAAAATATATTTCAAGAAAAAGTCGCTCAAAACTTTTTTACAATATCTGATAAGAAACACCAGGTTTGAAATGAGCAAGCAAAAAACTTTATACCTCTATAGTCACATTTTTTAAACTTTAAAAGTTAGTTTTAAAATTGATACAGCAAGACCAATCTTTACGAAAACTTCTAAGATACGGTCACCCCGTTTTTACGATCAGATAATAATTTCCTGGCAAAAATAACCCTTCACAAAAAATTCCCTCTTTTGCTGCCACTCCCTCTTTACAGAGAAATTTTTTGTTCGGTGCGTGACCGCTAACGAGGATTTTAGTGTATTTTATAAAAATTTTCTGGTCGTAACTCGTTTTTTGCTTAGACAATAAAATATATTAATGACAATTTCACAAAATATTAATAAAGCACCTTAAGACAGTTTTATATAATTATATATTCTAACTAAATAAAACTATTGCATTCATTTAAAGAAGTAAAACTTCATATGGAATTGGGAATGTCATTCCTCAATACAGTTTTAAGGCCCAGATTTAATATAATGTTAAATCTTCTGTTGACTAAGAGCTTTGCCCCTAATGAGACAAGAGTGGGAACCTTCAATTAACATTTCGATGATAGGATACCTATTAAATATGTTTGGGAAATTGACAAGGTTTCATTCACATTTATGTGAAACAGATTAACTAAATTACATTCAGGTACCATACTAAGTGAAAACGGTATTGGGACCATGATTAAAATAAATATAAGAGCAAGGTTAAGCATGCAACTTATTTTTAACGAGCTTTAGTGAATAAAGCGTCGTGACCGTAACTCTGACCACTATTTCGTTGCCAGTTCTGGGCATGGTCACTTTCTTCTAAGTTTAGGCTACTTTTATGACTCTTATGGGTAAAGTATATTTCCTAATAAAAAAGTCCTATTCAGGCCTAAATAAATAAATTTCAGTCCTCAATAACTTCATCTTTTCTATAATATGGAAAACTACTTCGGATATTAAAGGAATTCTTAAGGGGCAGTGTGATCACTTTTCACCATAGCAACAATATGGGGCTGATTCGTTTTTGGACGTAGCGTTAGAACATGGGCGGACAGGGTGGCCAGACCCTGGGTCGGTGCGCCCTTATGGGCGGTTAACAGGACTCGCGCCTCCCGATTATCAAAGGCGTGCGCCCTTTGAGAGGACTCAGTCCGCTCCTGCGTTAGAAATGCACAAACCTTTCTTTAAAAAACGGAATAATTTGTAAGCATTATTGGAAACTACTTTTTCCGATCACCTATTCACACTTGTTTCTGTTTAATCAATAACATGTGGTCAGTTCATCAGACTTTTTCTCGGAATCATTGAAATAAATAGTGAGTTACAGTTATTTTACATTTTATACATGTTTCATTTTGCTAAATCAGTTTTAAACCTAGAATTCGAATGAATAAATTTCTTTATGAAGACATCAAATGAAAGAAGAATTTGTAGGTGAGATTTTGAATATTTTGTGAGATCGCTGTTCACATTTTTTCATTTGTAATTAATGATAATCACTTGGTTCATAAGAATTCTACTGAAAAACATTAGAGTTAATAGCGATGTCCCTCTTGCAAGAAACTCGCCTCTAGGGCACAGACTTACGTGAAATAAAATTAATCAAGTAACTGATATTCTTGTGAAGGGGCGGCAAAAATTACTTTTCTGCAAGGCACATATTTTACCTCTGGGAAATTAAATTATGATTTAATCATATTGTTAATTTCTGATGAGAGTTTATTATTTTTTTGTGCGCAATATTGGCGTTATATAAAATGCAGACTTTATAAACCTTGAGATTAATACAATAGTTAGAAGAACTGGACGTTATTAAAAAATATAAATTACCCAAACCTAAAACAAATAAAGGGAAAGATGATATAAATTATAGTGGAATAAAACTTTGGGAGGAGTTGCCGTGTAAAGTGAAAAATTTGAAGAATTTGCCATCTTTTAAAAAGAAATTGAAGAACTATTTTTTAAAAATGATGTAGGATTAATTTGTTCTCTTTTTTATTGCAATTATTAATATTTTATATGTATGATGTGGGATTCGTTTATACTTTTTTATTGTAATTATTAATATTTTGTATGTAAAGTCACTGGGTTTGGGTGTTTCTTAATCATTTTTGGTTTTGACCTTTTTCCTTCATTTATTCATGTAAATGTATAAATGTAAATAAAACTTTTTTGTATTGTATCTTATTGTCCTGGTTTCTACCCCTTAACCCTACTTAATCAGCCGTCCTATGTGTTCATATTAAACATGAACAATAACTTATAATCTAGAAAACATTCCGATCATCTCTGTTGAATCGTTTAAGTATCTTGGTCTCACCTTTACTTCTGATCTTCGTTGGAATTTACACATTGCTGCAATTATAAATAAGGCTAAACTTTGTTACCTCCAAAGACAAATATTCTACAATTCAAATCCGTCTACTATGTTATAAAAGTTTTATATTGCCAACCTTGTCATATAGAGCTGAGCTTTGGAACCCTTACCAAATAAATAACATCACCAAACTTGATTCCATTCAAAATTCAGCCACTCGATTCACTTGCAATTCTTGATCACCACGCCCATCAATATAATTACGTAAGCAAGATCTTGGACTTATTTCCTTAGCTACTAATCGTAAATATCATCACCTAACACTGTTTTTTATAATGTACCATAACATAACACCTCTCTTCAATAACCCAACACTCACTTCCGCCTCTTATACTTCTGACAGTCTTGATCATTCTTTCAAATCTCTTCCGATTTATGTGAGATCACACACCTATAAATTTAGTCATTTTCCCCGGCCCTGCGGTGGCGCAGTGTGGTAACGCGTTCTCCTAGTGCGCCGCTAATCCGGGTTCGACTCCCAGCAGTGCAAAAAGAACGCTTACTCAGAGATCTCATAAAGATCGCACTGCTCACTGTAGTCCGGGGTTTGGTTCCCTAGGCCTTAAGAGGTTCGGATTCCTCGGAAAACAGTAGGTCCCGGCGCAGCATGACCACTGTAGTCTTTGAGCCGTAAAACCAAAAAGAAAGCGAAGGTCCTTTTCCCAACATTATCCGAGACTGGAATGCCCTTGACTAAGAAATAGACTGCGCCTCATCATTACCTCTATTTTCCAAAAACTATTACGTGTTTATATTTTGTTTTCATTATATTATTGAGCTACAATATTTATTCTGTCTGGTCGGTTTTGTTCCCGTCTGTTTCCAGTTTAGGCCTATGCAGTATTCTGAAATAAATAAAAATAAACAAACACATATAAAAATATATTTTGTTAGAATTAGATTTTATGTTGTATATATAAAATCATGGCATCGTGATACCTAAATAGAATTCCAGCATATTTGTACTAAATTGATGAACATATCACACACATATAGTAATAACGGGTAAAAATTATGCATTATATATCAATGACGTGACATACATAGACTGTATCTATGAGAGAATGGAGGCATATGCGTAGGCAGAAATTCACAAAGGAAGGTTATAGGCTTAATGGGAGGGGTTACAGAGCTACAACTCATATAACGCCTTGGCGCAGTATAGCCCAGATGCTCTTGCGCCATAAAAAAATCCAAACAAACAAACAAACAACTCATATATTCCTATGTTAGACATATAAAATTTCATTGCGATGGAGGTTACAATACCCAAAACTGCCCCCTGGCTACGCCTATGGGTGGAGGTACACCTATTCTCTTACAGTTAACGAAAGGTTGGGGAGGAAAAAAAAGATACTTCAATGAGTATTTAAAACGAGTCAGTAAAAGACTGCCAAGGGAAGTGGATTTAAAAAAGCAGTACAAAGGTGAGAGAGAATTGAAAAAGATTTGCAAACTACATGGATTTCAAACACACCCTAAAGTTGTGAAATGAAACACTTCTGTGCCCAATACTTGAAATAAAGGAAAAAGCGGGCATTCAGAGAAACTGTTGGTGGCTTTGATTGGTTACTTTGGTTACTTCGATTGGCTACTTTGAAAAGGAAGACTGATAGTCTTATTTTTACAGCATAGGGACCGGTATTGCAAAAGAATGTGATGTTTTCCAAAATACAAAAACCACGATAGTATGTGCAGACTTTGTAAAATAAAAGATCAAAAAGTCGATCACTTAAATAGCAGTGGTTGTGGAAAATAAGTGGTTTACCACTGGAATTTCTGTAAAAAAAGTGAAATATCCCGCAAATAATAACCGATGGAAGAGTGAAACAAAAAGTTACTAAAAACAGCCAAGTTAATTTTTTTAAGAATTTTCGTGTACAAACAGACAGAAACTTAGAAGACAAGGCTGTTGATATAATACTGGTAAAAAAAAGCTTTACCTTACAGACATTGTGCAATTTCCGGTGACATTAGAATTAAAGATAGGGAATCTGAAAAAAATTAATAAATAACATGACTTAATAGCAGAATTTAATAAACACTCTGGAAAACACGTGCAACTGTTATCTTAATGGTGATCGACGGACTGGGAGCCATCATATAAGATTTAAAAATTTCCTGGAAAAATTGGGCATTACAGACATAACCACAGGGCAACACAAGCTCCGACCCTGCCCACAATAACTGTTTAAACACCTTGTACATCAGACTAATTCTGACATTATGGCTAGATAATTTTATTCGACTACTACACATAAACAGGAAATTACATTTGACAAGAACAAGTAATAAATTTAAGTAAATATTTGCCGACGGATACAATAATGACAAAAATTAAACACATTCTGTCTCCTTTGTAAATAATAAAATCCATTGTAAACTCTTTCAAATTTTTATAATAGAAAATGTAATTAATTAGAACATGCTACGAAAATTGACAACGAGATAAATTTTTAGAATACCGGCAAAGAAACATGATGCGGTAACACTTTGTTGTCGTTGCAAATCGAATGCAAATCACTGCAAACATTAAATATGTAAGTTACTGTGATGAACTCTATTTAATTACCAAAAAACACAGCTAATAACTATTGAAAAACCTTAATCACAGAAAACCATATTTAAAACGCGTACTAGTATCGGTAAACTATGTATCCGATTGAACTAGAGAATGGAAGATTACAAATTAGTATGGATAAAATTACTAGGGATCCCATATTTAGTAACAGTAAACCTATAAATAACCTTCACCACGATAAACTTTAAAATAATAAAGAAAGGATGGAAAGAGGTGGAAGAGTTACTCGGCTGATATGTCAAACCCTCTTGTCCTTGAATTCCAATTAGGGGAATTTAATTGAATTCCTGGAACAAGATTTCAGAAAAGAAATTAAATTGAAAAAATTTTCTCGAATTTTTTAATTATTTGAGATAATTTCTGTGGCAGGAAATGAGAACACTTTCGTTTCTGTAGTTTCGGAATATCTTTAAATTCGTCCTCAGCATCATTTGTTTAGCGTCGTGGTTTGTTATTTGGTTTTAACCGCGATTTAATTCAATAAACCTGAATTATCCAAAAAAGTATACTTTATTTACATGCTGAATTACCATCCTCTTCATGTGCGTGTAATGGAATACGGAATTAAATAATATGTGTCTATTCTTGTTAATACTTTTAGGGTATTTCTACAAATGTACTCGTTTTATACAGTGCCGTATAAAAGGGTGGGTAAACAAGATCTGGGCCCTGGCCTGCAACACAGAACAAGAGTCCGAAATTGGCATTTTTATTGTATATTACCATATTTTTCTGATTTCAAAAGCTTTGCAATTTAAGAGTTAGTCTAAAAAGAATCCTCAATGAAAGAACAATTACACGGCCCCCAAATGATATTAAGATGGACCTAGTTTTGTAAGTTGAAAATTGTAACATGCCCAAAGGTTTCTCAAAATATGAGGTATGAAAAGTAAAAATTAATGTATCAGTTAAAAGATTTCTTCAGAAGAGGGTGTAGTTAAAGAGAATATATATATCTATATTTGACAACACCGTAGAGACAGAAAGCTATCGACGACACTTATTCGTGTCGTGCTTGAATTGCATGTAAGAAAAACAAATACAAAGACTGGCATGAAAATGACGGGACCTCAGCTGAAATTTAAATAATAAATAACAAAGGTCACTTATAAGAAGCTGTTCCACATACACACACACACACACACACACATGTTTTAATCTCAAACCAGAGATACAGTCGAAACCGCGTATATGCAACTCGAACATATGCTAAAACTGGATATATACAAAAAATATCGAGCCTCAAATTTTCTTGTATCTTTTTAATGTTATCTAAACCCGCTTAATTGCGATTTTATACATACAAAAACCGCATGTATGCAAGTATTTTTGAAGCCAAACGAATGTTTTATTATAGAATTTAAACCGGATATATGCAACCATTATGAACAAGTTTTCATCCACAGTGAATGTGTAGTTGGCAACTCTATTTTTAAGGATTGGCTTTTCCCATTAAAAATAGCTGTCAACCCTTGTCGAAGTGTCATTTATCAATTTATTTATGGCTTCGTCTACGCATTCCTCGGCTTTCTAATAGAATAATAACAAATAAATAGATTTTATTTATCACAGGAGACATACAATGCACACAATCTGTAAAGACAAGCTTATGCATTACATTAGACGAGTTCCATATACAATAAATTACACATACAGACGTACATAATATGCCTATGTTCGGAATCACTATCAAATTTTGTATTTGTAACTGACGCAGTGAATTACACGTCTAGTGTTTTATTGGTCTACAAAATACTTAGTCTATTTGCAAGTTTTTTGCTTTCTTCTTTTGCACTTTTCAGTTTATATTTATTGTGAACATGGCAGATGAAAAGAAATCAACATATCTACTTAAATATTGATCAAAAGTTGGCGATTTTAAATTATTTGCAATCAAACAATAAGACAAAGATAGAAATACCAAAAGAATATGATTATAATTTGCTCACTATTTTCCACAAATACGGTACATGCGTTTATGTAAGTAGCACATTATTTCTTGTTACTCTTATTAATGAAATAGTAACTGTGCATTATAAATATTGAAATAAATAATGTATATGATTTATAAAATTAGAAATAAGAATATCTAATTTAATAATAAAATTCAATAAAAATTTAATAATAAAATTCAATAATAATTTAATAATAAAATTCAATAATAATTTAATAATAAAATTCAATAATAATTTAATAATAAAATTCAATAATAATTTAATAATAAAATTCAATAATAATTTAATAATAAAATTCAATAATTTAATAATAAATTAATAATAATTTAATAATAAAATTCAATAGTAATTTAATAATAAAATTCAATAATAATTTAATAATAAAATTCAATAATAATTTAATAATAAAATTCAATAATAATTTAATAATAAAATTCAATAATAATTTAATAATAAAATTCAATAATAATTTAATAAAATTAAAATAAGAATAATAAAATTCGATAAAAATTTAATGAGCAAATTATTTGAACGCTATAGTTCAGAAAATACCTCTTTTATGTAAAACCCGCTTATATGCGAAACTCGCTTATATGCAAAGGATTTCGTTGCTGTGTCCATTTGCATATATGCGGTTTCGATTGTATGTGATAAGAAGAAAAAAACAGAGGCATTCGCCCGGATTTGAGTGGAATCGGCGATATCTCAATATGAACTTAAGCGTCATAACTTAATCTCGGATTATATGGACTAAAAGTCAGCAAAGTTTGCACGCAAATATGCACTAAAAAACTTCAAAATATGCACGTACATTCACTTAAAATGGATAAACATGAACCTAAAATGAATACATATTCACTTAAACGTTTTTAACTTCCTTGAAAATCATATGTCCTGCCTTTCAGAACAAATAAATTTATTATTAACTGCTAAGTAGAAATATTCGATATACGCAAAATGATATGCTTTATTCATATAGCACAATTTTTATTACGGAACATCACAATGTGTTTATAGATACTCTAAAAAATTAATACTTGTTTTCTGTCATTCTAAAGTATTTAAATGGTCAAAAAAGACCTTCCCAGAGCTACAGAGGATATTGAATAGCATTTATAAAATTCTTCGTGTGGTTTACATCCCTTATAGGCTATGAACCACATCTAGTAATTGACATATAAGGATAAAGAATTTTACTATATGTGTGTTTTATCTGGCCTTGTGTTGACTACTAGTATAGGAGGAACCCTGGTTCGAATCCAGGATGGGGACGGCTTCTCCTTTTCTCCTAAAACGAAAAAGCTCTATCTTGAGCTACATATACGCGGGTGCCATATGTGCGAAAATTATTGTGTCACTAATCTTGCACAACAGAACTAAAATTCGGTCACATAATAAGGATAGCGGTTATAGTTTAGCCGTGACTATATTTTTACCCTCCTATGACGTATAATTAAGCGTGTACGTTTACAATTTCTTTTCTTTCCCTGTTCAGATTTAGTAAGAAAAAGATTTGGTTTTATTTATGGGGGTGATTTTTTACGATATAGGAATAATAAAGTTAGTTAATTTAAAATTACTAAAACTCTTAAAACATGTATTTATTCCAAAAATTTGCTGTTTTTATGCATTTATACGTACTACCGCTACTACAAAAAGGCTGAAATATGCACACATGCATTTGCATGTAATCCGGAGTCTAGCCATAATCAACAAGAAAACTGAGACCTGGGGGACGATAAGGCCATCATCCCCAGGGGCCGAATACAGATATTGGGGCCCCGGCCCAACTTGAATTTGACCCCCCCCACTAACGTACGTATTGGATATATATCTGAAAAACGTACGCACCCTTATTACCATTTAAAAATGGAGGTAAAAATATGCTTTTTGATCCCACTTTCACGTCAATGTCGGATGTCCAAGAATGAACTTGCAGAGCTGAAGTTGTAAAAGTTTTGCGAAAAGTATCGAATAATGTGACGCATTGGCGCACCATTTTCGTGTTTTTGAAAACTCTGCTCTTTTATTATCCAATTCTCAAAGCTGTGGTTGTAACTAAATACCAACTGTGATGTTGTTGGATTCGTTTCGGATTGTAAATCTGAAGAAAAAACGTTTTTTTGTATTAATTTACTATTTTATCACGTTAAATAAAATTGTCAAATAAATTTTTTGGGGCCCTTTCTTTCGCAGGGCTCGGGCGTGGTCCCCGCAATCCCTTGCCATAATCTGGCCGTAATCGTCGCTCAGGTTTCGGGGGTGGAGTGATGATGGCCTTATTTTTGTATATTCTATATGTTTGTCAGGATATGACTATTCTTGGCAGGAATAGCAAACTTCTAGCTGTATCCTATTCTTCACATATCTCGAATTTGAGATTAGAATGTGGGCGTCAAAACATCTTCTAATATCAGTTCTCTGCGAAATTATAAAATATTTTGCCCAAGCGTGTTTTTCTGTGTCAACTATTCGATAATTGTGTCGTCACATGGTAAAGTAATAATATTCTGTGACAAGGTTTACTTAATTAAAATAAGTACTTCAGAAGAAAATGCAAAAGTCCTTGATTGTTAATCTACGCATATTGTCTTATTGCCAACTATCTTACGAAAATAATTCGGCTGAGGAAAGAGGATGTAATTAAGTAAGTTGGCGTAGGCAGATTTATTTTGTTGATAGTCTATTTTTATTCTTGTATTTACATTTAAATGATTAGATTATTTTACCATTTAAAAAATAACTCGCTATAAAATTAATTTTTTAACACTTACATTAGTTGGCGAAGGACATTCATCACAGATGTTCTCCTCTTCTTCTTCTTTCTACAACCACTGAACCTCTATCCACAGTTCCTGCTGGGACATCGTACTATGTACGCCCGGCCTGAGAATACAGAGCCGCTTCGGTGGCCACCTTTCTCAACAGCCTTTTTTACTCTTCTTTTCTGAAAACTCACTATAATATTAGATGAAATAATTGTAAATCTACACTAAACGAATGTTTATTTAATGGTTTAGAAAACATTGGTATACAAAATATAATACTTATGTAGCATCATCAATGCATTCAAAAAGTTCGCAAGGGGGGGGTTACGGGCTACTAAGAGTTGTTATAGAGCTACAACCATATAACCATATATATGTATACATATAATATTGCATCGCAATTGTGTTTATGACTGCCATTAACCTCAGATTACGTACGCCAGTGTATAGTGTTTATATATAGAAAATAAAGCATTTCCAAATTACTATAAGAGGGTATAAAGCTATTTGGAATATAAAGACAAATTTCCAGCTATATTCCATTTGACACATATGTTATTGAAAGTACCTCTACGATCGGTACCTAGTCGAGAAAGTACATACTATGCTTATAATGATGGTCCAATGTCTCTTACATTCTTTATTTTCGTCTCCGCTTGTAATGTCCAAATTTCACCTCTTAATAATGTGCCATGACAGAGATTCTACAAAGAACTTTCGATCACTGAATGCGTTTAGAAGGGAGTGACTATATCGGTTGATACAAAGCATGTTATATGATATAAGAAGATCATGTATTTAAATTAACAGTATGCGCATTTGTAAAATTTTCGGAATAAAACAATGATTGAAAATAAATAAAATAATCGTTATTTTGAAAAAAAATTATTAATGTCTAGTTTTTAGAGATTTCATATTCTATTTGGCGGATAAATATTTCTTTATTTTGAATTAATATAACTTTTTCATTTCCAAAAAAACAAAAGTTAAAAACTTCAATACGATCAGAAATTCGTGCAGTACATTCATAATTAATAATTAAAAAACAACATCAAGACTATCTGTCGTATTAGAAACTTATTAGACCGTTAGAGGAAACTTATTAGAAAATTATTAGAGATAAATAATTAAATATTTGAAGCAGATTGATATTCTACACGAAAGATATGCAGTTAATATGTTTTACTGTGTTGTTAATAAGGTTCATTATAAATTGTCAATCGTTATGAATGATATTTATTACAAATTCTCGAATGTTGTAAATAATGCTCATCACTAATTGATAAATGTTGTGAAAAACGTTTATTACAAACTGATATCATGAATTTGGTTGTGTTTATTTGAAATTGATATTATAAATTAATGTTTATTCATCAAATAGATGACATGATTGCAAGAAAAATTTAACTAATGACATGCAAAGAAACTTCATGGGTATATCACATTCTAGCCAAGATAGTTATGAGATAAAGTAAAATTATCTTTCATTAACATTGCAAAATTTTCATTAAACTTACATAAATAAAAATCGTCACATTTCTACTTAAGATTAATTTGTTGTATGTTTCTGTTATGTTTTTATGCCAAACTTCGCCAAATATTGTTGAATTTCTCCAATTTAAAATAATTCGTTCAACGTTAATTTAATTTTAGTTTAATTAAAAAATTTCATGAGCATTCTGCCTATGAACTGTGGAATAAGGATGGAAACAAGTGAAAAGTGCAATATATCTTCTTCTGAAAACAATTGCATCTTTCGCTAACCTATAATTTATTAAGTACTCTTAGAGCAACCACTACGATAAGAGTTCTTAAAGGTTTTGAAGCTTATTGATTTTTATTTTTTTGCTTTCGAAATTATCGGAGAACTGATCTACGGTTCAACTAACTTTCGAAACGAAAAAAAAAATATATACGTTTCCATCAACTTTTGAGATCTCACTGAAGAGTGAAAGCTTAAGCCGGCTTACGAGAAAAAAAGTGAAGAAACTTTTTAGATAACAATCAAAATAAAAACTGATTTTGTTCGTTTGTTTTGTTTGTTTTTTGGTTTTACGGCTCAAAGACTACAGTGGTCATGCTGCGCCGGGACCTACTGTTTTCCGAGGAATCCGAACCTCTTAAGGCCTAGGGAACCAAACCCCGGACTACAGTGAGCAGTGCGATCTTTATGAGATCTCTGAGTAAGCGTTCTTTTTGCACTGCTGGGAGTCGAACCCGGATTAGCCGCGCAATAGGAGAACGCGTTACCACACTGCGCCACCGCAGGGCCAAAAAAATAAAAAAAATAAATAAATAAATAAAAACTGAAAATCGTTATAGAAAATTTCTGTGGTGGATTTATCAAACTGAATTTTTTATACCCAGGATATAAAGCTATATTAATAGCTTTTATATTTTGTAAAATATGATTTTGCAATTTTAAAAGAATTGCTAAATCACGCTTCTGACATTTTCGATATAAAGCAAAAATTTTACCCCATGCGGCAAAAAAAAATTCAGCCGAATCCATAAATTACTTTTGCAAGTGCGAAATGAAGCTAGTGAAAGCAATGTTAGTTTGAAAAATTGTTCTCAACGCCAATAACATTATCGATATACATGAAATGTACAATGCAATCCAGTTATAACGAACAGAAAAACTACAAGTTTTTAATATTAGGGTAAAAATAAAATTCAAGAGAAAAAAATATAGTACATTGTATTCATAAAACAGTTTGTTATATCAATGGTATTCCGTACATATTATGCATTATTATATATTAAATGAAACTAAACAAAATCATTTGTTTTTTAAAGCTGTGGATTTACTATAGCCACGTTTTTTATAAAACAAAAATTGTGCTTTATACTAGTAGGTTTTACATGTGGAAAATTTAAATAAACGTGATACTAGAACATGATAGTGAAAAAATTTCCAGTCTTATAGCTAACACAACAGAAATGATAAAAAAAAATCCAGATATATATATATCACATTTGTCAGAGAATTTACCGACAGAATTTTATATTAAACTGTTTCTGATGGAATGCTTTTAAATTAGCATGTTGGACTCCCGTTCCATCATATCTGGATTTCAAATTCAAATTCAAAATGATCAAACAATCGGTATTCCGATTTTTGCATGATTTGACTGAGATTGTTTAATTCAGTAGATATGCCTGATTTGCGTACATTAAAAGTGTTTTAGCATGTCGCAGAAATACCATAAAGATTTAATCTCTTTTTCCCTTCTACCCTCACATTTCTCATTCTCCAAAATGTCATGTTCATGAATGTCGTTATAAAAATAATTATTATAAATATATATAAATATGTATTATTATATTAATTAAGCTTTACATAGCTTAAAAATTAAATGTTTTTATTTATTAAACGGCTACCTCAAAGCATGTGTAATTTACTCACCTAATAAAATTAAGGTAAATTGTAAAATGTTTTTAGAACATTTAAGACCCATTTTAGGCTTCCATTTGTAATGTTTAGACGATATAAACAATGCCTTGTTTGCAAGGTAAAGTGAAAAACCTCCAAACCTCCCAAGTCTTTTACTTTATTTCTGTTTTTTCTTAAAGAGAAGAAAAAGATCATTTTCGAATCAAGAAAGAAAGAGAGAGAAGTTTTAGCCTATTTATATAATAATATTTTCCCAGAACTATCTGGAGTTGTTCATTACGCAATGAACTTAAATAAAATAAAATTTAAATAAAATATGCCAGGAAGTTTAATGAGGTGGAACAACTGTCTATATGATCCATGCTTTAACCTGTGTACAAATTTTATACAATTATATGAAATTGAACACGTTCCAAGAACTGATATTCCAAAAGTTTAACGAAAGAAAGAAAATTGCTTTATTTTATTTTTTTTTCAAATTGCTGCGAAATTAGGCATGTTTGCCCCATTTTACTACTTTGAAATACGACTATATAAGCCACTAAATAGTCGAATACATTTTTACCAAAGCTCAATTACAGGATGGACGTTACATTCTTTTATATCATATTTTTAACGTTAAATTGATAGTTTTGAGGTTAAAGAATGTGGATTGGTGATTAGATTAGAAATGGTGGGGCGATAGAACGCTATAGCTTGTTACATGTCCCTCTTTCAAATGAGTAATTTATTTGCTAAATCGTTTTTTAAAATGGTGTTGCTTTGAAATTTTTGACGATTTTACAGATTTAATGATGATGATGGAGAGCACTTTAATTTAATGTTAGTTCATGGCCTCGCTTGAGAAAAGTGTTTAAACCCAAAAAATCTTACATAATTGTGTTACATTGGTCATTTCTTATGTATCTGAAAGTTACTGGTGGGTGTGTTAAATTAAAGAAATATAGAATATTAAGAAGAAAACGAAAGAATGGGTTATTATACAGTTGCAAATTTCCTTAATAATATAATAGTATTATAATATTTTGACAATTTTGTAAGATGACAAGAAAATTTATTCAGTTTTCTTCGGATCTTTACGCTAAATTAAGTTAGTATCTATATAAACTTTTATATTAGTGATTGATAAATGATGACACCAGTTGTTTAATAATTAAAACGCATTCACGTGTCAGGATACACCCTTATTCACAAGCGGTACATTTTTAAATGTAAGCAGTTTTTTAGCGGGTTTCAATAGATATTGAACCCGCTATTGCTTTTGGCTTTCCTGTCTGCCTGTCTATACGCAATGAAAAGGACAAGGCAAAGGTCTTCCGTAAATGCAATAATGGTGGCTGTTGTTAACGTTGAAAACCTACCGAGTTACTTGAGAATTAGAGAGTTGCGGATTAGAGAGTTGCGAATTAGAGAGTTGCTGATTAGAGAGTTGCGGATTAGAGAGTTGCGGATTAGAGAGTTGCGGATTAGAGATTGGAGAGTTGCGAATTAATGTTAATTGAAACCCGCTAAATTTAAATATCGACCTTTGGCGATTTTCTTCTTTTTGCTTGTTTTTAGTCTTCCATACTTTTGAAAGTTATTGGGGTTGCAGTGGTTTGTTTCTAAAGTTTATTTATATTATTATCTGCAACAGGATATTGTCTAATCGTTTAATTATCTACAATAGGCTCACCCTATACAAAGCTAAAACAATTGAGTGGAAAAAATTAGAGAAAGCAATGGTAACCTTAGTTATGTATTAAAAGAGAAGAGTCCAAGTCTATAAATAAGTTAGCACTAAAATATATAAGTATTTTGTTTAAAGTTACCAGGTTACTTACTATTTTAAAAGAAAAGTAGAAATTTACCAACGATTTGTTTTTTGCCAGAAAAAACACATTTAAGAATACGTTAATTTATAAATTATTACAACAAATATATGCATACCAAAAAGCAAACGAACAAAGACTGGAAAAGTGACGAACATTACGCAAATATATCATTAATGGAAATAACATATGTGGTTGTGGTTTAAGATGATTGATCGCACGCTCTGAGCAGAACACATCCTCGAAACGTTCGTCGAACCATCTTTTAAACTTACAACTACGATAAAAAACGTTGTTATTTTTCCATTATTTTTAAAGCAAACCAACGTTTGTAATTGCACCCTCTCTCCCTTCTTCTCCTTTTGAGTAATTATTTTAATCTAAAAGTCGAAGAAAATCTGGAAAGGATGTAGTATCGGAGCAGTTCTTTCATAAATAATAAAAATGTTAATGTTACGTAAGGAAAAAAGAAAAATATTCGTAATTTTATAAATATTTTTTTTTGCAGCGTTGATAACATTCACTTCCCGAAAAACTAATTAAAAGAATTCCATTACCGGCATGTGAATTTATCATTTATTTTATCGGTTTATGATGAAAATGATTAGATATTAATTTGCTAATTAGTTTTGGTGGTAAAATTAATATAATAATTATTTATCTAGCCCAAATTGAGTTTGAAAATTTTGATATACTTTGCTTTTTCTATTAGGATTGTCAATAGCATGTTTAATATACGGTCGGGTCTCTTTTTACGCAGTGGATACGGTCCTCAGAAAATCGCAAAAAATGCCTTAACTTGAAAAATTGGAACCGTTGTCTGTAATTTTCCAAAATTGTATACAATCAAAGCACTGATTTAAAATTAAATTAAAATTGCATAGAAAAAGTTTATTGAAAATTTAGAAACTAGTAATATTTAATAAATTCCTTCGAAAATCTGAAAGAAATTGATATGAAGCTTAACAAATTTTTAAACTTCATTCATTTCGTAATATAAAAAATAGCTTATTCTTTTTAAAAATAAAACAACAATGGTTTTAAGTTATAAATAAAAAACTTTCAAAACATCGGTGTTACAACGAATAAACATGGATGTTCGGAGGTCGATATTTTTCAAACATCGGTGGCATTTCTTCGATGTGTACAACGCTGTTAAACATAGTTGCTTATCCCTGCTTGATATGCTATTATACGATATATTCGCCATTTCATTTTAATTTGCTTCATTTTAATTTCAAAATCATGACTAAACTCTTACTTTTTCTGAAACAGATAAATATTTTTAACTTAGTTTGTAATATTGGGTTTACCTTATCTCATTGGTCATTAAACAAATTCATTGTTTAGTTAATTTCTATATTTTTAAATTTGGAATACTGATATGTTTTGGTTATAAGATGTTTAGAAACCGATATTTGGCATATAACCATATATTTTTTAATAAGGAAAAAGTAGTTTAATGTTAATTTTTAAGATAAAACAATAATGGTCTTCGAATATAAACACAAATTTTTGAAACATCGAAGTTTGGAGACCAATATTTTTAAAATATCAATGGTACTTCGCTGATGTCGACATCGATGTTAAACATCGATGTTTTGCTGTGGATGTTTATCCCTAATTTTAACAAACTTCATTCCCGTCCTATGCAGCTCTTTCTTTTCTAACAATACAATCAGTAATCAAACTTTGCGACAATGATTTTATTCATTTTTATATGATTTACGATATCCAAACTTACAATCAGCGTAGTAATTCAAAAATCTACGGGATGTGGCTCCAGTTGCTTTAAAGAAAGTTATGTGATGCGGCATTAGAAAAAATAGTGCCTTTCGATATTCAGTGAGGAAGGAGTTTGAGACCTCTTTCTTACGTCACTGCATACAGTTCTCCAGCTCACATCGGGAAGAGTGACGTGGCAACAAGTTGCGTCGGTTCACTTTGGAAAAGGAAGTCAGGTCATGACACATGTAAAGCTAAGTGGTAAAAATTGAGGATCCGATCTGTGTAATATGCAGGGAATTTTTATAAAAACCTATTTCTGAGTCATGAAGGTAATTCCTGTAGACATCGGACCACGCGAATTTTTATAAAAAAAACCCCGTTAGAATGTGTCAGCAATGTTTTTGAATAAAAATCAATGTGTTTTGGGCGAACAACTCGGCCGCCCTTTTTCGGGATTGCACGAAGCTGAAGTCACTTTAGCTTCGTGCAATCCCGAAGAAGGGCGGCCGATTTGTCCACCCGAAACGCGTTGATTTTTATTCATAAATATTGTTGATATGTTACTAACGTTGTTATCAAAATTCTCTGCAAGTAAAGCTCCTTGCATCGGAGAATATTGCACATGGGAATGTATTGAAAAATGCGAAGTAAAATATTTAATATTAATCACCATATACAGGGTTTGTCCCAAAAGTTCCCGGAATGATTTTTTTTAAATCATTTATTCAATATCAGTTTACAATCTTTTCAGAACTTTTCAAAGTATTCTCCCCCTGCTTCGATGCACCGTTGCCAACGCTTCACCCAATCATTGAAGGCGCCCTGGAAGTCGTCAACGGGAATCTCCTTCAGTGAGGTCGTCGCGGCTGCTTTTACCGCCTCCAGCGTCCCATGCCGAGTTCCTTTCAGGGTTCTTTTGATCCTTGGGAACAAAAAGAAATCCGCTGGTGCCATATCGGGGCTGTACGACGGCTGGGGAAGCGTTGCCACATCCATTTTGGCCAGCAACTCGGAGACAATGAGCGCGGTGTGGGTTGAC
>QLNU02015359.1:13322181-13338293 GCA_006491805.2 Dysdera silvatica
TCTACAGCACGGATTCCAGATTCTCATTCTCATTTGACTCATCCATCACAATTAGAGAGAAGAACACTTCTTACCGTAATCAGTGAAGAACATTTTAACTACCCTGTCGAGACACCACTGCTTCATACTGGCATTGATTCAGATGCTACCAATATAAGCATTGCTGCGATTGAAAACGTTCTCTCCAGCTTTCAATGTGCAAGATCAAGATCCTGGTGAGCTTGGTGAGGTATACAATGTCGATACCATCACTATAAACCCGGTGAATAACGTACCAGTCACTGATTTTAATGATTTTAATACCTGATTTTCACTGATTTAAAATGATTTTAAACCGATATCTCTTGGTCGTTCCATTCTGCCAACTCCCTTACTGATTCTAAATGGTTTAAAAACACATTTACACCTAACCCCTCGTCGTTTGAAAAAATTGGCATTAAATTTAAAAAACTCGAGATCGCGTGACCTGTTGAGCTACTGGTGGAAGCCACGCCACTATTGTCTGGAGAATTACTAGGCCCCGGTGCCATTTTTTAGCCACAGAAAACTGGTTTACCATTATAGGTTACCCTGTAAGGTTTACACTTATTGTGCTCCTAGTGTAACCAAATCTAATACACCTATGAACTTATTAACTAACACACCAGCTGCTACAATATACAAATATCAATACTCAAAGTCAAGAATTCACAATAAACATTTAAATAAAGAAATGCAATTATCTCCGTCAGTCAATTACTAGCGCAAGCAAATATGCTTATCACTGATACCAATACCAAAGAAAAATATTATTTTCTTTTATTCTGTATCCAGCAAGTTTGCTTTACCGAAAATGTTTTTAAACTACAGGTTCGTCTGTTTGTCGACGGTACGAAATATAAGGTGAGCTGTGTATAGCTCTAAACCTTATTTAGTTCTCTAATTAGTCGCGGTAACGTTTATGTATTAAATTATGACTGACTCACGTCCGGTAACTAAATACCTGCACGTATCCAGTATAACAACCAGATTATGATGCTAATTACCACGTTGTTTAACTTTAATTATAGCATCTATTAATACGCTTATTAGTGCCTAATAACACCGTCAGTTTCTTGGCAAACACACGATTATTAAAATGGCCATGATATCAGTATATAGGGATACAAACACAAAATAAGGGGAAAACTAATTAAACAAGAGTAACGAATCTAATTATGTCTGAACTACTAAGCTACAAATCACTATATATCTGCTGGACATGTCAGGTTTACAAAATTCTATGCAAATATATATATGGGGAAGGTTTAGGCATAAGAAAAACTTCAATGCCTAGCTATACTAGCTTACTACCTTGCTATGGTCAGTCAATGCCGTTTATGATAACAAATTCAATGCCCCAGCAACAATATAGTACTCTAATATTAAGAACAGATATATATGACAAATGCTAAGTTACGACAATGTAAGAATTGCTGCTTTAGTAAGCATGGGCAAATGGGAGAGTAGAGCAGGTAACGTAGCCTAATTTTAAAATTAAATCTAGATAACGATACACCTCTTTCACTAATTAGAACGAAATGGAGATTGACTGACGTGGTAACGTTGTGCTGGAACGTTGTCAGTCACTTGACTGCAGTTTACATGCGGCCGTTCTACTTCTATTTCTCGTCTTCCTCTTCAAGGTCCAATTGTCGATAAAACAGAGTAAATGGAACTTCTGGGATGCTGCTGCTCTGCGCCTATAGTTGGCTGTGATATGCGGATGCCTACTTTTGCTCGAAACCGATGCACGAGACGGCTGGGATGCTGCTGTCTGCGTCTTTAGGTAACGGAGTTAACGAGCACAAAACAACGGTATGTACGATAATTGTCCGCTTGTATGATTTTCGAAAGTTCAGGCGTCGATAACCGTTGTCAGTGGGCGGAATTCTTCTCCGCTTCGATCCGGCAACGAATCGACTTATTGGAATGCATTAGAAGATTATAAAGATTCCGTCGTGGCAAAACACTTGTACTTCTAATACCTTAATCAAATACGGCCCACGTTATGCCGTTAGACAAGAGGTGTGTGTGTGAGGTCTCTTATTCTAGGACTTTTCAGTCCTAAACGTTACCGTGAACCTTTCGTCTCACGCTCAGTTGAGACGTCCTTATTCCCTCGATGCTCCCGTTCTTCTCTTTTTTTTTTTACTTCCCTCTCCATCTCTCTCTATCCCCATCACAACCAGCACTTCAATCAAACTACGTTATCGAATCAGCTTACGGATTTATTCTCTTAATAGGTTATTTCTCGCGGGGCGGTCTGCCGTTTTTTGAGTTAACTTCGCTCTTGAGTTTACGATTCTAGAAAATATAACTCTCTAATAAAATTTGACGTATTATGGGATTTTCTTTGTCTAATTTAGCTCGGCTCTGAAGCCAAAAACCATAAAACATCTTCTGGCTTTTTCTTTGTCTGCCCATGCTTACGTTGTACAGATACACAGAATATATATATATATAAAGAACTTAAGCATGACCAATATGAAGAAAAAATCGTTAAATATAAATAAAATGCTTGAAAATAAAAATAAAAATAGAAAAGGTGGAATGGATCACGATGAACTAATTACAAATAAAAAGTATTTATCTAATATGATTAATAAATATTTTGTAGAACTTACTGAACGTGAAATTAACAGAAGTAAGGGTATCAATACAGAATATAAAGAATATATGGGAACATATAATGACAAAACTATGTATGTAGAAAACAGAATATGAAGAACTATTGCGTGAATTAAGAAAAGTGAATCTAAATAAATGGCCAGGTAATGATGAAATACATCCTAAAATAGTTAGAATTATAATACTAGATGTTTATAATACTGTCATTAATATAGTAAATATGGTTTTATTGCTCTAGTTTAAACAGAAATTGTTGATAACAATATCAGTGCGATGAGATTAATCAATAACAGAACCGAAATGTTTCAATATCAGGTCCTGGGCTTATTATACCTCTATATTTTCCCAATACCTGCTACAACATGTAACAGCTTCATGATGCTATATATGTGTGTGTGAATAATAAATAAAATTATTATTATATTGGCAAACTAATATTTCTTGTAATAACACCTTAATAGCAACACAATATAATTAAAGAACTATGCATTTCTAATATGGCTAATGAGTATGCCATACATGAAGTATCATTTATTAAACGGTTGGGAAGAAACAGAACTGTAGTTGCAAGCTGATCAAGTGTATCGAAGCATTGATTTATATTTTTCTTTTTGAAATTAATTTTAAACTAGGGAATGTATTTTTAATATTTAATTGAATTCAGTTATCTTGATTAAAATTTCATGTACGGTAAATTAGTTTGATTTTTTAATGCAGATTTTGTACTGGTGTAAAAATAAACGTTTAGAGGCTATATAATACCTGTTGTGTCTGTAAAACCTAAAGTTTGATGCAATTATTTAGTAAGTCATTATATATAGATAGATTAGTTAACCCAGTCCCAGAATCAAAATAAATAAAGGACGGCAGATTTGAAGTGGTATTTAGGCAATTCGTGATCCGTACAACAATTTTTGACACCCACGTATATATATATATATATATACGTATTTAGCAATTGTGTTATCCCTGTGAATTGTAATAATATCATACATATGTTTCCCATGTTGCGGATTCGTATGTTTGCCATTTGTGGAATTTTAGCAACCACTTCAATGGTAATTGTGTTCACCCTGGGAAGAGCATATATAATATCCCTGGTCATGACGAGCTGACTTCAACGCAGCTAAGGTCCGCTCCTCATGATTCACAATACAAAAAACACTTTGATCAGAATTAAACATTTGACGGTTTTGAAGATGTAAAAGTATATTACGTGAAGATAAAATGAATTTTATTGGGCTGTATTCGACAATTTCATTATTATTTTTTAGCTACTATTGTATACTAGAGCGTAGAATACACTGCGCGTAAATAATTAAACAATAAGAACAATATAATAGCAGTTAAAATTTATTTGACGGCTTATGGCCATTTCGAAAGCCGTTAAATAAAATTTTAACTACAATTATGTGGCGCAGTATAGCCCAGATGCTCTTGCGCCATAAAAAAGCCAAACAAACAAATATGTTATTTTTGTAGTTTAAGTATTTTGATATATTTAGTAATTTTCATGGAAAAATTATAGTCCGACTTTTATTTTAGCTATAATGCTGTCTGAAAATTTTCACACTGTAAAATTAAAATCCCTTGCCTCAATACGCATCCATCCTTTTAAATCTATGTCATGGACGGCTATGCTTTTCAATCTGGTATTTTTAAATTTATTGAGTCCTGCACGCTTGTATAATTTATAATTTCTCTTTCAGCACCTGACTTAGTTATATATTTTTAAAATGGCTTATTATTTTAGAATCAGCAATATTTTTAAAACGATTTTTAGTTTTTTTAATTTATTCCTTTTTATTGCACCACAATAGCTGAAAATGCTTTTCATTTCTTTCAAATTAAGTAATTCCCTTCGATTTTCATCATACGAATTATAATCTTCATCTAAATAGCAGTTATTTCTGACGTCTCTCAAAAAATCTAATTGCTTTCTCTTCAATAATTGGATTATTTAAACTTAGTCCCGCAAATTTGGATAATAATTTTTTACCGTCGCGTAATTGTTTATTTGAAATTGCATTAGAAAACACACTGTATTTTTCGATAGCTAAAGTTAAAACTAGCTTAAAATATTAGTTACGTTTTGCATTACGTTATCAGAAAATTACATAAATCGCACATTGAGTTAAAAAGCAAGTAAAAGCGTGAGCGATTACTGTCCTGCATTTATATAAGAAACTACCACTCCTTTTTTTTTCTTTCATGAACGCCAAAACGAAGCCAAAATTCTTCATTCACGCCAAATAACATGAATGAAATTCGCCTCATTGAAGTTTCATAGTTCCGGACGTTACGATACTATCGATAGGAGTCAGTATCAATAGCCTTCATTCGATATTGGCGATATCGATATCTATAATTATCGGAACGAACATCGGAGAATTGGTATTCGAAACTAAGACTAACGGCCCTTGGTATATATCAGTGACATAAGGTGGAATTTTTAAGTATAGGTGTGCTGAACAGAATAAAAAGTAATATACAGGAACTCAATACAGTAGTGATAATTACTTTTTAATTTTACTTTTTTAAATATTCCGGCATAACAACAATGTCAATCACAAATTTTTAATTTTTAAGAAATTGACATATAAATTCACCAAGCACAATCCTTTTAAATAAGCATTACAAATTTACATTATTTATAAATTAGTTCAATTCTTCTTGTCTGTGACAGAAAGTGATTTAACACATCATCATAGAATAAGTGTCCGGGGTTTGGTTCCCTAGGCCTTAAGAGGTTCGGATTCCTCGGAAAACAGTAGGTCCCGGCGCAGCATGACCACTGTAGTCTTTGAGCCGTAAAACCAAAAAACAAACAAACAAACATAGAATAAATCGTTTTTCTTCAACAAATCTTTCTCGATAGCCACATATAACTAAGGACATACAATCTTTCCCAAATTTGCTTGCCTCGATAACAAGTATTTGTTCATTTAATTGCAGAAAACGAATGCTGCACTGCGGCAATATAACTTGGTGTAGTTGAAGTAAATTCAGCTGGCTTGTAAACCTCTCTAAATGATTTTTTTAAGACTATTGTCATTCATAAAAGCCAACAATTCATGCACTTGTTCGATTGAAAATTCGGGTGATAAATACAGCACTTTTAATTCCATTTACAATCGAATACAGCCGAATATTTTGCATGGAAATTTTGTAATTATACGAATGCAATTGTGGGAATATTTTTATGGCCATCCTATTCCTTGCGATAAAGGAATGGAACTTAGAATTGCTTATTCTTTTTTCATTCTTCCTTTTTTCCTTCGTAAATATCTTTCTGACTGTGAGTTTCAGAATCTGCTATGTTATGTGTACTTATCCTGGAGCGCTGGAAAAATATAACAATTAATGGAGAAAATACCGGAAGTCTTTCTTTTTTCTTGTGGTTGGTGCAGGTAGTTCCTGGTGCATCCGTTCGTCGAGTGGGAACCGGAGAAATGAACGGAACTTTTGATCTGATTTTTAGGGTCATGTTGCCGGCCCCGTCTGTTTTTTTTTCATTTACAGACACGGTTCGGTCAAAGAATATCTTAACTTTGTCAGGCTTGGTGTCATTTTCTTTGTTTTTGAGAGTGAAGGCAGAAAGTATTGTCGATAAAAGAAGCAAAATCCTGGGGCGAGATATAACAGAAGAAAGAGGTAGAGAACTTACAGAGAGGGAGAGAGGGAGAGAGAGAGATGTGATGACGCCCGGCTATTCGTCGAAATACCGTTATGTATACGGATGATATATGAGTGTCTTTGGGAATGATTGTCATGGAAGTGTGTGACCTGTATGTCCCGGAAAAGGGCACACAAATAATTTTTGGATACATCTAGTGATGTGTAAAATATTAAAATACAGAAAACATGGAGATTATTTTGTGATGAGGGTTTTCTCGAAGACCAGGGTGAACACGCCGAAGGATACCCGAGATATAAAAAAAAAACAGGTGACCGTCCATAGAATGAAAAATGTTTTTGAGAAAGGGTCCGGATGAGTAGAAGCTAGTCGTGTTGTATATCGTTGGAAAGGTGTTTCAGAGATGTATAAGAGGACATGTGAAATGAATAACTACGACATGTATTTAGGGAGGTAGGCTAGATCGAAATTGTCATCTTTGGCAGGAATTTTCTCGAAAAGGAAAGGTGGAGAATGTAGGTTGAGAGAGGTTTTAAGAAAATGTTTAGAAAAGTAAGTTTTGCTATGTTGTCTAGGAGATCTAAAATTCAGAAAACCTGCTTTGGAAAAGCCATATATTCGATTTGAAAGACAGAAAGCATAAAATCAAAAAGAAGGTGGGATGATATTTTTCGCGGGTAAGGAAGGGTAGAGAAATGACAGATGCGAGCAATAGGAATAGACACATTTTTAATCAGGAAAAGGACATCTAGATTTTATGGGAAAGTTGACTGCACGAAAGAAGGTGTGTTCACTCGAAGAGAAAATGCAATTCGAAACGTGAGATTCAGTGTTTCCAAGGGAATAAAAGTACGGAAGGGTTGTAGAGGAAGTGAGAAGAAAAAATTAAGAAATGTTCATTATGGTACAAAATTTTAATGAGAGAATATGTGTAGGTCTCGATGTTTATGATGTCATCAAAGGAATGAATGAGCCAGAAATTGGAATGAAGTTATGGGATAGATTTAAGAATTTAGTATTGGGAATGAAAATAATTAGGGATAAGCGTTGGGGATACGAAAGAATCCTTTATTTTGTGAACAGGGGAGAAAAATAAAGGGACTAAAGGACGAATTATTAAAAGTGAAAGAAAGGGTAGGTTACGATTCAAAAATGTGCATATTTTGGGGGAGAGAGGAAAAAATACGTCAAAAATGAAATATGTACCAATGTTTGTATAGTGGGCGTTGTGAGAGAAACCACGCTCTTGCATCTGGGCTCAACAAAATTTTTATCTAGAGGTCTCACGGAACCGCGGGTTGCGTGAAGGGCCCCAAATACGAATTTTGACTAGAAGTAAGGGGAGAAAAGGTTACAGAAATCGTAGGTGAGACAGTAGGATTAATTGTATGTCTCATGAGCACGTGACCGTAAAAAAGAAAAATCAATGAAAGCTTAATTTTACGAAAACATGCGAGAAATGGTAAGCTGCCGATTGACGAAGTGGGAGGGAGTCACGCGACCCGTTCAGAAGAAGAATGATTCAGGGGAAGAGAATGGGAATGGGAACCTTTTAGTGTATGCTGAGGTTGGAAGTATCATCGCTTTTCCGGAGTTTGCTACAGTCTCCTTCTCAGCAGCACCTGTTCCAGTTTTTCTTAGGAGTTGTATGCAGATTTGTCGAAGTTAATTTAATTTGAATATAACCTTAATTTTAATATTATGTTAAAAAAATTATTAAATAATATTACATATTAAGGATGCAGATAGCTTAGATCACAATAATTCTACCGGGTTCTACCAGGTGTGTAGTGCGTGCCTGCATGCAAGCGACCAATTCCTGGGACAGCCGTATTTGATTATGTATTTCTATAGTAAAAAAACTTACTTTTTACGATTTCAAAAAATTTTTAAGAAAACATGCACACAAACAGCTACTTTCTGTTATGATACAGTAAATAGCGGATTACACTTCAATACAGCCCCAGTAAAATCAGTACCGTATTTCCCAATAGGCTATATTAGGCTATAGACTAAAGCGGCAAAATATTGTGTATTGAGTCTGATATAACAAAATCAATGCCATACGACAGGGGCCTTCAACCTTTCTCAGTCCAAGGGCCAATGTTTTTTATTCTTGATGGCCTTCGGATCGCACTATTGCACCAACAATACTTTTATAAGGACTGAACAAATTCTTATCCAGTTTAAAGCGAAATCAAATCTTATAGTGATATTTTTGGCACTGCTTATTTTTAACACGCCTGCCAATATCACGTCTTGTTTTTGATTTTACCAATTTTATTCTCGACAAGGGTTGTGCGCAGACCTAAGTGCTTCTGAACAGTGACATCGTTTTCAGAGCATGCACTCAGATGGTTGGGAAAATAGTCTTAGTGGCATGTTTAGAATATAATTCAATGAGTTCTAATGAGGGAATTCCCCAACGCGACCGACGGGGATTGGAACCAAAGTAGATGCGTTCGAAAGGTCACAAAAAGTTAACAGACCCATGTCCAAGCTTTTTCCGGACTGGCCCTATATTTCGGTGGTATGACCCCCCCCCAAAGGCCGAAAACAACACTATTATAGACCTTGATATCTCATGATTCTGTGGATGGATTTTAATTATCTGCGCTTTTAAGACAAGTTTTCGAAAATTACTTGATACATTTTTTAGAAATTTTCCAGTAAAACTAAAAATTTTGAAATATTATAACCTTCAAATCTTTCGACAAAACGGAAAAATAATCAACCCCTGTTTGGTGGTTTTTCAACAAAACCCCGTATTGAAAATAGTAAGCACTTTAATAGTTCGAAAATGGGATGTTTTACTTACTGTGTATGTATTATTTATTATATACTCATCATAACGCAGAGCTTTGTTATTTGAAACAATACACGCCGCATGAAGAAGGGGTTGGTTTTTGTACGTCTTGTGAAGTTTTTTTATTTTTTTATTCAGAAATATAATCGCCCACTGCAATCGACAACTGAAGCTTGTGTTCGCACTAAATATCGTTCTGACTTGCAATCCAAGTCTTTGGTTTTCACTTACATTAATCACCGAACATGAAGTGGGGTCCTCAATATCACATTTTGCTTAAACTATTTCCTCATCCTCAATAAAATTGAGAGAGGAAATTAGCATTTTGAATTTTTTAAAAAGTGAAAAACTAAACATTTTCCTTCTTGGACAACTTCATTTGCATCATTTTCAAAAACTAAATACGAGGATTTCACAATGTGTAACAAATTAGTGATGAACATTGAAGAGATTAATATCGATATTCATAATTTCAAATTACTGAAAATGACAAAAATTTTAAATGCATGTCCTTTCAAAGCCCTATTAACTATCAAATAACAAACTCATCAAATCAATAAAAAATCATAATTGGTTTAAATTTAATTTTATTTTTAAGGTTGATGAACGTATGATTTCTTTCATATTTTAAAATCAATATTAATAATATTTAGGAAGGTGACCCGGTATAATACTCGCAATACGATTGACGAAACGAAATCTAACAAACAAAAACAATCAGTTTTCCTGTACATAAATTATTGCTCAAATATGTCTCAACTCATTTTACAGTTTCGAAACAAACTTTCTCTCTTTAAACTTTTTGACTTTATCGGAGGGGAAATGATAATTATTAATGCTCGTCATGCAAAATGACCATGAAAAGCCTGCGGATTTGTTTTAAATTTATTAGTCAAAATAGTGGCATAGATTGATAAAGATCCCCATAGAATTTCTACAAATCTGTTCCAACTGTCGGCCAACCGTCAACATTCCGACATCGTAATCGCCTCCCATAGCGTCCCAATGTTCTCATGGGGAGAAAGATCAGAGCACCCAGTTTCCAAGCGAAGTGTTGGGCAAACTTCTGAAGACCATAGCAACACGTGCCGTGTGTACGTACATTGTCCCTTGTTGAAACGTAAATCCAGGATGTCGCAAAAGGAACGGTAACACAACCGGTCGTAGAATGTCGTCTACGTACCGCTGTGCTGTAAGTGCCAGAAATGACCTCACCAAAAGGATATCAACGAGATGGCACCCGGACCATGACGCCTGTTGTGGCATGTAGCGCAACAGTAAGGGCAGGATCCCCACGCCTGGACGTCTCCAGACACGTCTGCGGTTGTCGTCAGGACACAGTTGGAAACAGGATCCCGTCACTGCTAAAGACTATAGTCACTAACGACCAGTCAGCATAGGTTTCTAAGTTAATCAAAACCCGGCACCACTGTAATCGGACTTGACGGTGTAAAGGCGTGAGAGGTAAGCGGCGTAACGGTCGGCGCGAGCGTAAATTCCGCTCTCTCAGTCGTCTACAGAGGGTCATGTTGGACACATGTGTGCGGGCCACACGTTGGATAGTTGATAACGACGAATCCGGTGCTGTGACAGCTGCTCTGACAATCGCTCTGTCTTCCCGTTCTGTTGTGGCCCTAGGTCGACCGCTGCCGTCCCGACGCTGACATCTGCCGTTGTTGACCCACTCTTGCCAGCACCGTCCAATCGCCGCATCGCTTCGACCCACATGTCCAGCGATTCTTCGATTCGTCCAACCAGCCTCTTTCAATCCGATAGCACGACCTCTTTCAAACTCTGACATATGCTCGTAATGAGCACGAATCTTTCGGCGAGGCATTGTTACAGTCGACGTAAGATATCCGCAGTCAAAATGCAACAGAAATTTTGACCACATATTGAGAATCGCTCCTTATATACACCTGCTGAATGCGCAGTTCCGATGCGCTGGAGTTCCCGCTATTCATTCATTGGACACCAAATTTTAATCATTTGCATGTTCGGTCAAAATGTCTTTGCATACGAAATTTCATTACAATCGGACAACTCCTTCTTGGTGCGTCGACGTGTTTTTTGTTTTGTTTTTTTGTTTGTTTTTATAGAGTGTATTTTCAATACGGGCTTTTGCTGAAAACCCACCAAACAGTGGTTAATTATTTTTTGTTTTGCCGAAAGATTTGAAGGTTAATATTTCAAAATTTTGAGTTACATTGGAAAATTGCTGGAACACGTATCAAGTAATTTTCGATAACCTGTTTTAAAATCCGCAGATCATTAAAATCCATCCATGGAATCATGAGATATCAAGGTCTGTATTATGGCTGTTTTCGGGCTTTGGAAATACAGGGCCATTCTGGAAAAAAAGCTTGGACATAGGTCTAATAACTTTCGGAGACCTTTCGAACGCACCTACTTGGGTTCCAATCTCCATCGGGTACGTTATGGGGGTTCCCTCTGAAGTTGAATTTTTTTTAAATCACTATTGCACTGCAAATCACTAAAACTATCTCTACTGCCCCTATGCTCTTCCAACTGGTAAAATTAAACGTAAATACTTTCTTTAATCACCATTGTGTCCTGGCCAATACGTTTAAACTTAAGTATATTAATAATTAAGAATTTGCATACCTCTCTACCAATTTGTCCCCGGTGACATCCATATACATACCACCATGCAGATGATTTTAAAAAAAGAGTGAGTATTTTTGACAAAAAAGTGGTGGTTTTTTGATGGAAATAGAACTTTTTCTCAAAAGAAATTATATTTTTCTTAGCTAAGAATTTTACTTAAATGGGCGATATTTGAATTTTAAAACTTCTCTTTGTGCACAACTTTGCTCACAAATTTTGGGTGCAATTTACTATAATATTCGTACACCTAACTCTGTAGATTTAAGGTCACCGCCTTTTCTATTCTCGTGTTTGTATGAAGAATTTTTACAAGAGGTATGATGTAACCATGTTGGTTTCCTCAAGCTTTGTTACCCCTCTTCAAGAAATGAAACTTTTAAGCAATTTCTTGATACCTGAAAATCAGAAAATAACATGTCATCTTATTTTTTTACTATCATAAAGCATCATGCGATGATTTTCATATTAATGTGATATGTTTAAGGGTTTTGCAAATACGACTATAAATTTATATTTCCTGTGGATTACATATAATTTTTATAACTTGATAAAAAATCCCCTTCGTTGATTTAGTTAAATTAATCGGCCGAATATGTATTCGAGAACATTTATCAAATGCTGTCCACAATTAATTTACATTGCAATTTCTGATCGATTCAGCACAATGAAAACGATTCCTCTGCCCTTTAGAGAATTTAATTTTAAAGGCATATATACTTGGCGCCTATGCCTGTAAATTATTCTGAAATTTTCTGTTAATATAATGGTTTTAAACGCTCTTTACGGTCATAAAAGTGATCTCAGGGATATAACTTATACAATTTGGAAAATAGCACAAGTAATATACCCTGAAATTTGTCGTATAGGCCCAAGATATATTTCCGTCGTAAATCTCAGCTTGTGGACTTATCTCCAAGTTTTCTAATTCCTGATGGAGAGTCGTTACCGAGTTTTCAAAGACGATTTACGACGTCCTTTGCCAGTTTCAGTCTGCAAAAATAGCGATACGAGAAATCGATAACGAAAGCTTTTAAATAACTTGGCGGAAAAGAGCTTTAAAAACGCGCCATTATATTTAGATGTGAAAGATACCGTTTTGAAAGAGATTGAAATAAAACGTATGTTTGTGAAAGAAATCCGTTACAAGTTGTTTAAGACATATCTTTGCAACTAATGATATTTAGTTGGGAAAAGTTTAGTACTATTTCCCCTTTATATCTTTATTCTTATTTTCACTACGTTAGCCAAACATTTAATATGTATATTTCTATATATATATCTGACATTTTTCCAAATACCGCATCATCAAATCATATGCATTTATCCTTGTTATATAGAAGACCAAACTAGAATTCTTATTGCCATTTTCGTACAATTTGTTTGAGATTTATAATGCAGAAATTGGCAGGATACTGCAGCAAAAGGAGCAGCTATTCTCTAATGAATCTAAATTTCTTCCGCGAAGTGTATCAAGCCCTGAAATATGCAAGCGTTCACTATCACCAGGATTCAAAACCGGGTTTTCTGCACTGTAGAAAAATACTTTAGCTCTACTCCACCATGTGATGTCCACTTATAACCTGTTAAAGCATATTTAATTCAAACTCTATATGAAGATTATGAATAGTGTATTGATACGTAATGTGACGTGTGCTCTGTTAAAGAAAAAATTAAATCCAAGATACGAATGCCATATTTTAAAACGTTCTACTTCACTAAGTTTATTTGAATATCATTTGTCGCAAAATAAGCTTTTGCAGCCCCTTGTGACGATTGTGCTTTCAAAATGACTACTTTTGTGAAGCAGACACTCAAACGGAAGTACGAAACATATTTCGCAAATAAAGACTGGAAAAGTGACGAACACTACGCAAATATAACAATAATGGAAAAATAACAACGTTTTTTAGCGTAGTTGTAAGTTTAAAAGATGGTTCGACGCACGTTTCGAGAGAACAAGGTCTCTCCTCGTCTGGAACTAGCGTGCAATAAACGATAGTAAATCAACCCCAAGTTTTAGTGGGGCTTGGAAAAATCTGTTAAAACTCTTCCCCATTGCTTCTCCTTCAACTACACCTGCTACTTAACTTTGTGACCAAAATTTACCACTTTTGTAAGTTGGCCGCCTAAAACAACTCTGTACTCCTGAAAAAAGCACTAACCGCTACCGGCAACGTATTAACCACATCGAGTTGGCAACACTCCAATGTTGTTTACTGCACGCTAGTTCCAGACGAGGAGAGACCTTGTTCTCTCGAAACGTGCGTCGAACCATCTTTTAAACTTACAACTACGATAAAAAAACGTTGTTATTTTTCCAATTTTATTGTATTTCGCAAATTCCCCCCCTTCTAAATGAAAGTGAAAACATAGAAATTCAACACAGCTATCATTTCAACAAAATTGCAGCCACTTGGACGGGTGGTCCTCGCATTTTCAACAGATATTACGAACTGTCTACGAGTTTTAATATTTCAAGTATATTCTTCAACAGCCGTTTCTGCTCGTGATTAACGTTTGGAAATGATGCATAAGAGCTTGATAGTCTACCTGAAATATTCAAGTTTGTTTTGACCCTTTACACAAGTGAGCGCGTTTGCATATATAGCGGTATCAGTGTTTAAGTTTTCTAAATTTTCATCTAAATGCTCACTGTGCTTTCATTTTCGTCTCCTATCATGGAAGGTTCATAAAACTCAATAGTTCATACCATAATAATAATCATAATTTTATTCAACCGGATATGCACATTTTGTGATAGAGGATGCGAGCTGTGTAAGAGATATAAATGTTATTTGAATAAATACAACGTTGAATTTGCGGTAAGTTTTAATACATCAATAAGCGCTTTCGACCCTTCACGGACGGGTCATCATCAGAATGTAAAGAAAACTTACCGTAAATTCAACGTTGTATTTATTCAAATAATATTCATCATAAATTGCGGGTATTACCAATATTATTGAAGGTATAAATGTGTAAGAGCATGCGGATTATTATATTCTTTCAATCTTTTGGTTAGAATTGGAAGAGAATATAAAGCAGTAGCTTTTGTTACGAGATCCTCTTCTAAAGTGCGGTGATGTTAACAAGAATAAAAAAGTAGGTTTTCCTATAGTTCTGAATTCTGCTTGTTTTGAAGAGTTGAATTGTTATGTTTAAATGACATATTTTATATATTTATACTTTATAGATATATTTGTATTTTATATCTATATTTATATATATATATATATATAAATCACAGATACATTACATATATATATATATATATACATATACTTCATAGTTATAAGGTTTATTAAAACTTCGTTAAAAGAAAATATTTATTTCTCTTTCCCTCTGCCCCAGTCCATCCGTCCATCCATCCATCTATCCGTCTGCCTGCCTGTCTGTCTCTCTATCTGTCTTCCTAACTGCCTGCTTGTGTGTCGGTCAGTCGGTCTGTCCATATTAAAACTTAGGAGAAGCTTTCGTTTTTTTAGGCTATTTTCCACCAATTCTACTCTAGATATAAAGAAAATATATTTTTCAGACTCATTCCCATTCGCTAAGCAGAATCTGCTCTGGTCGCACTAATAAGTTGGTTGCTTGATTGTATTTATGGCGCAAGGACAGCAAGGGTCATTCTGCACCAATTGGCGCTAATTAATATCAAACGAACCTATAAAAATTCACTTCATTTTTCCAATTAAATAGGAGCTTAAACGGTTTGGTGTTTGGCTCATGTAACTAATTTCAAGAAATAAAATTTAATAGTAAAGCTTCAACATTTAATCTTTGTTAATTTCCTAAAAGATAAATATACTAATATTCTAGGTTGAAACGAGAGTTTCATGTCTTATATTAATATTAATTTGGTGCATAACATAATTAATAATTTATTATTGTTTCATAACTATGACCTTATGAAAGATTATTTTAAGGAATTCGTTAAATGAATTCCATTCTATTGTTTTAAAAACTTTAACGTAGATTGATTTTGGCTGAAATATTTTTATTGAAAGTTATTTTTATTACTATTGCAGAAACTGATTAATTATTTATCGTCTGGTGATGACCAAATTGCAATTACTTCTTTTCGTGACGTTTAATCTACCTTATCTAAAATGATTGAAATTCTGTCAAGTGTAAAAGTAATCATAGTGAAGGCTGAAATGTGGTCTTTATTTCTCGAAAATCTCGGATTCGTAATTATTGTTTTATTGGATTCTTTCGAACGTTTCCAATCGTTTCGTTGAGCCAAATCTCCATGATGTTTCTTGTTGTAGAGAATTCCAATTTTCTATTATAATTTACTGTTTCAGTATGAGTGTGACGCTATCTATACGGATAACAGATGATTAAATAGCAAATAATTAAAATATATAAATAAAATAATAATATAATGTA
>QLNU02015359.1:13338393-13355383 GCA_006491805.2 Dysdera silvatica
AATGGCGTATTTCAGCACTTCTCAGCGTTAGTGCATATAAATGAATAGAAACGGTGAATTTTCAGAATAGATGCAAATTTTTTAGAGATTCCATTTATTTAATGAATTTCATTATTCTTTATTGGAAAATTTTCAAACAATGATAATGTTAAAATTTCCTTTTAATCCTATATGAACATAAAGAAAAATGCACTTGTAAATGCGCATGTTTAATTATGCCCTGAGGCGTCGAAAACTGTAGCTACATTCGTGGCTGGATTAGCCACAATCTATAGCAGGGAGACGAAAGTCTTTAGTTCTATTGTTCTAGACAGATAGTTAACATAAGATCAGATTAAACTAAAAAAAAAAAAACATTTAAACATTGTAAAATTGCGCACCATTATCTATTAGTAGTAAACGTTGCCCACAGTCTATTACAAATCTATTAAATCTAAGAGCAAAATTTTATAAACACAATCTAATAACTTTAGTAGATCTGGAAAGAATATGTTTAGCCATAAAATTCTGTTGATTAACGGAAGACAACGCTTAATTGTTCAGAATATTGATGGAAAATTTGCGATATGGTATAATAAAAATTATGCTGTGTATCAAATGTTTCTACTCGGTTAGTTAATGATAAAATAAATCTTTTGCTTTAAGATGCAGAACATTTTTTTTAAATAATTAAAAAAACATTTAATTTCATATATTGCACTTTGAGTACATCTAAATGCACATTTTGAGGACTTTTAGTGCATATTTGCATGTATATTTTGATGATTTTAGGTCATATAATCCGAGCTCCAATGATCACCGTTCAGCGGGAATTTCGTAGTAAATACCAAATTTATCCACCGACGACTCAGAGTATTCGAAGGTGGTAACCTTCAGTTAGAGGAGACTAGATGTCTTTGTAAAAAAAAAAGCCCAAGACAATCAGACAGTTACAAATGACACGTTAAAACGTGTTTGGCAGAAATTTGCATATCACATTGACACTATACATGTGACTAAAGGAAGTCATATCGAATATTTGTAGAAAAACTTAGATGTTTTTCCTTTGCATTCATATATCACTCATCATTCTATGTTATTTAGTAGCAAGCTGTTGCCTTTTTAGAATCAATTGTACTATATTTGTTACTCCATGCAACAGACGTCCAAGTCTCTAAGAAATCTGCAATTATTGATGCAGCATGATTTTAGGTAGTCCAACGCCAGAAAATGGCAACCATGGTTGATAATGAAACATTAATTTATAATGTGCAACATCCATTAGTTTTAGCACAAATTTTCACGAAAATTGTAAGGTTCGCCCAGCGAATTATATTTATTTTCCAAAACCCTTCAAAAACTAGAAATATTGTACAAAGATATTTGCAACGACAAATTTTTAAGACAACTAGATTAATTTCCTGTTGTAAGTTCTAATGTCGTTTCTGTGTGCAATCTCAAAGCCATTCGTTAACCAAAGTTGTTTATAAAATAATAACAAAGGACTCAAAGAAAAAGCTTTAAAATTCCCTGGAATCTAAATTGTTTCTAACTTTACTAAATTCATGCTGAAAGAATTTTCCTTTTACCCTTTGGAAACGTCAGGAACTTCTTTTCTTTTAACCCTTTAAAAACTTTTTAGTCCTCATGCGCTCCAATTTTAATTAAAAGGAATGCTGCACACGATTGTTTTACTTCGCTTTTACACAAAAACAAATACCAACTAATTTGGCACCATGCTATATCACGTGAAAAACGAAAATAGTGACAGAACGAAAGCGAAATTTTAACTTAAAAATCATGGAGTTTACTGCTGAAGGTTCAAAATTCTAAAGTATACCATAATAGTTGTGGGCAAAAAATATTCTTTCCGTGTAAAGTTATGGATATGAAAATCTGTAATTATTATCTCAGTTTAAGCTTATTTTAAAGGATCTGTATTCACATTGGAGACACAGTATCTCTGATTAATTTTAATGGATGCGGAATGAAAAGGGACAGAGAGGTCGGCATTATCATAAACCAGGGATCATTGATGTTTATATTTCAAATTACGGATAATAAATGTTTGGATGTGGCTGTAGATTGCTGCATCTTATTTCTTGCGCAAACAAAAGAACGAATACCATGCGAACACATATTACTGCAATTAAAAGATAGAAACGTAATATAGTGTTCTTTGGAACGGTAATATGTATCAGCGTAAAGTTTTCAAAATTATTGGAGAATTGGGGCTCGGACCCCCTACGGGCCCTTATAACGCAAAGCCTATGGTTATGTTTATGGTGAAATCGAATTTGGAAAAAATAAAAAATATATATATACGATCAATCAAGCCCAATTATTATCTTCATTATCTACCTACATCTACACCATCATTATCTTCAATAAAGTTTCATGATGTAGATTTTAAATTACTTTTTACCGTGATCGAACATGGAGGTAAATGTTTTAAATAAACCGACGTTTAAGATCACATTCTGATGGCCGTCTTTTTCAGATAATTAACAAATTTTGAAAGAATGCATCAAAATAAATTATGAAATAATAGATCTTTTACAGAATGGATTATACTACAAATTGGCGACAAGTGCCTACAAAAAATGGAGTCTTGCCTAATAATCATTATTTAAAAACAAAAAGCAATTAAGAATCTGTTGGTTGCAAGAAAAAAATACTATTTTTAAAAATATAGCTCCACGTAAATCAATTTTTTGTAATGCATGAAAAAAGAATGATACAAAAGTCATAGTTGCCATAAAAATCGAAAAAATTACGCTAAAACACGGAAAATCATAGAAATATTGAAAAGAGCTCTTCTGTAGCCGTTTGTTGATTTTACGATGAAGTAAAGATAGAAAAAGTGTCCCCGAGGAAGGATTAACCAAGACTTTATGGTTCTTATTTGTTTGTAAAAATAAAAAGCAGGCAGAAAATTTAAGCGCAGAAGTTCTTTAAAGCGCATATGCAATTTTTTAAAATCAATTCCTAAATCAAATGAGAAGATAAATCTGCAAAAAAATTTCAAAAGACTCAGATGTAGAAATAAAATTGTTTTAAATCTAAATGTTTGGGAAAGTTAAAAAGAAGAGAGAATTCTGGCTAGGTTTCGAGACGTTTTGCTTAAAATCGTTATTGCAAGTATTGTATATTCACGATTAAATTCACGAATTCACGATTAAAATCGTGAGTTCTAAACTAATACTCGTTAGATAAAGTGCAATCTGATTGGATGAACACGAGAATAGTACAAAATAAAACCATCACAGCTTTTAAATAATTTTCAAAATTGGTTTAATATTAATATACACATTCCTTTCGCTGACTTTAAAAATTATTGCAGCATAACGACGTATTTTTGCTTCTTTTAGTTTTAATGCCTATTATTTAAAAGACAGAAAATATAAGAAATAACGAAAGGAAAGCTTATAAGCATAGAACTAAAGTTATAGCGATTAAATAACAAAAAAATATGCACGACAAAATAAAATGGAAGTAGAAAGGGGATAATCCATAGAATTAAAATAATAAGCATTATAATAATCAATAAACATATATGCAGCATTTTAAGTACCGATGTCTTGCTTATCAAATGAAAAAAAAAACGCTTTATAAAAAAATATTTAAATGTTTTAATTTTGTATTTTCTTCCTATAGTCCATTTTCTAGCATCTCCATTTCTGAAAACTCCGGTCTTTATTATCGTATTCATAATTTCTGCTCGTTATTTCCTTTTATTTAATACTCCTATCTCATTTTCAAGTAGGGATACAATAATTTTTCCCACTCACGTGTATGTAGCTCAAACAAGAACTTTTTCGTTTTTCTAGAAAAAGAGACGTCGTCCCATCCTGGATTCGAACCAGGGTCCCTCCGTTTAGCCCGGAGTGTCTTGGACCGCTAGACGAATGAGGACAGGAAACAACGCTCTCTTTCTCCGTATGTAAAGGTGTTAAGGTATTATTACCCTCCGCAGGGATAACACAATTGCCAAATATGGTCAACACAAGAAAGCCTCCGGGGCGAGATTTTTGTGAGTTTTCGTGGGGGAATTTATTATACAATAATTTTTGCCACCCACGTATTAATTACAGCTCAAACTAGAGCTTATGTAATTTTGGAGAAAAAGAGACGCTTTCCCCATCCTGGATTCGAACCAGGGTCCCTCCGTTTATAGTATCTATGTATCCCCGTATATAGTATCATTAGCTTAGGAATGCCCCTGCTAACTCTTGTATCGTTGTCTTTAATGCTTTTCTCATGCTTCGTTCTTTTTTGAGAGTGAGATGGCATTGATATCGGATAGTCACATATGTCATCGGATAGTCGGATAGTTGGATTCTGCAACAGTAATTCTTTTGCATAAAAAAGGTGATAAAGAGGATTTGAAAAATTACCGACCAATTAGCTTGTTACCTGCTATTTATAAAATCTTCACAAAAGTTCTAACACATCGCCTGCAGAAAAAATTAGATGCAGCTCAACCAAGAGAACAAGCTGGATTTCGAAGTGGATTCAGTACAGTGGACCATATTCAAGTATTAAGAGAATTAATTGAAAGAACACATGAATATGAACTTCCATTGTGTGTTGCATTTATTGACTATGAGAAGGCCTTTGACTCTATAAAAACATCAGCAGTCATCAACTCTTTAAGATCAACAGACATTGAGGATGTGTACATTGACATGGTGAAACGTGTGTATAAAAATGCAAGTGCAAAATTTCGGTTACATAAAGATACCAAAACTATCAAACTTGGCAAAGGGGTGAGGCAGGGAGATACCATTTCTCCAAAACTTTTTACTTCTGCTTTACAGATGATTTTTCAGCTGATAAATTGGAATAACAAGGGAATAAAAATAAATGGTGAATATTTAAATCATCTGCGGTTTGCTGATGACATTGTTATTTTTTCAACGGACCCATTAGAACTCCAAGACATGGTACAAGAGCTCTCAACTAGAAGTGAAGAAGTTGGACTCAAGATGAACCTACAAAAAACTAAGATCATGTTCAATAATTTTGTAGAGGAAACAAAAATACAAGTTGACAACACTGAGCTAGAAATTGCTGATTCATATATTTACCTTGGCCAGCTGATTTCAATGGATGGCAACATTATGAAAGAACTCAACAGACGTATTAAACTTGGCTGGAGTGCATTTGGAAGAAACAGTTTTATCCTGAAGGGGAAATTGCCTTTGTGTCTAAAAAGAAAGGTCTTCAACCAGTGTGTATTGCCAGTCCTCTCTTATGGATCAGAGACATGGAGTCTAACAGTTGGAGCAATACGAAAGTTACAGACAACGCAAAGGAGCATGGAGAGGTGCATGCTTGGAATAACTAGGAGAGATCGAAAAAGAAACACTTGGGTGAGAGAGCAAACTAGAGTAGAGGACATCATTGTTAAAGTAAAAGGACTGAAATGGCGATGGGCTGCATCCACTGTTACTTTCGTATAGTTTTTTGTAGAATTCTTCAACTCTTCTAAGTATTTCTTCCCTATTTCTTGTTACAGTGCCATCCTCTCCTTTTAATGCAATGATGTGTTTCTTCCCAATAGACAAACTCCCTTTAACAACCCTAAGGCTCTTGTTGCTTTCAATGGCCTTCCTTACTAACTCACAATTGAATTTTCTTATATCTTCTTTCATGTTTTTGCGCAAAGTTTTGCAAAGTTCTACATACTCGATCTTGCAACTGGTATTTTGATTGTCCACCTTCATAAGTCTTCGCCTTTTCATGAGCTGGTAATAAAGTTTTAGATTCATTATTTAGTTGACTTATAATCTCCGCTCGTCATTTCTGAGTTTTCAGTTGGCTTTCTGAGAATACCAGTTTGTAAATCAGGTAAAGAAAACTGAGCTCACGGCATCGTCATTCCGTGGAACCAGCCGTAGTTTCCGAATACCATCAATCATTTCGGAAATGACAGCCATGTCGTTAAACGATTAACCTTGGGAATTTTGCCTCTAGCCGTCTAAAGGTTCCTAGGTCGGAAATCAGAAACTTTATATATAAAGAAAAAAGTTTTCCTCGCCCATTCTTGGCGGAAACAGGCTTTGGGACGGGCAGAGCGCCATGTTCCCAAGCCTCTTTTTACATCACTTCTTAATGTGCCATGTCTAGAAACTTCCTGACAATGTGACACGTGTTTAGGATTGTGGCTTTTTGTATTTCAATGTAGGTGTTTGGGTCAATGTTGAGTATCTCCAAATTCGTCGCAAGCGTTTTTGGTACTATCCCTGTTGCTGAGATGACTAACGGGATGATGAGGATCTTTTCCATACCCCATATATCTCGTACTTCATGTCTGAGATCTTGGTACTTGGTGATTTTCGTTGTGTAGGTTGTCTGTATGTTATTGGTGTTGGGTACTGCTATGTCGATTAAGTACGTGGTCTTATTCGATTTATCGACGAGGGTTATGTCAGGACGGTTATGTGGGACTGTCTTGTCTGTTATGATTGCTCTATCCCAGTAAAGCTTGTGTGTTTCGTTCTCATGCACGGTCTCTGGCTCATATTTGTAATATATATATATATATATATATAAGCATACGAAGTGAAAAATACAGGAGTAGCAATCCGTCTTTATTACTCTATGTGTGATAGAAAAAATTTCAGGAGTGGTACACGGAAATACGAGAGATTGATGCGGAAAATTTCGTGATGGATAGAAAATCGCAAAGTAGGACCCATCCAGGAAGAAACCAACGGATTTTTTTTTCCGGACGAAAGAATTTTAAGAAAAAGTAGAATTAATTTTAAATATTCCGTTATCATAACTTCCCGTTCATTGTCTTCTATGACACTATACATCAAAAGTTATAAATATCGCAATCAAAATATCCTTCCCGAGTTTTTAAATTCCATGCTTCTGGGAGTGCGGTCTTTATGGCCCCCTTGCTAGGAGTCGGGATGCAAATTGGGCTTCAAATTTCGTAACGAATTTATTAAAAAAACTGCTTCGTTCAAATAATTTACATGTGAGGTGAAAGATGAAAACTTAGCTTATATGCAATATGAGAATGGAGGAAAATTACGCAAATCTTCATTCAATTATCATCTATCTCTTCACATCTACTTTACGCTAATAAATATTTGTTTTTGTTTAGTATGTATACAATATCCTGTATTTAATCTCCATATTTTGGTCTCCGAGTTTGAGCCTAGAATTTTGTGAGTATGGTCTTTCTTTTCTTTATTTTTTAAAATAATAATTCTACCACAGTAAATTGAACTATTAGCAGCAAATAGTATACGGAAGTGGAATGACTGGAAATCGCTTGAGGAATACTTTGTATCCTCAATATTTCGTATAATATAAGCTCCAAACCGTAAGCATGAAAGTTATTTACTAGTATCCTCTATAAAAATTAAATCCAACGACTTCACTGGCAGTTAAAAAACAATCTGATGGATCCTGAACTGGTTATATAAAATAGCATTTTCTTGGGATTCCCTGCACGATATTACAGTCAAATAAATTCTAATTCAGTGCTAGGGTTAGTATTTAAAATGTTTGTGAGTTTTAAGGTGCAAAGATCACTCTGCCTCGGGACCTGCGACTTTTCGACGAACCCGAACCTTTTATAGCTTAAGTGACCAACCCCTGGACCATAAATAATAGTTAGTAGGTAACTATTTCCAATTGCAAAAAACTTTTGTAACAGTGTTTTTCCCTTGATCAAACCGCGACATTCACAGCATGTGGCAAGCCTAGTGATATGGGTTTTGCGGAAAATTTTCCACCACTTTAATTATTAAATATCTATTGTAAATGTAATATTTTATTTATTAAATAACATTTGTTTTATATGCTGTACCAATACACAAATTGTAATCCCTGGGTCCCATATTTATCCCCGCCATCACCATCGGTCTACAGAAAACTTTGAAATAATAATATTGGCTGAACTCGTTATTCTTACTTCTTAGTAACTGTTAATTTAACCTGTTACTAGATAATAGTGTTTGTTAAATGTTTGGTAACTTTAAATATTTGATGAAATTTAAAATGATTTAGTGAAAATGTAAGATATATTTTAATAGGATGGGAAAAGAAAGCTTAATATTCACAAAGGATTCTGTTCTGTGTAGCCAAGAGCAAGAGAAATCATGATTATGTTATGAATAACCGATGATGATAATATTTCTAATATATATCTAATATTGTTTTTATGCTTAAACTTTTTAAAGATATATACATATGTACACAGAGAGAGGGGGGGGAGAGAGAGAAAAAAAGATAAAAGTAATGATATTTTTAAAAAGAAAAACGCATTTTTAAAATTTGAAAACAGGAAAATTTTCCCACCCCCATCTCTAGGAAATCCCTCCACCCTCGCGTATTTTTCCCTCTTCATCTTCTAACGCCAGCAAAGGATATTGTTAGAATCCTAATAGTGAAAATCGCTGACTTATTAATACCTTGGCAAAATTATTGCGCGGGAAAAAAAGGCAAAAATTAATTCAGTCATTCATGAAATTAATTAGAAATTTCTGGATCCCAAACTCTCTCTTTCTCTCTTTTACACCTTTTATGTCTTTTTTACGGCTTTTGTCTTTTATGTCCCTTTTACAGCTTTTATTAGCTACATGCGTTAACTCAATGCTTCATCCTGGCCAATATCTCAATTCCTTAAATGAAGCCATAAATCTACATAAAAAAATCTTTGCTTTTATAAACTAACGAAAATAAAATTACTGTTATCCAATTCATTAAATTTATAAAATAAAATTGAATTGCGACAACCGAACTAGAAGCTATGATTTGTGAAATACATTACCTAACTGGAAGAGAGCCTCGTAAGCTATTGCTTTCTGCTCTCCTCTTTTCTAACCTAATTATGTTAATATTCCCTTGATCTTAAAATAATCAGTTGTAAGATTAGATTCATATCGAAAAAGATGTCTTATCAATAATTATATATGTGTTGAATAAATTTGTTGCTATTATTTTTAATTTTATTCCAATTAAACAAGCGAAAAAAATTGTTTCTTTTATATATATATGAAGTACGACTATTAATAGAATCTTTAATTAAGAAACAGAAACCAAATTTTTTGATAATTTTGTTAAATTAAAATTTATCAGAAATTTTTCCTTTAAAAAGTATTAAAATAAACGTTACATTTTATTATCATTCTTCTTTTTATTGTCATTTTCATTGTAACCTTGGCCATGAATTTTATTAGATCTTCTAACGTAGTTTCAAACTGAAAGCTTTTAAAAAATAAATTTAAATTTCAGAAAAGAAATTTAAAAAACCATCATCTTGTCTTTATTACTGATATTAAAATTAATATCTTCAATATTTTAATTTTCTTCTGTGGCACTATTTCTTTATCGAATCCAATCTCTTTTTTCTTTATAGTTCCAACATTGAATTGTATTCCTTTGATTTTAATTATTCCTCCTCTGCTTCTTCTTTTTAAATGCTCTGATTTATTATGATACCCAAACATATTTTCCACAAATGTTATAAATGCATTTTTCTGAAAAATCACCTTTAAAAATATCACCGTTAAAAAGTACGATTAATCCACATTGTAGACATAGAAAATAGGCTTCCAAAATGGAAATTTGCCTCCTTCCAGTTTTGTTTCTGTATCAAAATTGTAATTTTACTTTTTTAAAAATCGTACAACTCAAAGTGCTCCAGTTCATATTGTAACGTCCACTTCTATCCACTCACGTACGCAGGGGCGTGTTGATGGGGGTTGTAATCCCCACTGCGATGGAAGTTTGTGTATTTAACATATGAATATATGGAATTTTATAGCTTTGTAACCCCCATATTAAGCCTCTAGCCCCCACTTATGAACTCTCTGCGTGCGCCTATACTTCTATCCATCTTTGTGTAAATGGGGTACTGGGTAGGTTGGTCGCCAAAGACGACGTTGTATGACTTGAACATCCTTTTCTGCTCAAGTGTATTATTGGAAGAGAACGTTACCATGAAACAGGGTTTATTTCAATTGAGTATCTATGTGGCGCATGGTTAATACACGATAAGTGTTAAATAAGAATCAAGTTAACAAAAACAAGGTTCTTAATAGTAAAGAATAAATGGAAACAATTTCAAAAATATCAAATAGAACGCCATTGGACAAGGCTCGTGATTCGTATTGCATCAGTTCATTTTTTCGACAGTCCCATGCCTGTATGCAGAGGGGGCGATCTTAGGGACCGGTCCCCCCCGAAACTAAATTTTTAATGGGACTTGGCTACGGCCTTGCATGCTGTAAAAATTTTTGAACCTCCCCTGGAAGTTAAATCCTGGCTACGATCTTTGACAGTCCCACCAGGAATACGAGGTGGTATGCCACGAACACCCCTTCTATGGTCTCACAACTCTACGAAGATTCAAACATTGTCCATCAACAATAGACCATTACAAAACCAGCTCAGTCAGCACGGATGTCTGTAGTCACAGTTTGGCGATGGTGTGCATGTGTTACTGAATGATATTTACAGATATATACATTGATCCATTGATCACATCGAATGATACTAATTAATCCTTAATACATTTATTTATAATATTAACTATTAAAATATATTTACATGATGAATAAACTACAGCAACAGCGTTCTCGCTAACATGTTCACAGTCTGACTATCACGCTCGAAGTGACCAGCTACAGATTGCGTCCACTGATCCCTTCTTCTCCGTTCTGTTTCAACCAGGACCTTTACCTTGTGGGTAAGAGGCGTGCGTCTCCTCCCTAAACGCGACTACGGCGGTTGTTACAACAGTTCTTTCTGAAGTAACTCGTCATCACACCTAACGGAAATGGAATATCTCCATGCCCGCATCCTCAGGGGGGGGATCTTAGATACTGTTCCCCCTAAAACTAAATTTTTAATGGGACTTGGCTACGGCCTTGCATGCTGTGATTGTATCGATACATGCTGTAAAAATTTATGAACCCCCGAAATTAAATCTTGGCTACAGCCTTAAATATCGCTATCGGTAGGAATATTTCGATTGCCTACCATCTGGTAGCTAAATATTGTTCTAAATGGTCAAACTATTCTCGTGGTTTTCGCCATTTGCTCTATCTGACGCAGAATCGTATATTCAAAGTGAATTAAAAATCTCGGGACGAGATCGGCCACTGCCACGTTCAGTCGGCATACTTCTTTGTCATGACCCACTATCAGCTCTGGAGCTACAGGAAAGGTCCTGGAGTTCAAATGGTAAATGTGGTATCAGTACAGCTGACCCAGACCTTCCCATTCTTATCATGTAATCACTCAAATGTCTGCTCACAAATCAAAGATTCAAAAATGGCAGTTTAAGTAACAGTAGTAATTGATTTGGCCAAACTGAGGATACAGTGAGAGCATTCCGTTACAATAGACTTATTTAATTGTTTTTTAAATAAATTGACATCTTATCTGTGTCTAGCTATCCTTAAGTTCAATCTATTTCCTATATGACCTACATGTTTAACTCTACAAATTCCACATTCTACAGATTTGCTCACACACACATATACAACCGCGATGATGGAACAGCCTTTTCGTGATATTATTTTAAATATTGACGTATTTTACGTATTATTTACGTTTATATTTTTTTAACGTCTATTTACATATTTTAACCTACTTCACGCCAGATATAAAACTGTATAAAATGAATTCAATGATGACAACAAGTTTTTAAAGTCTGCTTTTAAACCTTGAAAAACAAATTGCTAAAATTTCAATGAATTATCTGTTTGGTGTAAGTTATACATATCCCGAAGAACACAATACTAGTGTTATCTTTTTCGATAACAACTCCACTGCAATAAAAAAATTCATTTAATAATAAAAGGCGATCGGTAAATTGCACTCGAAAAACTTAGGTTTCATTCTTATCTCGTTTTCTTTACCGTTTAAATATTTAGGAAAAAATGGCACTCGGAAAGCTCCCCAGCTAATCTGTTGGAATAGATTAAAAACACATATCTTTACATTTTCTTTGTTCTTTAAAGACATCAAGTCTGAAAAAAATTACTTCTTTTGATTTCTCCTAATCTCACGAAAGAAGATTATAATTTGTTGAACTGATAAATCAAAGAAAATTTTGCAGGAATCTGCGGAGTTTTTCAGCATTGCTTTATTTTGTTAACTATTTACTGAAAAAAGACGAAATTAATATAATGGTAGACACAACGCAACGAAAAGCTAGGTAGAATTAATTAAACTGGCCAAAATCTGAATGAATTTTGTATTTTAATCATTTTTTAATCTGATCTTAACTTTTTACCATGTCAAATTAACATTCGTTTCCATTAACACAGGCACTCTAATACACGTATCTTCTTTGCATTTTATTGCATTAATGCAAGTTACGTATCAATATTTGTTTCTTTTCTTAAAAGAATACGAAAAGAGATATTGGATATCTATAAGTCTTTAAGAATACTTCATGTTTTTTGTATGTCTCCATGTTTCTTTCATGAAAGAAATTTTTCATGCGTGTCTACACGTTTGCTTACCCTCTGCTTAAATAAAAATGAAGTGTTCCTTTAGGGAATTTAAAAAGCTTTTTGTTTCAATTTTTTTGTTTGCTTGACGCGACTTTTATTTAGAATATAAATGTCTTTGATTTTAGCCAGAGAGCTGTTTTCTAAAAGCAAATCATGAACAAATCTAGAAAGTATACTTAAATTTAAACAACCAGATTTCTAAAGACGTATGATGTAAGAATGAGATAAAATAAGAAAATTTACATAATTGTTGAAGTCAGTAGGTTAAAGTGTACAAAATCTTGATATTCGTAAGTTCAGAATACGATAGACTGGTTTTTTATTCATTAAAACTCTGCTATTTATAATACGTATAAGTACTGATTGTATTGCAAAAATATGTTACTTGCCACTTCGAAGTTACCTGGTTAGCTTTTAAAAATCTTAGAAATTGAAATCAATTTCTGTATTTCTTTTTAAAACTGGATAATAAAACTTGTTACCATTAATTTTGGATTCAGACGTCCTTAATCAATCATTAAACATCTGAGCTGACGCTTTCCTTCTTATTAGATACTCACGATATTGACCGACATTAAATTTGCCACATCCAGGGAAAATTTTCAGTCTCCTCGACTTTAAAATTAACTTATGCATATTGAAGCAATCCTCTAGATATTGAGTGGTGAAAATTTAATATAGAGAATTTTATATTAAAATGATAGGTCTAATTTAAATTGATTGCCACAACGCAAACTCTGCTCGGAGCAAAATCTGTAGAAATGGAAAATCTTTAGGTGGGTGCCATACTTGAAGAGTAATAAACAAAAGAGAATTTTTATAAAGAAATAACTAAATTGTGGAATGCATACAAAATGTAAAAATAAAGCAAATTGGTAGGTTTCTGCAATAAAGTTTTTACAAAAATTATGTACACAACAAGTACAACACAATAAGTAGAAAGCTACAAAGAGTAGCAGACAAAACAAAACATAATTATAAAATACACGAGGACAAACGATGCTGAGTAAAATACGCAGATGCAGAGAGAAATGGAAACAACGTGAGGAAAAGTATAAAAGACGAAGTATCTTTCCAACTATCACGTGCAGAAGAAAGATCTTCAGACAGGACAACGTATGAAAATATGAACATAGATAGGTAAGCATTCTTCTTATATAATTTTGCAATGTGTGGAAGGTAAAATAGATATCTAACTTTTAGTAGTTTTGAATATAAAAAAATAATTATTTTAATATATTTCTTAAATGGTTATTTATTGGAGGTCTTATCTCATGGATTATGTTTTACGGAAATTAAAATTTTCTGCAATAAAAAAGGGGAAGTTAAATCCTTCAAAACAAATATAAAAAGCGAAAAAATAAATTAATGCAATAATTATGAATGTAAACTTTATAAAAAAAAAAAGAAAAATACAAGCTTCAGTTCTCACTGCGATTATTTTGGTAAGCGACTTACGCGAACCGAAATTTCAATTGTTTTAATTGAAGTATAATTACCATCGGTTGGTTGTTGAAGAAAAATAGAATGACTATGATTTTTCTTCAACTTCACGCTCTATAAACAATCATCTAACTCTCATGAGGACAGTAGAAGTAGCCCATAATAAATTATTCTGACCAAATTTGAGCGAATAGAACCATTAATTTAACCATAATTTTGTAACATTTAAGTTAAAATAAATATATAGCTTACGCTCACATGCACACAACAAAAGCGAATCTAAAAATTGTTTTCCAGGGTGAAGGCAAAGTTTGAAAACCAATTTGAACCATAAAATTTGTTGTTGTGATGTTAGTTTAGTTGGAGTGTCAGCATAGTACAGGTAATTGTAAATGTATATATAGTATCTTCTGCTTTTCCACATTATCTGTCCATTAACTTATTTTACGCATTCTTTCAAACAAAGCATTTGCGATTTTAAACTTCGAAATAATGGTGAATTAAAAAATAGTGTTTAAATAATCTTCGTATAAATTTAAAAATTAAATGCAATTTTTAGAAATCATATTTCCATAAATTTACGTATTTCGGCAAAATAATAAAAATAAACTGTAAGCTTAATTACTTAATTCGATTTATTAGATTTCACCTCCAGGGATATTCTTGTTTTAACGTAATTATTTTGTTTTAAAGGAACCAAATAATTTTTGTTTATTAAGAAGAAAATTCTCTCGTGTGTTCTTAATTGGTGTTTTCGACTTGATAGAATAGCGAATTTCGCAAAACCTTTTAGCTTTTTCAAGGCTATCTTGTGATTTTTTAAATAGATACTATCATATAATAATAGATATTATCATATAGTACTAGATATTATCATATACTACTAGATATTATCATATAATAATATATATTATCATATAATAATAGATACTATCATATAGTAATAGATGTTATCATGTAATAATAGATATTATCATATAATAATAGATATTATCATATAGATATTAATAAATGACTGTAGTAAACAATGAAAAACGTGTTGGAAATAATAAGCGCATTAATTATTTTGTGATCGTAAAGAACTTTGAATTCAAAGTAGTTTATTTTAAAAAGTTCTGCCATCGCAAAAAAATGAAGATACTAATAGAAGGTGACTTGTAAAGTCGTCAAAAGAAGTAACGTTAAAATCAGATTAGGCAGTCTATCTCACGTGGATGAAAGTTTGTTAAAAACTGGCGACTTGAAAAATTTCTTGTTCTTTCTCTGCCATTTCAAATTGGTTCTGCGATCCAAATTTTCCTATTGATTTTATTGTTTCTCCAGGCTTTTAAATGAGCCTTTACTTTTTAAAAGGTCTTTGTTCCTACATAAAGTAGCTTAAAGGATGAGTACCGGCCTATTTAATGATGTTTCTGTTAATGAGAATATCACTTCAAGCACGTTTTTAAATATCAGTACAAGATCTAAACCTTGGATAGTGATACAGTTTTCTTTTTAAATGTGTCAATTACCATCGAGTAAACTGGATCGTAAAAAATCTCTGTTAGTACCACTTAGCCAGAACTGTCATCCCAAATGACTCTTTTTAAAAATAAAATATTTTAGCAGAGTAATCTACTTTAAGGTGCTTGCATTATGCTTGTCCAAATTATCTGAGTCATAAGAAATTCTGAGAACCAAATAAAAAGAAAGATGAAAAGCTTGATCCCAAAAGAAAATGAAAGCTTTGAGCAGAGAAGAACAAGTCTTGAAGAGGAGAGAAAAGGGGGATGAATAGCATATACATCAGCATTTATTTTACTGTTCTTTATTACTAATTACTGACATTTTGCTACTTATTTCTGAGAATAATTTCGAATATTTCTGAGTCATTCACAAAATAAGAATAATGTCTCTTTTAAAAAATGAATCAAAATTTCTTCGAGTCTTTTCGCCCACACTTCTTCCTATTAGCATAGCTGTTCCCAACGTCTGGTGGGAAACTTAGACTTAAATGAATGCATCGTACATGGAATCCCTTTGCAGTTTTCGTTTTTCTAGAGCGGCTAAAATTTTAAGCGGATTAAGCCACACCTAACTCCCCACAGTCTGGACAATGCCACTGATATCTAAATATTATGCGTATATACTGGAAATAAACGATGAATTTGCATCGCAATCTTAGATAGCAATATACTAGCTGACTGCATCATCTATTCACAGAGAAAGAAAGGTATGTTTACTTAGAGGAATATTACTCTTTATAAAAAAACATTGAAGTATTAATAAACAATAGAATAAAAAAATATACACATATATATGTAACTTTGAATTTTCTTCAAAATAAATTGAATTTTAAATTTTGTAATAAAAATTAGATAGAAACAATACACATATTTATAGTTTAAAAATTAAAATATTGTACAAAGAAAAATATAAACTTTTGGCACACTAGAAACACACGTTACATAATAATATATTATATTATTAAATTATTGTATATAATTTGAAAATCACAAATTTTTAAGTTTATTTACAAATCCTGCAAAATCAGTAATTTGGTAGCTTTACCACTTTATATTCAGAATCATTGTTATTTTGGAACTCAGTACCAACGCGGTGTTTCAAATATCAGGTCAATATTATTTTTGTTTTATGGAAACAAGACCGCCTGCCATTTCGATATATCTATCAATATATTTAAAAATATTAAAAATTTATTAAATATTCATAAAATAAAGCAAAGTATTAGAGAATATAAATATCAAGCAACTTGTGGTTTAGTTTGTAAACGTAGTCTTCAATTAACTTCCGTGCATACAACCCACTATCTTCTTTCATCTAAAATTAGCAGCAGGGTTTTAAAGCCTTTTTCACACAAGTTATTTAAAAGCTTCAGTTATTGAGTTCTCATGTCAGAATTTTTGAAGCCTAAGATTGGCAAAAGACACCGTAAATACTCTTTTGAACCCAGTAATTTGTTGGGTAAATTAGGGAACATACCTTCCACAAATTGGAATTTGTGGATCCTCACAGCCAAAGGTATATCTCAGGCCTAAAAGAAATATTTCAAGCCGTTTGTGATGTTGTTTGAACGG
>QLNU02015359.1:13364361-13375231 GCA_006491805.2 Dysdera silvatica
ACAGAAAATCAGGAAAACTCACACGTAAATCCCCCACCCACGGAGCTCACATGCCGAGTCGCACGAATTTAAATGAGTTGAACATAGACAAATTAAAAACATTAATATGTGAAAATTAGCTGCTATCCTCATCTCCCAAGAAATCGAGAAATTAAATGTTAAAATGTAGTTAAAATAGCGCCAATTGAAACCTTTTTGGCAACACGTGGCGAGGTAGCTAGTTGGTCGAAAAATGTGAAAAGCAAACGCCAAAATGTATTCTAAAAGTTTAGAATACGTCCAGTAATACAGAGCTAGCGTTAACTTGTTAAATTTAAACGTATTAGATTTTGAAGTAGCTGTAAAGTTATTTTTTTCTCTATTTGTTAAATTGAAGTTCTATATTCTTTTTATTTTATTTCTGAAAGTTATAGCAGGAAACAAATTACTTTAATTTTTATCACACATAAGATTGCAATTCAGTTATTACATAAAAAGTCGAGTATTGCTCCAAGTGGGCATGTGATCTTAAAAAGAAGGTTGGCTTCCACTAACCCATGATTGGCTCAATCAGCAAATATAATCCGCTCGAAAAAATTAAAAAAACAAAAAAATATAAAATTCCATTTTCCGATCCAACAATGATTTACTAATAGGCTGATAATAACATAAGGATTTCAAAAATGTATCGGAGGTGCGGTGGATTAAATTTACCCTGTATATATATAAGTTCATGTTATATTTTGCTTTAAATATTATTACATTTCTTGCACAATATCAATTAAATAAGCACTATGCTATGCTTGAACGCCAAGCGTAAAAGAAGGAGAAATACGGAAACAGCAAACCAAACAAAAAAATCAAAGGAATAAAATGGAATGCTGGTGTTAAAAAATAATAAAATAAGTTACTGTCGTGCTAGACGCATGTTATAGGGAGCTCTAAAATCTACAGGGGGTCTTAAAATTCGTGAATGTCTGATGTATTTTATTAATATATTTAATAATAATGAATATATAAGCATAATTATATATTTAACGTTAATAAATAAATTTCTTAATGCAAATTTTGCATTGAAAACTTATAAATTTTAGTATACCTCTCTATAATTCCCCCTACCCTTATTCTAAGGTGTATGGAGACTGCAAAACATATTATATATACGCAAGATCTACCGTAGAAAGCTATTTTGAATACATTTTTGACGTCAAAAAACAATTCACATTGTCATATACAATTTCATAACAAAATAAAAAAAAAATAAATGTTTAAAATACTTTATTTTGAGAAAAAATATTTTCCAGGGAAGGCTGACAACACATCCAGGGAGGATCAGCCCCCTATAACCCCAGTCTGGCTATGGCTCTGGTTACTGTGTTTTGTTGAAATGAAAACTAGCGACCGTCTGTTTAGTTAACATAATAAAAGTGCAGAAATTGCCTTTTTAAACACATCAATCAAGTAATAATTTCGCTTTTTATAAAAAGTAACACAATTTCCGTAATCCTACATTTTAATTTAATAACAAATAAAGAAATACTATGCAAAAATACGCAACCAATTAGTATGTAAAACAGTAATTTATTTGAAATTGGAATTTTCTTCCTGATGAACGAAATATACACTATTGTATTTAATTGTAATTGATATATTTTAACATACTTCAGTTAGTTATTTGTTTTGTAATTACAATTTCCAATTTGTTAAGGATTTAATGAATGGAGAAATAATCTCAAATGTTTTGTATGCTAATTCGAGTACATTTCAACAGCATAATTTTGCAGCAAATCGTGTATCTAATTAAGTTGTATTCATTTATGATTTTCTTTAGTCGAGAAATCTATCTGAAGAGAACCATTAAAAACCCGATATTTTCATTGTACAATTAATCGCTGTATAATAAATAAATTAAACAGCTCTGTTTCGCTAAACGCAAAATTAGATTTCTTTAAATTTATGAATATATTTTAGTTGCTGAAGTAATTTTTGGGGGTGGGGGTTTCAAAATTTAGCAGATTTGCTCTCCACAAATCCGTGAAACCATAAATGCGGCTGCTCGTGAGCTCGTAAAAGGGCTGGGGAGAAGCTTTTGTTGAACGAAGTTTGTGCATAACTTTCCTTCTCCTTTCATGCTGTATATATGGTTCGGCCCTCAACTTCCATCCCATATGCAAATTCTCCGGACAAAGCTACTTTAGAATGTTTGTTCATGAGTTCAGCCCAAATAACCCGGGAGGGCGGCTCTCTCTCAAATTTTAGGAGCGTTTTGAAATTAGACAAAAGACTCGTCATTAGATATTTTAATCTCGTTCTCTATTCCTCCGTTCTCTCGATATATTCCGTTCTCTTGATTCCTATTTGTCCTCTTTCAGAAATATGAAAACTGTATGGAATGAATTTCGTGCTCCAAATGTTTTGAAAGATCGGCGTAGTTCGATTGACAATGGCGTATGGGAAATTAGATTGATAGATTTGCCCGTATTAATTCTTTGTTCTTCTAAAAAGTGTATCGCGAAAGAAGAAGAGCTCTTCCTGGATGAGTCTCACCTCGTGATTTAATACCCCTGAGCTAGTAGTGACATAACAGCAACCGCTGTTCTCTTCACATTCTTCTTATTTTGTCACAAATAGCTTTGCAATGATGGATCGTCAACGCTTTATTTCTCATTCTCACTCGTAGGCATTTTTAGATATATTGTCATCGTGCACTTCCGACCTTCAAACTGGTGTGGACAAAGGCAAGCATTCTCTGAACGATAATTATTGGACAACCTGGCTGCTTTTTCGGGCCATGATTGATGTCGTTCAGAAATCTCGTTTGACTCCACAGAATGATAAAACTGCGAATCCATTTTTTGAATCTGCTACATTTAGAAGAGTCTTGGATAGAAATACTTCTCTTTTCCTAGTCGAAATCCCAGAAACTTACAAGTGGGGACTCAAAGATCTGTTACTAAATATGAAGTTGGAATTTTATTAATGCTCCATTATACATCGAAACACCGCATGCAAGGTGCCGTGCCATTATAAAATCCTTTGACAAATGATGCCATGTCTATTTTACGTTTACTTAATCCTACGAATATGTGATTTTATATGATTTTGATTTTTTAAGCTTGTACGATTTCATGTGAAGTAAAATTTAAATAAATAAATGAGGACTACAAAAACTTTATTTTGAAGTTTTATTAACTAATATGTCTTTATATATCGGATCTCCTTTACTGTTTTTAGTAGTGAAGCACTTAGTGTCTGTGTTGGACACTAATGGTCTATGTTATCTGACAAAAAAATAATATTTGTTCTGACTTCCTTGCGTTCAAATTCAGTCTTGTCCTGATCAGACGTGTGCTTACGGTATCTCAGTTTTAAAATAAAAGTAAGCGTATGAAATATTTTGAACCCAACATTATCAGTGCTTACCTAAGCGTACTGCGGTCGTTAGTAACACTCCATCGTTGTTTGAAAATGAGAGGAGGGGGAGAGAAATTTAAAGGGAAGTGAGAAAAAAAAGAACGAGGTTAGAGGTAAAGATAAAAAATTGGTGACAGGGTCTATGAAAAAAAGAAAGGAGGGAAGGAAATACAAAATGCGAAAGAAAAATTAAGTTCTTCATTAAACGAGACTTTTTCTTCATTTGCTAAAAAGGATGCAGATTCTCGAAACGGTGCATATGTTTTTATATACTGATCAAAATTTAAAACTGTAATTTATAGAACCGCTTATTTGCTTTGTCTGAAAATTTGCATACAAGGATTTTATGGCGTCGTATGTAAATAATTAATTTTTCGTCGAAATTCCCCGGAGTTTATAACTGGTGTAATGCAACACACTGGTGCGTTGTGATGAAAAAAGTTCGTATAAAAGAAACAACAAATTCTAATAAAATTTTTCTGAAAGATGATTTAGTAATTAATATTAATATTAATTATTATCAGTATTAATTAATGATTAATGAACCTGTGATTGTAAAAAATATAATTAGCATATGGTCTTTTATAGACGGATGATGGGCGGACACAGAGGACTAGGGGCGGACACAGACTTTTAATTTTTTTTAATAACACCTTTCATTTGTCATGAAAGTTGTATTTTTCACAGCGAAAAAATACATTTTGGGTATTATGATCCCTGTGACCTCCCCCTCCCTGTATCCGCCCTTAATGACCACCGAACCTCGAGACGGTTCGATGAATATTTTGACGCATATCAGCACATGTTGGCCGGGATAATGCCATGGTCCAATGATATGTCCGTAAATGATTGACAAATAGCACCCACAACCGTAAAGTTCGGACTCAGGCGCAAATCGTGATCAGCCGGTGTGATTATCGTCTGAAACGTCGACGTATCGCAGGTGCTCATACAGCTACGTTTTAGGTCGTCAGATGATAGTAACACTTGTGATCAATTAACTCATCTCCCGACAAACGATTTCCAAATACCTTGCAAAAGTACGGTCATTCGTGCATCGATAATTGCACTGCTTATCACTGAACTTAGTAATACATAGTGAACAATTTTTGGATTAGTGCCATTCTGGAGAATGCATGAATGCAGTATGGCGTTAAATTATCTTTGATGAAGATTCATGTTTCTCCTCCAGCACCGACGATATCAGAGTACGCTGGTGGAGGTGACTTGGTCAACGGAACAATTCAACGCAGCGTTCTATGGTATGGATCATCTATGATACAGATAGTCCAGTCTGATATGTACTCTATGAAACTTAACATATTGTTAGTATGTTGATGATATTTTGGTGGTTGTGGAACTCCCTCCATAACTGGTGTGTGTGTGTGGGCAGCGTCTTATTCCTTCACATGAGTAAGCGTATGCAGAAAGTTCGAAAGTGGGGTTATAGGCTCAATGGGGGGGGGGTATAGAGCTACAACTCACATATTCCTATGTTAAATATGCAAAATTTCATTGCAATGGGGGATTGTAACCCCCTTATGGGCATGGGAATAATTTTTCGACTTAAGTAAAGCGTTTGACATAATTAACAGAAACTACTGCTAAAAAAATTAAATCATTACGGTTTTAGAGGAAAGATAAATAATATATTAAAAAACTACCTTCAGGGAAGACAACAATTTGTCTTTGAAAGTAACATAAAATCTGATTTATTGGAAAGCAAATACGGCGTTCCGCAAGGATCAATCCTTGGTCCCCTATTGTTTTTACTGTATGTTAATGATATTATGCATGTATCAGACAAAGGTACATTAACATTATATGCAGACGACACTAGTTTATTTATAAGAGGAAATAATATTGAAAAATTGATAAAAACTGGACCGAAAGAAATTGAAAAATATGAACTTTGGTTTAGAAGTAATTATATGAAAGTAAACGAAACTAAAACAAAAATATTAATTTTTAAAACGAAGAACAAAAAATTGGTAAATTGAGGGATTTAGGATTTATATTAATGGAAAAGTAGATGAAAATGTCAAAGAAATCGATTTCTTTGGAGTAACATTTACGAAAGATTTAAACTGGAATAAACAATATGAACAGATTAAAAAAAAAATCAGTCCAGGAACAGGAATTATAAAGAAATTGTCACGTGAAGTTAATAAGAATGTGTTACTGAGTCTGTACTATCTTTTTCTATATAGTCACCTGATTTATTGCAATTGTATATAGGAAAATTTGAATAAGAACAACATGAAGGTAATTAAATCCGTACAGAATAAATTTTTAAAAACCATCGAACGAAACACCAGCTTAAGTTACATTACATTATTTGTAAAATATGGTATATTACCAATTGATAAAATCAATGAATATTGTACGCTAGAACTAATGTAGGAAAGGATAATAGAAGGAAAACATTTGGATATTACTGATATCCAATATCACGAAAACAATAGAAATCTAAGAAGCAACACCCAAATTAGGCTACCAAAGATTAAAACGGAAATGTACAGAAAGGGAGTTGAATATATGGAAATAAAGCTTTGGAATGAATTACCAAATAATCTTAACTGTCTTAATAATATAAGACAGTTTAAAAAGAAATTAATTGTGTATTTATTAAACGGAGTTTATGCTGCGCCAGCGGATTAATAGGGTCCTCAACCGGTTAAATTTTATAATTTAAACTGGGGACCCATCACGGGGAAATGCAAATTGTATTGTCTGTTCTAAACTGTGTGAAATTTATTATACTTAAATTGAAATACAAGGCTGTATGCAATATTTAACCCTTCTGAAAAATAAACATTATTATTATTGTTATATTATGGAGCAACCACCCCAACTGTGTTGCGTGGACAGATCCTTGATGGGGCGCGGAATGTTTTTGAAATATGCATATTTGCAGAATTTTTTTTTTTTCCAAATTGAAAGTGGATTTAAAAAAAAAAATCGCTGTTTCTGTGGAAGCCAAGGACGTAACCAGAAGTTTTTTTGGGCGTGCGGCGCACACCCATTCCTTGGAAATCTCTTATTATAGCCAAGTGAGACGCGAAAAATCGAATATTCTAAAAAGTGTATCACGGGGTAAAAAGTTCGGAAAACACTGCCCTAGCTGATATTAGGTTCGTATTCCACGCGAAAGCTAAGCCCAGAGCAGCTAGGTCCTTTCTATCCCCGTGCATTAAAACTCACAATGAATTAATTTATGTTTAAAGTGAAAATTTTTCAACCACGGATCCGCAGACATATCTGATAATAATTTAAAACCATTCGGTGAAAATTTAATATCGAAATCGATGCAATTGCAATCATGTACCTGTAATTAAAAAAACTTGTAAATTTTAGGTTTCATTAAAACTAGTTTTAAATTATTAATGCCTGGCATTTTGTCTAGGTGGAAAATCTACGCAAATGGTGGAAGCATCGCAATCTTTCAAAATCTCGGTCCTATGTAGAATATATTATCCTGTATATATTGTAGAATTTATGCTTTTGTGAAGGGTTGATTTTGAATTCGTTTTGCTACATGTGTCCAAATTCTTTCTCCGTCCACAAGACAACCATAGGCAGCGAATATATAACATAGGCTAAACACATTATATCCTCGGGAAGTTAGAAACTGCAGATAACGAATTCATCCCTTCATGCTCTGTATAATTTGGCTTAATTTTTTCCATATATCATGATTGAGTAAACTTTTAACGATCTTCAATGACGTTCCCTTTACTGATTACATTTACAAGATTGGATTGTTTGGACTTCGATTCAGCGGCAATATTATTTGAGGTCGTGCACCCAAACGGCCCAGAGATTAATCCACTTTCTTCCCCAACGTTTGGAGTTCCTCATCCAGTAAACTTGACTGCGTATAAATAAACTTCAATATGAAGGTCAGAACAATCGTGATGTTTTTGATGACCTAATCCTTATGACTATATATTATTAATGAATTTTCGTTAATGCATAATTTTTGTTGATCAATATTTAGTTAATGAGTGACCTTTATGGGCAATTATTTCTTTAAGGAATAATCCTTGATGTCCCACAGGGTACGCATGTCCTCCTATATATGTATTATGTACCCATATATATAATTCAGGGTTATGTAAATAAACAAGTAATATAAAAAAAAAATTTTAAAGTCAATTCCTACTTAGGTCAACAAAGAAAATTTTTATCTTAGTTACTTTTTATTAAATAATTAATTAAATTTAATTAATGAATTAATATTTGAAAAAACTGTATTAACATCAAGTGTCATCCACTACAAGTTTAAAAAAATTTATTTGAACTTGATTGGATGGATAGAAAACATTTTATTAACGATTGAAAATTTGAACAAGATATATATAGGGAGAGTGTGAGCTAATAGAAGGAATTGAAAAAAAAAAGTCATTGGCAGCGGTGGGATTCGAACCCACGCCTCCGAAGAGACTGGTGCCTTAAACCAGCGCCTTAGACCGCTCGGCCACGCTACCGTTGCAAACTTGATCTTAACAAGGCTACTTAAAGCCAAATTTTTTCTCCCCTATAAAACTAAAATTAATTAATTAAATTTAATTAATGAATTAATATTTGAAAAAACTGTATTAACATCAAGTGTCATCCACTACAAGTTTAAAAAAATTTATTTGAACTTGATTGGATGGATAGAAAGTATTTTATTAACGATTGAAAATTTGAACAAGATATATAAATATATATATATATATAGGGAGAGTGTGAGCTAATAGAAGGAATTGAAAAAGGTGATAAAGAGGATTTGAAAAATTACCGACCAATTAGCTTGTTACCTGCTATTTATAAAATCTTCACAAAAGTGCTAACACATCGCCTGCAGAAAAAATTAGATGCAGCTCAACCAAGAGAACAAGCTGGATTTCGAAGTGGATTCAGTACAGTGGACCATATTCAAGTATTAAGAGAATTAATTGAAAGAACACATGAATATGAACTTCCATTGTGTGTGGCATTTATTGACTATGAGAAGGCCTTTGACTCTATTAAAACATCAGCAGTCATCAACTCTTTAAGATCAGCAGACATTGAGGATGTGTACATTGACATGGTGAAACGTGTGTATAAAAATGCAAGTGCAAAATTTCGGTTACATAAAGATACCAAAACTATCAAACTTGGCAAAGGTGTGAGGCAGGGAGATACCATTTCTCCAAAACTTTTTACTTCTGCTTTACAGATGATTTTTCAGCAGATAAATTGGAATAACAAGGGAATAAAAATAAATGGTGAATATTTAAATCACTAAATCAGTCTACTAAAATGAATGTTTACTGTCCAAATTCAACCTTTTTCATTTTATCGAAATTAAGTTTTACAATTTATGTTAATTTCTATTTAACGAATTTTCCTTATAACGAAGTTTTTCAGAGGAACGATGGCACTTCATTACATATATATATATATTAGCATAACCCCACTCATCCGAACTTCGCTTAAACAAAATTATCAGATCTTTTATTATTTTTATTTATACATTTATTCATTTTTTGTAGATATTCTTTCAATGCTTTCGGTAAGAATGTTATATTTGTATTCTAGTATACTTTGACCTTAAGAAGGAAGTAATAGGCATTGGTGCCGACGGCATGAAAATATTGGGGTGCCAATATGCCAGTAGAAGGCATTTTGTTTGAAATTGAATGGGGATATGGAACCCTAACACCAACATTGGTGGATGGGTCCCCCTCTCTACCCCACTAACGACGTCTGTGGCAATAGGAATGGTAAATATCGGATATATAAAAAGGTGGTTACGTGCTTTACATATATATCTATTTGCGCATATAATAGAAATATTGGAAATTGTAATAGGAAAATTTTTCTTACAGTCAAAATGAGTGGATTTTACATTCAAACAATGGTCGGTTAATTAAATGTGATATATTTCAACTTTGCATTTTTTTAAATTGCAAATTTTTAAAAAACAAAAAACAAAAAACCCACCTTTAATGTGTTATATTTTATATTAACCAGTAACTACTATGTACGATAGAATATTATAGCAATAATAATAACAATATATTAGTGTATTAATATATACATAGCTGCCATCTACTCCGAAATATCTGGAGCAACTCCGGAAATATATGCTAAATCCGCAAGCCCCTCGTAGGTCTGCATTTTCTCCAGAAAACCTTTCTGTGGTTTATCAAAGGCAAATTTAATCAAGGCAAAACAAACAACATATGAAGCTTTAAAGGAGCAGAAAAAATAATGTATACATGTATGTCGCTGTTTTAAAGATTATGAAACCTAGAATTACTAAAATTAGAATCAACAATAATTTTGAATCTCATTTAATTGTTGCTCTATTTAATCTGTGTGAATTGAACACTTTAAAACAATTCTTTGGTTCTAAAGCACAATTTCCAGGCAGGCATTTTTATGTGTTAGCCAAGATATAATAAACACAAGTATAGATTGTAGTCATAATGACAAATAATTCTATTTATTTTCCTATAAACCACATAAACATACTACGTTTGCTTCAAATATGTTTTTTTGTGTATTCGAATATATCGAAAAAGATGTAAATACACTTTTTAATGGAACATGTCAGAAACTTTTGTGATTTCAGCAGAGAGAGAAGTGAAAAGTTATTAAACTAATCAAATTGGAAATGTTGCAGTATAATGTAAATTTACCAAATGTTGTATGAGAGAAATGTTGTTAAGTTAATATTATCATGCAACACAACAAAATTACATTTACTTTAAAATTATCGTCTTCACGTTGCATTCAAACAATGCTCTTGAAATCTTTTGCAATTCTTCTGAAAAGCTTTTTCAATGTTGGCAGGTATGCATATGTAGAGCTTGAAAAATCGCAAATCGTATTTGCCAGATAAGACCGACACACATCCACCTTAAGAAGAAAACCCTAGAACCTAGTAAGAAAAGATTTGCGACTCCCCAACTACAAAAATCCAGTCGCCAATAACGACAAGGTTTGCATGGCCCTGTATAAATATATACGTGTAGTATAAAGATTTAAGTGTAATAATTAAAGGTCAGATGGGGTGATTAGAAGTGATGGATAATTATAAGAGAAAGGGTGGAAAAATATTAAATAATTCATGAAAGATTCATGTATTGAAATCGCGAAAACAACATATACATAATAGATAAACATGTATAAACAAAGGTAAAAATTTTTGCATTACAAATATGTATCAAATGCAGCTATCTTATAAATAATAAGTTTTTACAGATATGATGCACTTTTTATGTTTCGTGTTAGTAAAAACACTGATGCACGTAAGTGTCTCAGACTATGAAATGTTTGGCTTTAGGAATGTGTTTTCTCGTGTAAAAAAAAATTATTTTATTTTTCATTTATATAAGTTTACATATTATTAACAATTAGTTTTGATTAACATTCGTGAAAGACAGTAATTAATTTCTAACTAAATTCGCGTATGTAATATTTCAAATCACTGTTGTCG
>QLNU02015359.1:13375331-13391100 GCA_006491805.2 Dysdera silvatica
ATCCAGTTCAGAATTTCTGTTGTCCATCGTTGATCAGTTCTTCTTGCAATATGCCCAGCCCATCGCCATTTCAGCCCTTCTACTTTAACAATGATGTCCTCTACTCTAGTTTGCTCTCTCACCCAAGTGTTTCTTTTTCGATCTCTCCTAGTTATTCCAAGCATGCACCTCTCCATGCTCCTTTGCGTTGTCTGTAACTTTCGTATTGCTCCAACTGTTGGACTCTATGTCTCTGATTCATAAGACAGGACCGGCAATACACAAGGGTTGAAGACCTTTCTTTTTAGATGCAAAGGCAATTTCCCTTCAGGATAAAAACTGTTTCTTCAAATGCTCAGCCAAGTTTGATACGTCTGCTGAAGTTTCTTTCATAATGTTGCCATCCATTGAAATCAGCTGGCCAAGGTAAATATATGAATCAGCAATTTCTAGCTCAATGTTGTCAACTTGTACTTTTGTTTCCTCTACGAAATTATTGAACATGATTTTAGTTTTTTGTAGGTTCATCTTGAGTCCAACTTCTTTACTTCTAGTTGAGAGCTCCTGTACCATGTCTTGGAGTTCTAATGGGTTCGTTGAAAAAATAACAATGTCATCAGCAAACCGCAGATGATTTAAATATTCACCATTTATTTTTATTCCCTTGTTATTCCAATTTATCAGCTGAAAAATCATCTGTAAAGCTGAAGTAAAAAGTTTTGGAGAAATGGTATCTCCCTGCCTCACACCTTTGCCAAGTTTGATAGTTTTGGTATCTTTATGTAACCGAAATTTTGCACTTGCATTTTTATACACACGTTTCAATATGTCAATGTACACATCCTCAACGTCTGTTGATCTTAAAGGGTTGATGACTGCTGATGTTTTAATAGTAGTATTTATATATATATATATATATTTAGTTTACATTTGAATTTAATTTCAATATTTCTGCAATTGCAATATAAGTTAGCCACTTCCTATTTTATTATTAATAAAATTCTCTTGTGAAGACTCTGCTAAAAATGTTTAAAAATAAAACAATTCTGACACTTAAACAAATCCATCTATAGTTTTGCATTTATCGTATCACTTGGACTTAATTTATTCAATTACAACTTATAATTGATTCAACCGTGTGACTTTGATGGGATATGAAAATAATTACTTTCTATTTCTCCCAATTTTTTTGTTTTTCAAACAAAAAATTTGTTTTAATATCTGCCACATGGATGGTTATAAACAAACAGGTCTTCCTGTATAATGTCTGCATTGAATGGGAATGTTGGATCCTTAAAATATTTTTAAACCCATGATTATTGGCTCATAACGCCAATGAATATTTGTACATTGCAGGTCTAGTCTTTCCTTCTTTCTTATTCAGACTAGCTATAGTATGCCTAAATTTATTAATTCGTCAATTATATATTAAATGGAATGTTATAAATACTGTACATTATTAGAATTCCATTTAAATAATTTAAAATAGGTTCATATTGGGCTTTGTTTAATTGTATTAATATGGGATTTAAATGCATGGTACTATAATTTTGGTGAGATATTATTATATTTAATGATTACACTGTTATGAAAATTTTTCTTACTATTGTATAGTTTGTTCCGGATATATATTGTAAAATATTTTTTACATAAACCAAATTATTTTTTTTTTTCTATAGGATATTTTGTACCATTTTTTTAAACTATAATTTGTTTTCAAACCTACACGCACACACACACACACACACACACACACACACACATATATATATATATATAATATTTTTTTAACTTATATCCATACCATTATTATATGGGCAAACGTAGCCCCAAATTGATTGAGTTAGTATGGTTGAACTTGGTATTAAAGTGATTGACATTATAAAAATTAATATCATATGGATTTATAAAATAATATACTTGTCATATTAGATATAACATGGTTTATTATGAAATTAAAATATAATAATAATGATTTTATTTATTTTCTGCGTACAGGGTCATTGGTAGATATTATGAATATTGCAACATTTATTTGTGTACTTATGCAAACTTTTCTTAGTCACACCTCATTATGTAACATACAAATACTTTTTCATTTATATATATATTTTTTATAAGTTCCATTAGTTAGAATTTACCATCCAGTACTTTGTGTGTAGAGGGTCCTCAGGAAATACCAGTGATGTAACAAGTTTTATACCCTAAATATAAAATAAAATTAAAACTATATATATGGCCTGCAAAAGGGTTGCTGGTATCTAACTGGAAGGAGACCCACACGCTGAACGTATGTGACGATGTGTGGAACCGGCCAGGCCAGTAACCTAGTGTCCTACCCCGCCTTCAAGTGGTGCAGGCTGAGCTTTCTATTTATGTGGCAAATTAATATTTGCTGCACGGATAGAAAGGCGGAAGGGGAGGGCTAATTCACCAACCCGTCTAGCCAGCGTGGTGAAATTATGGCTAATTCCTCCATTATGTTGACACACCAGAAACCATGGCCCCTAGTCTCCAGGTGCTGGAGTGCTCCTGATCAAGGCAGCGGTCAGTGTGGCATGAAAGCAGGGGGTGCTAAGAATCACTGGAATGGCCCAGGCTGCCGTTTGTTATTGACCTTGGCTACGTTTAATGGACGATCCCTTGCTTCTGAAGCAAAACTTCAGGAATTGGAAGAAGAACTTGACAAGATCAAATGGGACATTGTAGGACTCAGTGAAGTTAGAAGAAAAGGTGAAGAGTTGGTGGAACTTAAAAGTGGACATTTGTTTTATTATAGAGGAACGGAAACTGGAAGAACAAGTGGTGTTGGCTTCTTAATCAACAAAAGAATTAAAGACTACCTTCTTGAAGTCGAAAGCACGTCAGATCGAGCAGCGAGGCTCGTTGTTCAACTAACCCAGCGATACCAACTTCAGATAGTACAGGTATATGCACCAACATCAAGCCATACCGACGAAGAGGTTGAAGAATTTTATGAAGAAATCAAAGAGTTACACACCAAAGGGAAACAACATATCAAGCTCATCATGGGGGATTTCAATGCAAGAATTGGACAACAGGAACAAGGAGAGACATCGGTTGGTAAATACGGATATGGGGAAAGGAATGAACGTGGCGATCAACTCATCGAATTTGCAGAAGCTGAAAATCTTAGCATCATGAATTCATTTTTTAAGAAGAAACCGCAAAGAAAATGGACATGGAAACACCCCAATGGAGGAACCAGCGAAATTGACTATATCCTGGCAAACAAGAAATCAATTATTGAAGATTGCAGTGTACTGAACAGATTTAATACTGGAAGTGATCATCGAATGGTGAGATGTAAAGTGCACTTAAATACTAAATTAGAACGACAGAAGCTCATTAGGAAACAAGTAAGTAAGAGGGTGGATTTAATGAAACTGAAAGTAAATACCGAGGCATTCAAGTTGGAATTAAAAAATCGCTTTTCTGCACTGGAAGGACTTATTGAAGAAGTTGACATCTCAGAAGCAAATGAAAACATTGTTAAGACAATAGTTGAAACTGCTGGGGAAATTGGTGGTGTAACCTGTAAAAAGCACAATAGCAAATTATCTGAGAAGACGAAACAGCTCATGAAAAGGCGAAGAGATATGAAGGTGGACAATCGAAATACCAGTTCCAGGATTGAGTACATAGAACTTTGTAAAACTCTGCGCAAAAGCATGAAAGAAGACATAAGAAAATTCAACTGTGAGCTAGTAAGGAAAGCCATTGAAAATAACAAGAGCCTTAGGGTTGTTAAAGGAAGTTTATCTGTTGGGAAGAAACACATCATTGCATTAAAAGGAAAGGATGGCACCGTAATAAGAAATATTGAAGAAATACTTAGAAGAGTTGAAGAATTTTACAGAAAATTATATGAAGGAAGAGGGAGATTAAAAGAAGACACTAAAATAGTCGAAGAAACAGCTCCTATAATCTGAAAAGAGGAAGAAGCATTTTTCAATAAAATTATGAAGGAAGATAACATGGTGGTGATGATGACATCATATTGGATACTCTAAAAGAAGCTGGAGAATATGTAGAAGACATACTTGCAAAATTCTTTACTAAATGTCTTAACAGCGGCAACATACCAAACCAATGGGATTCTGCAACAGTAATTCTTTTGAATAAAAAAGCTGATAAAGAAAATTTGAAAAATTACCGACCAATTAGCTTATTACCTGCTATTTATAAAATCTTTACAAAAGTAGTAATAAATCGCCCACAGAAAAAATTAGATGATGCTCAACCAAGAGAAAAAGCTGGGTTTCGAAGTGAATTAAGTACAGTAGACCATATTCAACTATTAAGAGAAGTAATTAAAAGAACACATGTATATTAATTTCCTTTGTGTGTGGCATTTATTGACTATGAGAAGGCCTTTGACTCTATTAAAACGTCAGCAGTCATCAACTCTTTAAGATCAGCAGACATCGAGGATGTGTACATTGACATGGTGAAATGTGTGTATAAAAATGCAAGTGCAAAATTTCGGTTACATAAAGATACCAAAACTATTAAAATTGGTAAAGGTGTGAGGCAGGGAGATACCATTTCTCCAAAACTTTTTACTTCAGCTTTACAGATGATTTTTCATCAAATAAATTGGAATAACAGGGGAATAAAAATAAATGGTGAATATTTAAATCATTTGCGGTTTGCTGATGACATTGTTATTTTTTCAACGAACCCATCAGAACTCCAAGACATGGTACAGGAGCTCTCAACTAGAAGTAAAGAAGTTGGACTCAAGATGAACCTACAAAAAACTAAGATCATGTTCAATAATTTCGTAGAGGAAACAAAAATACAAGTTGACAACATTGAGCTAGAAATTGCTGATTCATATATTTACCTTGGCCAGCTGATTTCAATGGATGGCAACATTATGAAAGAACTCAACAGACGTATTAAACTTGGCTGGAGTGCATTTGGAAGAAACAGTTTTATCCTGAAGGGGAAATTGCCTTTGTGTCTAAAAAGAAAGGTCTTCAACCAGTGTGTATTGCCAGTCCTCTCTTATGGATCAGAGACATGGAGTCTAACAGTTGGAGCAATACGAAAGTTACAGACAACGCAAAGGAGCATGGAGAGGTGCATGCTTGGAATAACTAGGAGAGATCGAAAAAGAAACACTTGGGTGAGAGAGCAAACTAGAGTAGAGGACATCATTGTTAAAGTAAAAGGACTGAAATGGCGATGGGCTGGGCATATTGCAAGAAGAACTGATCAACGATGGACAACAGAAATTCTGAACTGGATTCCAAGAGACCACCGAAGACCTAGAAAACGTCCTCAAACTAGATGGGTGGATGAAATAAGAAAAGAGGTTGGGGTGACGTGGAAACGAATGGCCCAGGATAGACTTGTGTGGAAAGCATTTGGAGAGACCTTCATCCAGCAGTGGATAGATAATGGTTGAATATGATGATGATGATATATATATATATATATATATATATATATATATATATATATAAGTAACAATATTTTCAACATGTTAGAATCAAATGGACTTTTAATTAATGTTATTCAAAATTTTAAAATTTAAAATAAAACTGATTTAGTTCAAATGTAGTTTTATTCATTTTTGTTGTCTTTGTATGCTGTGCTCATAAATTTCAAGATAAGAAATAAATTTTTTATTCTGCTACTTAAAGGAAAACTAAGGATTTTGTTGAATATATTTTCATTAATAAAATTTACTTTAACGTAACGTTTTTAAAATCACTGTAATTATAATGGTAAAGTGTATTTAAAACCTATTTTATATTTACATATTCGCTCTAAAATTATTAACTTTGAGAAATGTGTATTTTTACGGTCTTTGATCATATTAATTTAATGCAAATATGTGATTTACATTTATTTTAAGTCACTCTTTGGCGTACGAGTATTTTTTACATTGACTTTACTTGCACTATTTTGAAATTGTTTATTAGTCTGTAATTTCCATTTAATTAAACCAAATTAATTAGGATTTCGGTAAATATCCATAACTGCGTTATAGAAAATAATTAATTTCTGTTGATAATTGAAAAGTTGCAGCTTATAATTGAGAAATATTTTAAACGGGATTTTAATTTTAAATTGTGTTTTAATTTTATTTAGCTGTAATTAAATTTTTCCGTACCACTAATTCTTTGTACTAAACTGATTTGCAGAATGATATAAAATTCAATCTTTGGAAGTTTTTAATACTAAAAATGTCGACTAAATGTGTTCTCAAAAAAAGGCAATTTTGTCACATTTTTAACACTTTTTATGAGAAAATTTATTTGTATGCAAGTACAATTTTTGGCACTTACATTTAAATGCTTGTTTGGCACTAAAATTTATTTGTTACTGATTTCAATAGAAGACAACTGTATATTAATTTTAAATAGTTGTTTTATAGGTCTCGTTTCAGCAAAATCAAGTCGTGTTTTGCGTTACTCCAGCGCCCGTACGTTTTTCTATCCTACTTTATTTTCAAAGTTTAAAATTTAAATTTTTATTCAGGTATTTTTGTGAGTGTTAAATGAATACAATAACTTATAGTCAATGAACATTTAATGATTATTAATAATATTATTACACATAACGATTGCAATAAATTTCCTATGCGTGTGTGTAAATTTATTTTCTCCTTGATTTCGAGTTATAATCTATGAAATGCCTAGGCGTTTCTATCGATCATTGTCTGCTCTCTTCTCTCCAAAGCTTTCCTGAAATATTCCACTTCTATTCTTACTTCCATGTTCTGGTATAATCTTCGTCTATGTATATATTCTTCATAATATAACCTTAAATTTTTTCAGCATGCTTTTGTGTGTGAGCAATCTTTGTGGCTCACATATATAGACATGATTAGACATGATTAGACACAGAATTGACACAGAACAGCTTAGGACATGCAAAGACATGGAACATATTAGAACATGCATACACAGAGGACTTTAATTTTTTATGCGAGGTGTTAAAACATAATCACTTAAGAAAAGATCTCTTATTTATTTGCCAGTTCTTTAAATTCATATTTTTGTCTCCAAAGCCGTCATAACGCATATTTAATAAAACTACAAGAAAGAAATCCAAAGTAAAAAGTAATTGATCCAAAAATACTATGCACTGAAGTAAAACATACCTTCTACCTTTATTTTAAATATATTACAATATTAAAATATAAATATATAATCCAAACCATTAGGAATCTTCCATATACACCTTAGTTATAGTTGCACTATTTTACGAATTACCTAATGGTAATTATAAAGGAATTATGTGTGCTTTGGTGTATGTTCAAAACTATATTCCACTTTTATTTAAGGGTGCCGAAATAAATTCACACTCCGAAATATATACAAAATGTCGCTGGAGTAATATACCAAATCACCATTTTCTCTGTAACCAAAATTAATAACCACATTTGGTATTATGTGAAAGTTCCCTATTTCACAGAAAATTTATCCTTCATTGTATTATCAAGCAATGTCTGCAATTGAACCGAACTCCACTTGGCTTTCTCAAAAGCATGGAGTATTAGCCTCTGTGAAACTGAGCAGGCTTGGGCCATGGCCTAGAATCTAGAATCCAAGAAAATCGATGACACTTCTCTTCGTGGTGGAATTGAGCTTTGTGTGAGTCGCAGCTGCCTTGTCAATTGCAGTCGGCCTGCTGTGACTACAGAGTATTGGCCAACTGGACACTAGCTGGCATTGGAAAGGAAACAGTTTCGAACAGGAGAGATACATCTCGTATCTATCTCTTTCTGTGACAAATAAGGGAATCAGTTGATTATACAAAGGTTCATCGATCTATCCGGTATCCACTAAATGCAATAGATGGCAACAAATCTAGTTGTCAGTTGATTAATTTAAAATTATTTATCAAAAGCTTTCAATCATGCAAATACGATTGCCCAAAATTTATACTAAATATAATTATCTTGTGTTATATTTACATTTTATTTCAGGCATCTAATAATGTGTGTAATGATGTTCGTGTATAATAAGTATGTATGTAGAGTGTGTATGGTGTACATTTACTTATACGAAAGGTATATTCGAAGTAAAAGGCAAAATGCTTTTAATTCATTTTATTTTAAAAATTATGTTTTTTTTAAATGCGAATAACATATTTATATTTGGTAATAAAACATTTAAATAATCATCTCGTGGTAGGTGCGTTCACGCACTCAACCAATTATTAGAAGTTAAATACATAATGGTATCATTATGTAGCATCTTAGGCTCTTCGGTGAAGCGGTGGTAACATATCAACTTCCGTGATATTAAACAGGGTTCGACTACCACTGCTATAAAAATAAAAACATGCCTATTGACTAATTTCTCACTGTAACTCAAGGTTATTGTAGGGGGTTCCGGTTCCTCAGGCATTTAAGGAAGGTTCCTTTTACTCAGAAAATAATGAGGTTACCTTTCTTCGGAAATTAAAAGGGGTTCCATTACCAGGAATTGAGGGTTCCGGTTCCTCAGGCATTAAAACGCTCAGATTCCTCAGAAAAATCCGAATCCACTGCCTTCCCATGACACGATGAAGATTCAACGCTGCTTCAAGATCGTTATCAATCGTACTTTATCACCAAGAGAGTTTCCTCGAAGTTTAGAATTTTTTATATGCATGTTGTATGCAAATATGTTACTTCTACCGATTTTATTTTCAAAGTTTAAAATTTAAATTCCAAAACGGATTTAGTGATCCATCGGATGTAGGATACATTTTCTTTGGTCTCCAAGCCACTCATTATACATGTATCCTACTGTAATCACACAGGCTTAATTTATGCTATAAGAGTTCCGAAAAAAATTTATGTAAAGCCACACGAAGCCTTAGTCCGGCCTTAAACACAAACATATATCACCTGCAGCCCAAAATAATATTTTTATCTATGACTTGCATTTCACCGTTTATTCTGGAGAAGAATTTGCCAAACAGGAACAACAAAGTACATGATTTATGGAACAAAATGAATGTTTCTGCGCTTTTTATAAAAGAAACGCAATGTTTGATAACGTTTCATATTTGCTGCAGATAGTTCTAATAGTGATAACTATCTACAGTAAATAGCAATGCGTGAATCTCTGTTTTTGTTCTTCTATTTCATTTTCCTCTGTTTTGGCTTTCAATTCTATCTCTGTAGTGTAACTTTTTATAATAATGTTTTTAATGTAAGTAAATGTTGTATCCATAAGTTAAAAATATTTTGAGAGTCACTTTTTCTACATATAATTTTGTTTTGCTGATGATGGCTCGCATAGTTCGAAACGTTAAGTTATTCAACAATAAAAATAATTATTTTCTTAATACGAAGCCAGTAGCTTGAAAAATTATTTGCTTATTATAATTTGCTGTGAAATTCTACATGAAACTAATTCTAATATTTTTTTCGTTGGTATAATTTTTTTTTATTTCTAAAATTTTCCAAACTCACTAACGAAAAAATTTTTGGTAAAAAAAATTACTAACTTAAGAGTTAAAACTTCGGTCGTTTGTTTAAATCAAATAAAATTTTATTCATGCAAAATGGCAAAGAAAGGAAAAAAAGAAAATATACCAATACCAGTTTTACATCAACACTTTTCCAGGGCATCAATGGGAAAAGACTTTAAAATCTGCCAATGCCCATGTTGCCCGGGTTCGTGCAACGCCATAAGTGCAACACAGAAAAAGCTTGTTTGCGTTTCACAACGCAAGGAACTACATTTTCTGTCGAAATAGACCCTCCAACTCCTGGGGAACAAATCCTCGCACTACAGTGGGCAAGGAGTCGATAATAATTTTTTTGACAGTGTTGATATTCGAATCCTGATTGACGGCACGCTAGGTGATCCCGTTACTACTGCACTACAGCAGTAGTAACCTCTAAAAGCCTGGTAGAAAAAGTCCTTGAACTGCAGCGGGTAGGGAGTCGATAACAATTTTTTTTTTGACAATGTTGACAGTCGAATCGTGATCGATGGAACCCTAGGTGATCCTTTACTACTGCACTACAGCAGTAGTAACCTCTAAAAGCTTGGAGAAAAAGTTCTCGCACTGTAGCGGAAAGGGAGTAGATAATACATTTTTTTGACATTGTTGATAGTCGAATCCTGATTGACGGCACCCTAGATGGTACTATTGTACTACTGCACTACTGTTGTAATGCAGTAGTAGTAACCTCTAAAAGCCCGGGGAAAGTCCTCTCACCGCAGCTGGTAAGGAGTCAATAATAATTTTTGATGCGTTGATAGTCGAATCCCGACTGGCTGGCACGGTATAGGACTTCGTTACTACTGCATTACAGCAGTAGTAAACTTACAAGCCTGGGGAATCCACTGCAGCTGGTAAGGAGTCAATAATAATTTTTTTTTGACAGTGTTGATAGTCGAATCCTGACTGACGGCACGGTATGTGACCCCATTACTACAGCAGAGTTTTTTCTTCCAGGTAATCGTTAAAAGTCCTTAAATGAATTGATTCAATCTTCATCCGTCTGTGATTGGAAAATTTTGCGAGTAAGTGAAAACATGAAGAAAAATTAATAAAAGTAGTTAATAAAAATGTGTTGTGTTTAATATCAAGCTATTTTACACAAATCTTAATAGTGAATCAATTTTATAGTGTTAATTCAATGAAAACATAATTTACAGAATTACATTTTTTGAATTATCACATATAAAAAGAAAGAAAATGAAGTTAATAAGACAAATGATTTTTGTTCAAAAATTAGTTTATGTTTAATTAACTTGTGTTACATAATTAGAAGTATGTGGACAGGAAAATTTTCAAGCTATCCTGAGCTATCGAGCCTTACATAGTCCTACAATGTGGAGGTGGAAAATTACTTCATTTCAATATATTACTCTATGCAAACTTATTTTTAATTTTTACGACTTTTCGACAAAATTTTTCTCTCAACAGTGAAAAAAATCTGCAATTAGAAATATTTTTAGATGGAATTGAAAGCAATGAGGTTAAAAATATTCATAGCATATAAACAGCGGTTTAAATAAGTTTAAACTTTCGAATCTTCTTCGAAAGCTTCATAATCTACATTTAACGCTGAGAAGAACACAGATTGTCTTTGAAATTGGCAAAATTGTTGGATAAAGGAAGTTAAGGAAACTCGCAATTGACACATTGCTTACATTCCTAAATTAAAAGAGTATATTACAAAGAATAATTCATCAACTAGCTAATTAACTTTGGTTTTATTCAGCAAAATTTAAAACTAAATAATAATTTTATTACTAAACTGAAACACGAATTATTCGAAATGTTCAAAGCAATAAATATAAAACGAGGCGTGAGGACAAAAAACCGCATTTATTACTGAAAATATAGTAACAGACTAACATAGCTATGCGGAAATCTTTTAGAACGAAAACCTTTGTTAAAAAGAATCAAGTAAAATATACAGATGGATATACACTCACGAATAAATTTAGCATGTTTTGAAGGAAATAACTGAATTGGAATCCTCAAGGGTAGAGAAAGAATGCTAAACCAAAGAACGAGTGCAGGAGGTGAAATTAAAGAAGGCAAGACATTAAATTTCATAAGACTTACAGAAAATTGAAGCAAAATGGAGATCTTTCGTGAAGGCTCTACCTGGTCTCTAACGATTTTAGGGAGAAAAAAATGCAAATGGAGAAAAAAATATAGTAGAAAAATCGTTAATATCCTGAATAATTTTTATACCATGTCATGCAAAATTCTATAACGTTTTGAAATAAAAATTTGTTACATAAGGGTTACGTATTGCCATCATTCACCATTATATTTTTGATTATCTCCTATCCTCCATCAGCTTTATTTCTTTAATTTTTCATGTATCATATAATGATTCATCATTAAACAGTATCATGTAATGATATCATCATTGAACAGTATCATTCTCTTTTAAATCCAACCATTCCTTAATAAAGGGCATTATCATTCCATTAGTCTTTTGAATCTTCTTCGTTAAGAAATTGCGTAATGCCTGAATCTTTTGAAACAGTCTTGACGTGTAAGTCCCTTTAATTAAGAATGCATCAGTCTAATTATCAAATGGAATCAACTTAATATGCTTAATCTGAAGATATGAAGATAGATGGTTAAATCCAGTTTAATGATGCTAAACTCCAAATCCTTTAAATCCTTATTTTTGTTTAGAGTTGGCGGAATTCTTTGAATAATTCTTAAAATATAAATCAGTAATTATGTTCCCTACTGAAAGAATTTTGCTAATTAGGAAGATTGGCATTATATGCATTAATGGACAAAAAGTAAAAATACATTTTATGATTTGTTTGTTTGTTTGTTTTTTGGTTTTACGGCTCAAAGACTACAATGGTCATGCTGCGCCGGGACCTACTGTTTTCCGAGGAATCCGAACCTCTTAAGGCCTAGGGAACCAAACCCCGGACTACAGTGAGCAGTGCGATCTTTATGAGATCTCTGAGTAAGCGTTCTTTGCACTGTTGGGAGTCGAACCCGGATTAACGGCGCACTAGGCGAACGCGTTACCACACTGCGCCACCGCCGGGCCTATATTTTATGAAATAAAATTTAAAAAATAATTATTATACGTAACTAAGGTAACTAAAAGTAGTTATTTCCCTATACGTTTACACAGTTACCAGATGTTAGCAGTAATATTTACATAATTGGACATTTTTTGAATTATTAGCATTATTTATATGGCGGATGAAATATTCCATAAAACAAAAAAATCTCGTGTCAAGGATTTCTTCGCTATCCCAAAACTCTAAGAAGCATGGAGAATATTTTTTCAATAGGCTGCATATATATCAAATGTTTATAATCCAACAGTCGAGTTTACAGAAATATTCTACGTGAAATGATTTTATGCTGGATTTCTTAAACGTTTAAGTGTAATCATGAATCGTAAATCTTAGAAGTCTTTGAGTTTCGTGAGAAATCTAGAAATGCTGAGTGATATGAATTAAGAAAAATTAAATAAAACAAAAAATCACGTAAAATTTAGGATTGCAGAGACTACTTTATCGATTATTTTAAAAATTTGAGAAATAATCGAAACAATACTTGTATGGCTGATAAGCTTAAATGTGTAACGATATGTATAGGTAGTAAAACAAGGATTTTCCAATGACATACTACTGTACATAACGACTTCAGAGGTACGTTTATTTTCGGTTCAAATTATATATGCAGTATATAATATAATAATAATAATGGTAAAATATATGTTAATGCTTTGTGGAGATGGATAAATACCTTAACTCAACATCACCTCATGTTTTCTAGATATGAGGAAATACTGTAAAACGACAATTTCTTTTGTCTCCCTTGGTGTACTCGACAACGAAGTCCGACTGTAACACTGTAAATACCACCAAATAAAGAAAATGAAATGTAATCTTTATGTATGTGCTTATAAATTAATAATTAATTAATAATAATTAATAAATTAATTATATTATAACAGGTGGATTCTTCCGTTAATATCTAAGTAGGTATAGCTTTTTAAATGAAATTGTTGTACACTAAAAGCTGCTGTTTTTCTAACTTTATATACATGCCATCTATTAAAAAATAAGTTTTTTTTTACGAAAATATTATAAGTTAGTTAGTAAAGATCGCTGGTCTTTAAATTCGGATAATTTATTCTTTCTAAATATATTAGAATCATTAAATAATTTAAAGTGACCTTCCAAGCACATGATTATACTAAATTTAAATAATTTACGCATAAAGGAGCTTTAAAAAACACCAAAATCTTTTATTATAACACATTAAAGTTAAATAATATTTTGCTTTGTAGCTCCCACAATCTCCCCTTGTGCACTTAAACGAAACTAAATGACAGAGACAGCCTTCAATGAAGCAAAAAATTCCTTTTCTAAAAAAAAGTACTTTGTGAAAAATTAAAAAGCAAATATATTTAGTCAAATTTATATAGTGTCGTTTTTCAGAAAGAACCTTGATATTAGCGTATAAAACTCACAACGAATAAAATATTAATATCCTATAAATGTGAAATTTCTTTAAGGTTCAATATTTTGTTGTATTCGAGGAAACCCTCTTGAGGGAACTGAAAAATTTAGAGAATTTATAAAGTAATTAAATTAGCTTTTGTTTAAGCAAGGTTATATATCAACCAGTTATAAAATTACGGTTGAAGTGTTTTATTGAAAGCAAATCAGTTACACTCAATTGGTCTCCCGAGTGAAATATTTTACGTTTCAAAAATCTAATTTTTGTTTCTATAAGTTAGAATTAGCTTAGTTTTGAAGACTGGTTCCTATAATCAACACTACATAGAAATCTGATATTAATAATATCAACTTCTTTAAATTTAAACTCAAACTTCTTTTTTTTCGGAATCTGTGGTGAGATATTGTTTTTTTATTTTTTCTACGCTTTTGACTTGTATTAACTTTGTTTAATCTATGCTTGGTGCGTCTGATGTAGAATTTCCCTTTCGTTAGCGTATGTTTATCTATTTCTACATCTATATGGGGAGGCAGCGAATAATCAATTTGTTTATGTTGATTTTTCCTGTCTCCTCTAGGCAGGCTGGAATTTAGGGTGCGAGTCTCCCTGGGCACAGCGTTTACTCGGCACCCTGATTCCTAGATTCGAATTCTGTAGATTCGGCCGCTTAAAAGCAAATCGCGGGTCAGTTAAGATTGCATTATGTGTATTATTATAGAATAAAGTGACGATATACTAAGGAATAGTTTACTTTATTATCATACGACGATGGCATTTTTTAGTTTTCTGATGCTTGGAGAAGAAAGGAGTCTTTTTCACGGTATTTTTTGGAATTTCGAATTAAAGCAGAAGGTAGAAAGGTGAAGTCCACATACGTACTGAATTGAAAAATCAATAGCGGGAAATAGTCACTGATAATGGCACATTAACATGTCGAATTGACCGAACGCTAGTAAAATATTAAATTTTGACAACCAAGTTTTCAAACGCGCATAGCAGTTCTTCAATCTTGATGAAACACAACTTCTGAAGCGTGCGAAAGCATAGGAGCTTTACCTTACTATTTTACAACCTTAACTATTTACCTAACAATATATTGCTATTTTATTTTAACTATATTAACTATATTACCTATATTTTATTTTAACTATATTACCTATATTTTATTTTAACTATATTACCTATATTTTATTTTAACTATATTACCTAACTATTTTACCTTACTATTTAACGTTCTTCATATTTAAAATTTCTTCATAATACTTGTAATTTATCTTATAAAGTGGCAAATGCACTCGAAGATCTCTACTTATTTTAGTTTTTGCAGCGAAAAACTCCTTAGAGCAGCTGATAACCCAACTTTCTGTATAAAGCAAAACCTTACTAGATTAAGAGAATAAACAGAATAAACAGAAAATATACAGAATATAAATTTATATTTTACAGATACTTTTTTCAAATAAATGAGTTCGAATTTACCAATATCTCAGAATTAGTAATTTATTGGTTTATCTCCGCAATAAAAGAGCGGAGTATTTTAAGGTTGGTTTTATATTTGGAGAGTAAAAGGTGAATTAGCTAGATTACAGTGAAAAAGATAGATATTATCCTAATGTACACATTTGGAATAGTACTAGTGGAACATAAGTTCTAGTATTTGAGATGGAATAGTGGATTTGAAAGTAGGCTATTTACAAGCTCACTACACAGTTCACAACATCACATTTCTCTCCGTGTGCGCCTTTTAGCGTAGACTGGACTACCCAAACAGGAAGTTGACGAGTTTTGGACTAATATTGATTCAAACGAATTGCTTTATTTTCCAAATGCT
>QLNU02015359.1:13396167-13417498 GCA_006491805.2 Dysdera silvatica
CGTATTGCTTCGTTTACATTCAGCCCACTTTCCTGGCAGTGAGCAGGGAAGTGAGCATGAAAGTGGGCAGCTCGAGTATATAAACATGTCACTTGCGCTGACCATGCCCCTGCCGCTCCCTTCGTTGGCTGTTTTTGTGCGGAAGTCAAAGGAGGCAGTGGGCCGAAGCTGCAACTAATTACCCGTCCTCCATTGCCCGGGTTCGAACGCGAAACAAGTATGAAGTGGCAATGTAAACACTCACTCTCTTTGATGCTTCCACAAAAGTATTTTGGGGAATAAATGCAGCAGCGCGAGGTACAGTGGCAATAGCTGAATGTAAACCTAGATTATTGTTTAATGAAAACTACTTTTCACACGCGTAGGTTGAAATACTTTTTTATATAAAACTTACACTTATACTTCTTGCTCATACTGCTTTTTATATGCTTTTAATATACTACATAATAATGTGTTTTATATGAAATATGTATGTTGGATTTCTAAGTACCACTATGTGATACGGGACACGAAGGTTTGCTAAGGAAGGTGAGGGAGGTTAAACCTTACCAGTTAATTTGTAAGGAATAAATAAAATTCGAACTTACAGCATTTTTAAAAAATGTTCTAAATGATGATATTAGTCTTCTCAGTGTTAGCATAATTACCAAATGGTTAATAAACGAAGCCGGCGGTGACTTCGCGTGTTGACCCGGATGGAACCAGAGCCCCTCATTTAAACCCGGAGTGCCTTAACCTCTAGGCCACCGAGGGCAGGAAAGACACTCCTGGGGTCGAAGACGGCGTCTTTCTCCTACAATTTCAGCATTGGTGTCGAAAATTATTACCTATAATTAAATTCCCCACGAAAAATTACAAAAGCTCTCCCCGGTATCTTTATCAATTGTCCACTATTTGCCAGTTGTGTTAGCCATGAGAAGGATAGTAATATATTGCAATTGTAAATTACATTGGCAATCGTAATTGCAACTTGCATTAACAATCGTGATTGCTCAACCATGATTGTCTAATTAGAATTCATATTCGTCTCTTTACAATTGATACTTGTTTATTTACATTTAATAATCGTCTTTTAACATATCATAATCGTCTTTTAACATTCCATAATCGTCTTTTTACATTCTATAATTATATATTTACATTCGATAATCATTTATTTGCATTTGATAATGCTTTTTTGGCATTTCATAATTGTTTATTTACATTTCATAATTGTTTATTTACATTTCATAATTGTCAAATTATTTAATTTAATATTTTTATTTTGCCGCGATATCTTCTTTTACCAAATAATTCCAGGGAATCATACATCTGAACATAAATAAATTACGAAAAGCCGCTTCGAAAATCAATCACTGCGGTTCTTAAGCCTGGGCATTGCTTATATTTAAGGGGAAAATTGTTAATAATTTATTAATGTTAATTAAAAATTCTCCGCCTTTTGTGCGCAGAACACCGGCTTTCTTTTCCTTTTTCCTTCGAATATTAATAAGTTACGTTGCTCCGGAAAACCGGTTCAATCGTTGCCCAAATTTTGAGTGGATTAAGCACCGTGGCCGCCTTTTGAAAAAGAGGAAATTATAAATTAACTGATTAATTAGATGGCTTAATAATCCATCAGATTATATTGTAATAAATCAATTGATCAGCGAGACGTAATCCCATTTCCGAGACTTAAATTCTTCGCTTGCCGTTTAACGTTGTTATTTGGTGTTGCTTTACAGCTAACATAAGCAGTCTTCCACGAGCAGTCATTTTAAAGCTATTAAAGAGCAAATTTCCCAAGCATTTATAGTCATCTGTGCCATAAATGAGCCGGAAGAGCATTATTTCCTATGGCAGAAACTCATGGCACCATGCGGATGAAAGGTTGGGATCTAAATTAGAACTGCTGCTATGTTTTGATTGTAAAATTTGTTGGTTAAGATAAATAACTGACACATACGCTCTCTGCTTTCCATTTATGTTAATTATAAACAGCCAATATATTGCAAACATTGATGATTTTTATCTGAAGGAAGTAATTCAGCTGAAGAAACAATTCGAAATTCGAAATTCAGAGAGAAACCTAAAACGCGTTATGAAATAATAAACATTAAAATGTGTTTCATCCTTTAAATAAATTTTGACTGTTTTTCAGGATAGTCAACACAAAAATGCTTAACTTTTATATCAATTGAGTTTATATTAATTATTCTTATTTACCATTCATTGCATCTCGAATATATATGAATTATCTTCCCCCTCTCTCTCCCATTACCTAGATTACTACATGTTAACTACAATGATTACTACATTAATTATTACATTAATACATTAATTACTACATTGATACATTAATCACTACATTAATACATTAATTACTACATTAATACATTAATTACTACATTGATACATTAATCACTACATTGATATATTAATCACTATATTAATACGTAATCTACATTAATACATTAATTACCATTGATTAATGCATTAATACCATTGAGTAATGCATTAATACATTAATTACTACATGAACGCATTAATTACTACATGAACGCATTAATTACTACATGAACGCATTAGTACTACATTGATACATTAATTACTACATTAATACATGATCACTACAAGTTAATTTCACTATGATTATATTCATCTCTTTCTATTGACATTGTTTTATTTAAAGAGGCTATTTGAATGCCTAGTTAGGTGATTCTAATGAAAGATAGTATGTATCGTCACTGCCATGATGAAGGCTTATTTTTGAGCTACTTTCATCATGGTGAAAATAATGCTGTGAGTTATATTAATTATAATGATTAATTATGTATAAAATGTAATAACGTGCAAATAGAAGTAATTTGTATGTTCAACCTTGGAGATAATTACTTCAGCATGTGTTTCCAAACTTATTCTAAAATCTGCATCGTTAAGTGCCTCGGACGAAGTAACTAGTTCTCTGTAGTTGCGTAATAAGAAAATTAAACTTTAATAGGAATTCTATGCACTCCTGTTAAAAATAGAAAGCTCGTGCATAAAAAGAGCCGAATATGTTTAAACCTTTTTTTTTCTTTAACCCCATACATTGCCAATTATTTTGTTTTATTTGGTATGCTTTTCTGGATTAAAACGATTTGCTTTTATTTTCTTCATTTATTTTTTTTTTCATTACCTATACTACGAAAAAAGGTAAACCGAATTACATGCAACAGTTTTTAATAAAGCAGTCGCATTACATAAGACTGTCGTATCTCAAGGATAAACCCGTTTCAATATGTGCAACAGTTTTTACCTAGAAAATGGTGCATTCTCATATCGTATTATGATTTTCTCAGAAGGATTTTCAATATTAATATTATTTGCAATTTTTCGGAATTTTTTTTAATGCGGCGTGTAAAACTGGCTTTAAATCCATACCACGGTATTTGAACCCAGTAAGGCTTATAGCTAAGACCACATTTTAAGGAATTCTTACGATGTAGAAACGGAAAATGGTGCAGTGCAAGTTTTACTTCGAATAAAGCGTTTGTATATGTTTTGCGGTGCAATGACTGCTTTTTTTTGGTCACACCGCGATGGAACCAGGGGCGAACTGGTTCCACTCAAAGGATTTTTGGAAAGCGAGATGTTCCATCGCCCATGAAGTGGTGCCTGCCCAAGGACTGGCGGCCTCGCCGCCCCTGAATGGAGCCCCTATTGCTCCAAGAAGCCTGAACCTCATTTGCCCAAGGAACTAAACCCCGGATTACGATGGTTAGGAAAACGGCAGGCATTCAATTGTACTATTGGAATCTAACCTGTGTTTATGGCCCAACAGACCACCGCTTTACCAATACACTATCGTAGTGCGAACTTCAAATACAGGCTGCTAAATATGAAATGCTGAGGCTAGCTATATTGCCAATATCGATATTTTCTAGACTGGAATAAAAAATGTCAGAAAATGACGCAAATAGCCTCCTTTACTTTATAGTTCTTTGCAAAAGAATCGTTTTTCGATGAATTTCCGAGTACTTTAGTATCCCAGATAATGTAAAATTTGATAGGTTCTCCACAAAAAAACAAAAACCTGATGCATCTATGGATCCATTATCTAAGAGTGGCCATAGTGGCCCATTTGCTACGACCGACACTTTTGCACCCGTCCAACTGTGTCGTCGGGTGGGCTCCTGTAGGAGCATCAGCCGGCCCGGAGCGTTCTTCCCTGCCATAAATAGGCGAAGCCAGTGGGGCGGTTTTGGGTGTTGTAACCCTCCAATATTAATGAAATTTTGTATATTTAACATAGGAATATATGAGTTGTATCTCTGTAACCCCTCCCATTAAGCCTATAACCCCCCCTTATGAACTTTCTGCCTACGCTTATGGTGACATCTATCTATTTCAACCATTCTCCGGGGTGGATTGATCGTGGATGTCCCTCGGTTGACGTTAGTTGACGACACCAGTGCGAGCGGTGCGTTTCTTTACGTTAGTACGGATCGGCAATAAATGCCCTCTTCGCTTATTGGCTGTCAAGTTATCTTGATGTTAAAACCTGTCTGGGATTACAACTGCCCTTTCAGCGGCCACATTTCAAATTAAATCGTAGCACAGCTCCTCCACCGCCACTTTTGTGATAACTGTACTGAATCTGCACCCTAGTACTTGGTTGTGTGAACACGTTCCGCTATTTCGAGTAAAAATAAAGTCGTCAGTTTCATCCTTAGTAACCTGTAGCGCAGTGGTTCTCAACATTTTGTGCTTATGAACCCTTTTCACCATATGTCGGAATGACCTTCGCCGTTCTAAGGTTTGTTAGCTAACGTTATCAGTATCGTTATAATTTGTCCATCAGTCTGTAGGTCTAAAACCGCTCACTAAAACCGTGAAATCACACCTGATTGAGAGTTCTTGTCGAGCGAAATTGTGGAATATAAAGTAGGGAAATATTGTAATTATAATAATTATAAATAACATAATAATATTATAATATATTATAATATAACATCAAGGAGTCTGATAGCCTAAATTCATGATAGTAACAAAATATGAAACTGTCTAAACTCTTTACCAACATTTCATATTATATATGAATTTAAATGCAGATTGCAGAAAAAACACTTCATTAATAAAATAGCAAATTTGGACAAATGTTATATAATTTTACTATTTTTTAATGAAATCATAATTAAATCGCCTTACGATTAAATAATGTATTAATTATAAAAACAGCTAAATCCATTTACTCACTATATTCTAAATTCGTCGTTAGACAGATATTTTCTGCTATGTATGAAAAAATTATGCTCCCGTTGAAGTCATACGCGTAAGCTGAAGAAAGCCCATCAGTGGGGTCATAGGTTTAGTGGAGGAGTTTCAGTGCTGCAATTCACATATTCCTATGTTAAATATACAAAATTTCATTGCAATCGGGGGTTACAACCCCCATCAACACCCCCTGCGTGCGCTTGTTATCGAAGTACTGAATAGCGAAAATGGGTCTTATACATGATATGCCAAAATATTGTCAGCGTAAAAACACTCAGAAGTTGGAAGCGATTTTTTCAATGTATAATAAATTGATTTCCATTCCTCACAATGAATTTCCGTGCTACAGTGAAGAGGGCTCGTGCGCCGTACCCTCGTTCCGTTGTGTATGATTAATGGACCTTTTTACGAAGTATAAGGAACCGAGAAAAATGCCTTGTTAACAATTATTGACTGTTAAGAAAGCAAAACTGGATTATTCAAAGTTCTTCCATGTCTATTCTGTTTTGAAGTTCAGCCAAGTAATACTAACTTTAACAACAAATCTGAAAAATCAGGAATATTTTAATCGAAATGTAATAATGTGCTTTTAGACAGCAATGGTTTTCAACAATCCTCCAATATGCCATCAAGGACTTCCCCAAAATATTACATCCATAATGGATCACTCCATGAGAATGAAGACCAAAGTACCAATTCTGTTAGCATATTATCGTTGAAAACATTTATTCTGTGTTTGAACACATAAAAATTGTCAGGATTTTCCGTAGTACTTTTTGGTAGCATTTTGTTTTTTGTAATACTGTTTGTAACCCTTCCCTGCCACGTTTTATGTCGATTTTTTCGCCAAACCTCGCCAAATGTCATTGCTTCTACACCAATTTTGAAATAATGTTTTTGCGTTAATTTATTTATAATTTAATTAAATAGTTTGTAGGTAATAGCAGAATACTACATGAGTCATTAATCAAGATAGGGATTTTTTAATGCAGATTGTTAGCTTTACCGAACATACTGGAAATTTTCATTATCTTCCTACTCTTAAAATGAAAATATCGTGGAATAATAATATCTTTAAAATTCATTAATATCTTTGGACTAAATATTTGGGTGTAGAATAATTTGTTGCCTTACATGGTATATGAACTATATTTCACTGTGTAAAATATACTTTTAATTAATTTAAAATTTATTATTTAACACAATTAAACGATTATATTTGAGAAATACATTGCATTCTGCGCGGCGTTTAAAATTTAATGCAACCCAGATAAGGACGAATATTTTCTATGACTTAGATTTTGCCTTTTTCAAGTTTACACTAATTAAATTCATAGTTCTTTAATCATTGTCAGAATTAAAATAACACACAAATTATTACTCTCTACTACATATAGAAGTATAGTTATTGAGAAGTATGATTTGCGCATTCATGAAATATTTATTCTTGGCTAAGAAAATCATATATTAGATATAGAGCTTTTTTTTTCTCATATCGAGATTTCAGAAATTTTTAACAAAATTATCACAATGTGAAGAACGTATTCGTATTCAGCTAATGGTAATCAAAAATATCAAAATAAAATTTGTTCTAGCAAGCAGGTACACAAATATACTCATTTTAAACTAGCATTAGTTTTAGAATTCTACGCTATTGGAATTCGGATAAAAGTAAACATAAAGACATTGAATATGCACAGTTGTGTACTGGTTATAGCAATGACATAGAAGTTAAATATAAGATAAGGATAAAATAAAAATGAGAATACTAAAAAACTAGTATTTATATATCACTGCTTTATTTTTTCTTCATTTGTAATGTTATAATAACAGTATATAACATAACTATAAATAATAATAATAATTCAGACAATATATATTAAAATTACATTACATCAGATTCTACAATGAAAGGTCCCAAGAAAACTTCAGCAAGGACATAACACGCCTGGGACCTTAAATCGTAATGTGTTCAATTAATTCAAATTTGTTTAATTTGTGTACCAAAATACGACTTTTTTCTGAATTGTTGCTAAAGGATTGAAACACTTATACGATGTTCTTTTTATAAAGCTGCCACTTTAAAAATCATTAAAATTGTCCACTTCGTTGCCAAAAATGCGCCAAGTTTAACTACATACTGTAAATATGCTAAAAAGCATTTACTCCTCTTTTTGCAGCAATTTGACATTTTCATTAGGGCAACAATAGAAATGAGCTGAGTCCAACACTTACTTTTTTAGAAAAGGGTGTTATTATCCTTAAACTCGGGGAGTACGTACCTAATTTCCAAAGTTGTCGACAATGTGTTGAACGATATTTTATAAGACGTTGGTACTGACATTCGCACCAAAAATAGCTATGATAGGGTTTCGGCTATGGGTATATGCTCATCACTTCCTTATAAAGTATATGTAGGAACTATAACAACCCAAAGCCGTAAGAACTCGTAGAAGGTTGCTAATATATTTTTAGCACCTTATTTACAATTACACAACTATTATTAGATGTATTACATTTGGAGAAACAGAGGAGCGTGTATTATTTGTATGGAAGGTACAAACTCTATTGGTGATTTCCATCCAAAAACTTTTCTGCAAGTGATTTTGGGATCCCCACTGATTGGATAGTTTTAAAGTATGTGAACAATCTGGGATATTTGACTACTTTGCTCTCAGTGCTTGGATTTTAGAACCGAGAATTTTGTTTACATAAAAATGTCAGTTTGGAATGTTCAGCGATCTGAGCTTTAGTCTTCTTTACACCAGAACTGTCTTTTGGTAAGATTTTTCTAACGACGAATTTTGTCGCATGGCTTAAAGGGAATTTTAAGATGCAGTTTTCACTTTTGGTTAGAGGCACTTTAGGGTAGCATATATATATAGCGTATATCTGCCACAAAAACAGACAGTTTTCCGTCATTAGGACAAAGTTCAATTCTTTTAATTCATTTTTAAGATTACATAGATTTTGAGGAATTAAGTAAGTAAAAATAGAAGGCGACATAATTACAATTGAATATAACTTGCTAATAAATTTGAAAACTTAAGATACATAAGAAAATTAAAATATAGTAAAACCTCCTCAAGGTGACCAGCGTCGGTGCCATGAAAAAAATGTCGCTCAGAGAGGTGGTCTTAGATTAAAGGCAAATATAATATTGGGACTATGGGGTTGAGAGAATCCGTTTCCAGAAAAGGTGGTAATTAAAAGAGGTGGTCGGCAAAAGAGGTTTTATTTTATGCATTTTTAATGAATTATATGATTATTCAAAAAGGAATCAAACAGCACTCTCTTATTTTACCCAGGCATGCCACTGATAGGTTAGGAACGTGTAATAGTAACCGCATAAGATTTTATATTACAATAAAATCAACAATTAATTAAATATTAATTACATAATTAGTACTTATTGATGTATTGTTATCGATGGTTAATCTTAAAAGTATCACATTTCTTGGGCCCCAAAATATATCGTAAAATAACGTTTTCCTTAACGCAATTTATAACAAATAAATACATATTTTATTTGATGTGTTCGTAAATTTTTAAAGATTAGATGTTTTCACTATGTGCAATAAATCAGAGATGGTATTTAAGCACAGGTTCAGAAAGCATTTTTTTGAGTTGATATTAACATGGTCTCCTAAGAAAATTGTGGGAACAATGTGTCATCCATTTTCTCCAAGTATCTTTAAATAAAAAAAAAAGTAGGGAAGTTTCAAATTCGATACATGAAAGTGCTATCATACATACAAAATATAAATTGTTGAATGTTATACATGATGTATAATAAATATAAAATACTAGTTTTGCTTTTATCATTTACATATAATTTATGTCTATATAAAATAATGTACATTAAATATGACAAAACCCTTCATAACAGGCAAATTATATTAGACCATTTCTGTATCAGTGTGCAAACAATTTTCCACACCTTCGTATTTTACCTACACATTCCGTTTTGTGTATTCCGTGCTCTCTCCTCCGTTTTACTCTGGAGACAAAATACTCTGGTAGAAATAGTGAACCCTTTATAATAAAGCTACACCTAGCATCAGCCCGAAGTTCCCAACAAAATATCTCGCCCAAAGGACGTCTTCCTACGGGGAATAAAGTAGTACCCTATATCTGACAGAAGATGCAAATTTTCCGCGGAAAGAAAAACCAACCCAGCACCACAAATGGTCTATCTAATCTCATTAGTAACTTTGCTCTAAGCAAGATAATTACTTCAGCGTTGATGGCATTTTAATTGTGCCGAAAGAAATCTTAATTTTGCGGCTGCAGCAGCTCTTGAGCCCGCGCCCTCAATTAAGAGCGTTGCAATAGAACTGAGTCCTCACCTATTCATCAAATTGGTAAAGAAAAACCATTACTATTAATATTATTGCCTATCGCTTTTGGAAATTGACGCCAATTATTCTTTAAGACTATAATCTACTTAACTTATAAACTCTTTACCTTTCTCTCTCTAGACGTTTCGAACAAAGCCTTCTAGACTTAAGCACTCTCAACGTTTCAAAGAAAAAGGATAACAGATTTTAGAGGGCGAGAAAGATAACAAAGGACTAATATATTCTTTCTAAATATTAAATGTATTTCTTATGCGGTGGGCCATATATTATGGTCGATGCATTTCACTTGATCAATGAAAGAAAGAAAGAAAGAGCTTCAATAAGATGGAATGCATTAATTTTCTGAAGTGTATAATTGAATAAAATGCATTTTCATTATCTAACCCAAATCTACATTTAGCATCGGTTCTATAATAAGCTAATGATTGCGTAAAATTGTAATTCATAGAAAACCGTTATTTATTATTAATTATTGTCAGTATTCTTTAACGTAGAAGGAAACGAATGCAATATTTAATACCATTTGTGTTAACAGTGTATTTGCGCCTTCTAGACAGAGTATTGTTTACTAGTAAGTAGCATCGGGTAAAAAAAAACAAGTTTTCAGATTTATTATTTTGGCATGGTATTGAAATTATATATGTTCGTGTGTATTTCATTTAATTTATATATAAAAAGACAAAAACTTAAATTAACGTATAAAAAGGCAAATAACAAGGAGCTATAATTTTACATATACTATTTCCAGTTTATCTTAAAGAATTCTTTGCAATTTAGAACGGAAACAAAAAGGTTTGAAATGTCCAGATCGTGTTTAAATCATGTAAGGTCCGTCGGTTACATTGTCGTTTGCTTATAACTTCAAAAAAAAATTCAAAAGCACATGTGTGTGTGTGTGTGTGTGTGTGTGAAAGAGAGGGAGAGAATTGCAATGTCGTGCAAATTAAGAAATTCTTAACTTCGGTAAAAGAAATACATCAAAAATACAAGGAGCGACGTATATCAATTACAATGGAAGTGGATGAAAATTGAAGATGTGATTTTAGAAAATGGCCCCTGATAAGGGCTCTGAATTAAAACTTGTATGCGTGGTTTTATTAAACCTGATTTTATACTAGCAACTTTATATCTATTTTGTGTTGCACTGCTTTTAAATTCAGGCAGTTGCTCTACTACTACTACTGCCGTTCATAAAAAGTAAACAAAATATATATATTTAAATTATATGATTTAATTTTCCTTTTTTTTTTTGCGAATTTAAATAAACACACATTACAATATCATAAAATATTACCTACATTTTCTGATTTAATGCATCGACAAAAAATACCAAGCTACCAATTCTAATTCCATAAATCCAAAAGAGAAATTTAAGTTAATATATAGAAAAAAAAAAGGTTTCGACTGGCGTATAAATCACATGCTACCTGTAATAAAATAAGTATATATAGTTCGTTCGCGAAGATTTGGCGGCCAGGCCCCTTCACCTGAACTCTTGGCGCTCTTGGCGTAACTGGTATTTCGCGCGCGAAAAACCAGTTACGCCAAGACGCCCTTCCCTCTACTGCAATGGAACAACCCGTCTGCCATTTCAGCTAACGAGATATGGCCGCCAGTTCTTCGCGAACAGATTATACGTTTAAATATTCAACAGTTTATGCAGACTTTAACCGGCTTTGCGCACTATTTTGTGCTATCTTTTACCTTATGCTATGCTGTTTAAACCTAAAATAGTTCAACTTCATTTTTTCCTTCGGTCCTAATAGCAAAAGATAGTTTACACAGTAGGCCTGTTTCTGTAAATTTCTGAAGGATTCTAAGGTATATATATATATCGTCATACATGCCTTCCGGTGGTCTAGTGGTTATGCCCACAACTTTCAATTCTGCTGGGTTTAACTTCCGACTAAGCTTGGTTGAATGTATATACATCATCGAGTGACGTCAGTTGCATTTCATAATGCTCCTTGATCAAAACAACTGCTAAACATTCACATTTATCTGCCAGTTTAAACTGTCAATTACCGAAATGGTGCTTTTACCAAAAAGTGATGGAAATTGAAAAAAAAAATACTATCGAATATATCTACACGTTACTTTTGGTAATTCATGGAATTATGTTAACGTCAACTAGCAGTCAATAGATCTGAAACCTATTAAACGTCAAACGGAAATGCAATAATTTAGAAGTGATAATATATAACAGATATAAAAAAATGCAAATCCTGTTTAAACATGTTTTGCTATGGAGCAGGACACTTTTTTCATTAAGAAATTTCAAAATGGGATAACAATTAAAATAAATATAAATAAAAAAATAATTCACGTGACCACAGCAAATGCATTGTAAACCTTATATACTAATGAATGTACTTCACAAACATTAAAAAAGTTTCGCTAATAAATGACATATGACCGAATTTACCACATGACTCAAACGTATAACCGGAAACGCGGGTCCTTCAATTGTCGCCCACGAACACCTGAGATTATGCGATGTCCTCAAAAAGGGTCCGCAAAAGCTTGAAAAAATCTCTACATGATCTCGTTTTCATTAAAAACTAACATAGAAAAGTGTTGCCCAGCGTTAAGCCGGAACTAAGAATTCAATTTTGGAATACGAAGCATGATATAACAAGGCTTATGCGAGAAGGGCAGCCCAAGCTTTCTCATTAATAAATTGATCCAATTAATAAATTAATAAATCAGTATATTTACATGTCAATTAATTAATAAATAATTAATATTTTTAATTAATAAATAATCAATATTTTTAATTAATAAATAATCAATATTTTTTCAATTAATAAATAATCAATATTTTTCAATTAATAAATAATCAATATTGTTGCTGTTGTATTTTAAAATCTAAATATAATCAGTTTAATAAACGTACAATACAAAATGTATGCATCTATTTATTCCTTTCATATTTCTAAATTCGAAAACTCTATGAATAAATTTAAATGAACATTTGAATCAAAGATTTAAATTCTAAACTCTAGGGCTTTGTGTTAAAGAAAAGTTTAAAACCGTTGACCTTAAAGAAATCTAGATTTAGAATATGGACTTTTATTATTACTGAAGGAAACACTGTTCTACTATATGCAATCTAGAATACAATTTTCATTCTATTGACTATTTATAACATTACTATCAGGTCTAGACATCTCAATAAGTTGTCTGTGGTTTTCTGACTTATATTTTAAAAGTGTCGGTTGCTAAAAATTTGCGTTAAATATTCGTGTAAGATATTATTACCCTTCACAGGGATAACACAATTACCAAATATTGGTTAACAGGAAAGATTCCGAGGCGAGATTTTATTGTGAGTTTTTCATGGGGGAATTTATTATACAATAATTTTTGCCACCCACGTATATGTAACTCAAACTAGAGCTTTTTGTTTTTAGGATAAAAAGAGATACTGTCCTCATCCCGGATTATTTAAAAAAAATAGTTAATTCACCGATGAAATTATGGAATGTTTGAATTAGTTGCGAACAATTAAACTTGGAAATACCAGAAGTCACTGACCTTTTAATATCAAAAAATTTTGTTCCCGAAAGCGGAAGAATATTCTGCAAAATTTCTAACCGAGCTCCCGGTAATTATGCAGTATCCTGAAAATTTATGGAAAAGAAAGACCGAACAATCCAAGGAAAAAAACATTCAGATTTTTTTTGAACGGTATCGAAGTTGTTTCCAATGATGATAAATAGGAAAGTTCTAATCTCCCTACAATTCAGCAATTTTGCGCGGAGAAAAAATGGCAAAACGCGCTTCCTCGACGTATTTTGATTTCATTCCTGCCACACATCGTTTGCATTTTTACCCTCCTCAAGGTAGGGACTTTAAAAGTCATTTAGCTAAAATGCCATGTCTAGAAATTCCTGCCACCACTAACAAAACGCAATGCTTCAGATCTTCCTTGGAACATCCTTTCCCTCTGAGCACAGCAAAACCAATTTACTGGAATAAGTGAAGACGTTAAAAATTCCAAGCCCGTTAAAATATTAATTTGTGCGTTAAATAGCGCAGGAAATATCGCACGCCGTATTTTATTCGCTGCTGGAAAACGAGGACCAACTCCATTTTGTGTAACTGCGTTCTTCAGTGCTTTCTTTATTGCATTTCAAATCCCAGTTGTGTGTTATAGACCTAAGCGGGAAATCTAATTAAGATTCTAATCTAAATAAGGAAACATCTTAGAGATTGCGATACGTTTTTTTCTGATTTCAAGTTAATTTTTTCTGAAAAAGGATGGTAATGTAGATGATTAGTGAAAGTCCGCTTCCTTCATACCCTGAGTCCTAAATATTAAATTTTACGAGCAAGTTACTTCTAAAAAACCCTTAATTACGTCTATGTCTCATTATTTTGTTGATATTTCGTTATTTTTAATGTCTTTTTTTTTGCATTGCATGTTTCATTTCATTTAATAAAATCTTGTCTTTTATTGGGTATTTTATCGTCAGTTTTTTGGATATGTCTTAGCTTTCTTCCGCCGAAGACTCGAAGCTACTTCGTTGTATTAATCAAGAGACTTATTTATATTTGTAGGCTTATAGGTTATATTAAAATTATTAATAATGGTTATTAGAAACTACACATCAGGGCCCAAATCAATAAAGAAACTGCGTTGTTAAACAGCTAGTTGTTACAAGTAATGGTATTTTTTAAACCATAATATGGAAATACATTTTTACACTCCTTTACTCTACGTTTACTTTCATTACCTAAATACGAGAAGGCTAGATATATTTCTAGAAGCAATGTAATAAATTCATATGCAAAAAAAAGAGAACCACCCCCAAAACATAATCCAATCATCTCGAAAGTTCGCATGCGAATTCTTTTAGACCAAGTATGCAAATAATTAAATTTTCAAAGCCAATGAGTGTTAACTTCGATCATAGCGCGCATTTCTACTGCGCAACTGGCATCGTATAAAAGAGGTAAAAATTGCGGACGGTTTATTTTTCTCGTTGTCGGCGTTGCAGTTCCCTGGAGACGCAACCAGTAATGCCGTTACGACGTTGACGAGGACCTTATAACCAATTGGATGACTTCGAACGTGGTCGAATAGTCTGGATGTGTGAAACTGGCTGGTCCTACTGAGCAATAGGCTGCCACCTGCACCGTACGGACACTGCTGTTCAAGGGTGTTGGCAGCAATGGTTTCTGCGAGGAACTCATCGGCAGAATAGAGGCTCCAGAAGGTCAAAATGAACAAAGGCATTGGCAGCAATGGTTGCTGCGAGAAACTCATTGGCACAATGGAGACTCCAGAAGGTCAAAATGAACAAAGGCGTTGGCAACAATGGTTGCTGCGAGCAACTCATTGGTAGAATGAAGGCTCCAGAAGGACAAAATGAACAAAGGCGTTGGCAACAATGATTGCTGAGAGCAACTTATTGGCATAATGGAGGCTGCATGAGGTCAAAATGAACAAATGCGAGGCAAGATCGATTAGTTGTGCGACAGGCCTCAGCTGACACAATCATCGTCCGCCATTGTGACCGGTAATGTTGTCCGCCATCCAACGAGCTACAGTCTATTCCATACCACCCGTGGCACCTTCCACCATCTCACGACGCTTGGCTGAGGTGGGGTTACCCTCACAATGGTCTTTAAGACGTCTGTTTTTAACCCCACACCATCGACAGAGTCGTCTGGAGTGGTGTCGTAGCCGGTCATCGTGGCTGCCAGCAGATTAGTATCGCATAGTGTTCAACGATGAATCCCGCTTCAGTCTTGGAGCAGATGACCATCGGATCCGTGTGTCAAGGTACCAGGGACAGCGATCCCAACCACTTTTTCATTTTTTTTCATTTTTTGTTTTCATTTTTTGCAGCTTTCGAATAGAAAATATTCTTTCTCTTTAGATTCCTGGCAATTACGCATTCTGAAAGTGTTGATAGAGGTCATAATGACCTCCATTATGACACACTTTTGTATATACTTAGAACAATATATGGAATCTAACATAAAATTTCTACACACGCCGGTGGTTCCTTGTTTGTTTGTTTTTTGAGGGTACGGTGGGGGAGGTGGGATTACTTTACTTGATTGGCTAGCACGGCTAGCAGCGATTTATAGATTCTCGTACGTCTATGATGAGTTAGTTGGGGACAGTCGGGTTTGGACTAGTTGAATTTTGGAGTATGGAATGCGGTCTATATATAATATATAAATAATTAGAGATAAAGCTCCCGTTTGTTTAGTTATTGAAACTTGAAATGCTATCTGAGTATGCACTGCCTCTTACTTTGACTTCTCTCGTAATAAGTAATTCATTGTCTCAAATAGTCTGTACTCTTGGTCTTAAAATTCGAAGCAAATTAAAAACTGCTTAACAGTTTTTCTTAATATATTTTAGCAAATGGTTTAATCTAATATGGTACAATATACTATATTTATTTAATAAAGACTGCGATAAAAGTAATTTGCTTTAATAAACAAACACCTTTTATTAAATGTATACTTATTAATTATACGTTTATATTATAATTTTGATTAAATTTAACCATAACTACAAAACCAATGAACTCCCAAATGGTTCCTGATCGCCAGGACCCGATCAAACCAAAGTGGCCCCAAGGCCTTTTATTCATTCGGGACCCTCCCCACGCACTCGCAGAAAAAAATATTCAAGAAGTAAGTAACAAATGTGAACTTGTGCTATATATTATCTGCATAATCAATAGTTTAAAGCCATTTTCAATGACACCTAGTTTATAATTAAAAGAAAATGTAATATTAATAAGGGATCATGATCTTTCGTTTTAAAAAAATTGAAATTCCTTTTGCTAAAACAAATCACATACAAAACTCGGGAACCCAGGACCGCGGTCACCTAGACGCGTGCGTTAATCAGGCCTTGCTGATCGTCTGTACTCCCTCAAACACTATTGCCACTGCTTCCATAAACCACATTATCCTAAATAAACTCACATTAAGGCAAGTGCCGCTATTTGAGCAAAGAAATACTAAAGACTGCACTTATTCTTCCCAAACAAACTACGTTAGAATCACTACCATTTTAACTGAAACAGGGATACACTACTATCAAAAATCGTTTGCATTGCACGGTGCAAGTTTTGAAAAGCCATATCGGGTTAGGACCTGTATTTTCCCGACGAGAATCCGAATGTTTTGTTTGTGGTTTTACGGCGCAAGGACTATAATGGTCATGCTGCGCCGGGATTTACTGTTTTCAGAGAAATCCGAACCTCTTAAGGCCTAGGAAACCAAACCCCGGACTACAGTGAGCAGTGCGATCTTTATGAGATCTCTGAGTAAGCGTTCTTTGCATTGTTGGGAGTCGAACCCGGATTAACGGCGCACTAGGCGAACGCGTTACCACACTGCGCCACCGCAGGGCCCCAAATCTTTTGAGGCTACTAGTTTAAGGGCACTAACTCACAGATTATAGCGAGCCGTTAGTCGGTAAGCAATTTTTTTGACACTTTGGGAATAAAATGAGGAATAGCAGCAAAATAGGCGCGAACGCGCTACAACTTCATCACAATAAGGCCTCATTATAAAAAAAATATATACCCAAACCTAATTCGTTCACTAAACTCACGTTTTCTTTAAATTTCACCCCAAAAGATATCCATATTCGACAAGAAGGTATTATCCAAAAACCTCAACTATTTAGAAACTATAAGCAGATAAAATGGAACCTTGGAAGTTCGTTATTAAATTCAATCCCACCGGGGTTCATTCATATTGTTTTCGGAACTATAAAATTAAATAAACTTATATGGAATTGCTTTAGCTCGGTAGCTAAGATTTTGTTATAGGCCGCTTGGTATAGGCAAAAACAATAAATTCTATTGCTTTGGGAAATAATTATCAATTGGCTCAATTTTCATGCGAATGTCTCACCTCACTGTATACTTTTCTCCAGACATGATCTGTTTAGGAATTTAATAACTGCTTATGATTTTCACATTCAGTCGAGACGTGGATTTTTCAGTACGATCCCGAATCAAAGCGCCAGAGCAGCGAGTGGCACACCAAGGAGTCTCCTCGCCCGAAAAAAGCAAGGATGAGCAAATCGCGAATCAAGGCAATGCTCATTGTGTTTTTTGACAGAAAAGGTGTAGTTCACAGTGAATTCGTGCCACAAGGACAAACAGTCAACAAGGAGTTTTACTGTGAAGTGCTCAAACGGTTGCGCAACAGGGTTCGACGCGTCCGAAACGAAATTCGCGACAATTGGATCTTGCACCATGACAACGCGTCAACCCACACCGCGCTCATTGTCTCCGAGTTGCTGGCCAAAATGGGTGTGGCAACGCTGCCCCAGCCGCCGTACAGCCCCGATCTGGCACCAGCGGATTTCTTTTTGTTCCCAAGGATCAAAAGAACCCTGAAAGGAACTCGGCATGGGACGCTGGAGGCGGTAAAAGCAGCCGCGACGACCTCACTGAAGGAGATTCCCGTTGACGACTTCCAGGGCGCCTTCAATGATTGGGTGAAGCGTTGGCAACGGTGCATCGAAGCAGGGGGAGAATACTTTGAAAAGTTCTGAAAAGATTGTAAACTGATATTGAATAAATGATTTTAAAAAAATCATTTCGGGAACTTTTGGGACAAACCCTGTATTACGCAGTATGGGCCATATTCTTGCGGGGGTGCCTAAACCCTCTGAGTCATATGGAGTAACACTGGATCTGCCAGTGTCAGTTAAATATCTTTGATGACCAAATCCACTAATGACGTTGACACCGTACTTCAAAGCTGACGAACTCTTTCAACAAGAATATCATCCTTGTCCGGAGATGCCAACTTTTACGGATTTTCCGTAGTTTGTACGGATTTTAACTCCACCTTACTGTTTTACGGTCGACACAAAAAAATCTACGAAAAACCTCATTCAAGATCCTCACGTGAAATTTTCTACCGGCCCCTCAAATGTTCACATTATTTTATGGCTTTTGGTTTAAAAAATAACGCACATGGCTCGTTCCTTCCATGTTAGAACGCGACGCTTCAGACTTGTCATCATGTTTCTCTGTTATTTTTTACTTCTAGCTTGGTGTGTTAAAATGACTTTGAATTTGGATTAAAACAAGGAACTGAAACGCAGCCGTGATTGTGAAATATCTGAGAAAAAAATCGGCAGAAAAAACTTTATTGGCGAGCGCATCTTAATATTTGTAATAAGGAATTGCCATTTTAGGAAGTATAGAAAGTTTTTAAATTTTTACGCGGACCCGCAGTGTTACCACGTTTTGGATAATTTTTTTATAATAATATAATGATATAATATATATATGTATATATAATAAAATTATAAATTATATAAATATATAATGAATAATAATTAATATAATATAAATATAAATTTTTGTTACATCATAGAAAACCAATTATTCTGGTAATATGTAAAATAATCAACAATGTTGAAGGCGATGGGCATTTGGCACGTAGAATAGATTGCGAGTAATGTAGTGGAGTTGGCTGCATACGAAGCGCCAGCGTGAAGTCATAACGGTAAGTCAGAACACAGCATCAAGTCCAACTAAATGAGAATGTTCACTCATCCTTTTTTCAAAATACGATGACAATTATCGGTTATTAGGCGTGTTCATTTATTCTCCCTTAATGCCTCGACTCCAAAGCTAGTAATGGACGATGTTGAAGTTACCATGCGTGAAACACTAAGTTCTACCAAAAACATAAACTACTATCGTAGCTTTCCGAAATAATATGATGCATAGCTTTAGAATGCTATGGAAGACTTTACCTTAAGTTGATCCATACTATTTAACTAAAATAATGAAATGAAGCTAAGAGGGCAAACTTAAGACTTTGTAATCAGAAAATAAACTTTTAATTTAAACTCAAAACTAAATATATTTTTAAAAAAAGCTATTTGCAACATATAACAAATTCAAAATCAAATACGTGAGAAGCTAAGGACGAAATAAAGATACAAACGCTTCGGCGTTTCCATTCCAAGTGACTATTTTCACCAGTCGATTTCCAAAGTAGAAAAGTCTGCGCGCGCATCTCATTAGATATGCAGCGAGAATTACAACTTCACTGAGAGAGAGTTCGCGCGGGAAAACAAGTTCACGGAATGACGTAACGCTACAACTCGCAGCATTTTATTAAAATTTCAAAAAAAATTCCTCACGCTACTTTAGAAATAGCTCGATTTTGCGACATATATATTTCAGAATATTTCCCCCTTCTACCTGTTTTAAAATAAAAAATAAATTGAAGCTAAAACGGTAAAAACATATTGAAAATAATATAATAAAAGTTCCAATCGAAGCGATATAAAAAATCATATGAGATGGGAATAGTGAATATTAGATAAAAAGTTAAAAATACTTTCGTGGTTCAAGAATAGGGAAGAGGTTTCAAAATTACAAGAAAAAGAAACAAAGAACTTAATATTTATGAAGTTTAACTTTTTCAATGAAATATTTAGCTTTTCATTTTTATTGTGCTCATTCATTTGATTAAACTATTTTTTACCTACTACAAAACTCACGTGAAATCAATTTTCCTGTACAAAATAGAATTGTGGTGTTTACCTTCGACAAAACTGATGCAAAAGTTTTTTTTTACTTCAAAACCGATACCAAAGGTCATTTTTCCTGCTACAAAACTGATACAAAAGGTCATTTCTCCTGCTACGAAGTTGATACGAATGGTATTGGTGGGAGTATGATCAGTGCATGAGTACATAAACATATACAGTTGAATCACATTATTAGGAATATTTTCATGTTGTTTCAAGGGGTGGGGAGGAACATATATTGTTCTATAACAATGCAGGTGCTTTACTTACAAAATAAATTGCAGGAAATAAAAGAATGCTGTTTTACTGAAAACTACTGAAAATTCTTGATTTTTTTACTGAAAACTGCTGAAAATTCTTGACTTTTTTTACGGATGATCACTTTCTCAGGTTGGCATCTTTCTTCTTGTCATACGACCCACTTTTTGTATAGAAATAATGATACTTCTGTGTTAAAGGGTGATTGTAAAAGTTGGCCCCGTTTGCATCCTGTATTTCCAGAAAAGGTATAGAGCCATAATTATGACATTTTATTCTTGCCCCACGAATGATGACGTATGACAGAGGCTTGAATCATGGCGGTGTTCCATGATTCAAAAAAGGTAGGACAGGGCCTGGATGAGATTTGATGAAGTGGGGCAGGAGCAATGAGTAATGAATCGGTGACCTTAGAAAACAGTCAGCCGAAGAAACAAGAGGCCAGATACCAAAACACACAACAGCATGGAAGGAGCGGACTCGGTGAGGACGGCCAGGTAGTCGGAAAGGTATAGCATGGCAGGTGAAGGACATCAAAGCCGAAACAGCAGAGGCACCATCAACGGCAATGATGAACACGAGACAGAAGAGATGAGCAGAGGCAAGCACGGACTCCGGAAAGGAAAAACACTGCCGAACATTTTGATGCATTCTTTGGGCGCAGACGCACGGCAATTGTAACAGAAAACGTTGTGGAAGAAAGTGGCGGAGAGGGGGGATAGAGAAAAAAGCAATTAACCGATTGAATCCGATACATCGATGCAAGACAAAATCAGGGGCAGTAACCAGAGAAATAGCCTTGAATTCAATACTAAAAAAAAGGGCAAAAAAGTGAATAATGAAGGAAAGGAAAGAATAATGTGTCAAGTGTCCGCTCCAGCCGAGAACCAGAATTGAAATCCAAATAATGATAGTTCATTCGAAAATT
>QLNU02015359.1:13424201-13455948 GCA_006491805.2 Dysdera silvatica
GTATATAACAATTGATATCTAAATCTGATATTTCTTTCAAGGTAAAAAAAATTGTACAGAATGGTAAATGAAATATGATTTCTAATTCCGAATATTTTACTTCATAGTTTTAAAGATCTAAAAGGCGTTGAGTAGGTAACACCGCTTGACATAAATATAATAAAAGCAATCAGACAACTTTGAGCGGTTTGTTAGATTATTGGTACATGAGCCGGCTTTCGGCTGCGCTAAAGGGCAGCCTTCATCAGATGTATATGGAGCGAATCGAACATACAGCAGATAATATAATTAAGGAATACAAATGGAAAAAAATAATGCTATTATCTGCTGTATGTTCGATTCGCACCGTATACATCTGATGAAGGCTGCCCTTTAGCGCAGCCGAAAGCCGGCTCATGTACCAATAATCTAACAAACCGCTCAAAGCTGTCCGATTGCTTTTATTACATCTAAAAGGCGTTCAGAGGCTAGATTGTACCGTTACATTAAATAAGGAAACAGTTTGAAATGGTATGGGAACGGAAAGAAATTGCGCGAAAACACATATGATAAACTTGGGTATAAAGCACTTGATAAGACTTGCATTCAGAAGTGGATAGTTCATCATTAACATGAAGATGATGTATTGGAAATAAGTGATATCTATTTATTGTTAGAGCTATAATATAAATTTTTGGACTCTTAAAAAAGCGTTAAATGTCTTTAAAAGGCAACAAAACGTTTAAAAAAAGAATCATTAGACCTGAAAATCAGAAAAATGTAAAGTATTTGTAGATATATATATAAACGCAAATCCCAATAAAGTGACATTGTATTCATCACTCATTTAAAACATAATACCAGACACTACACACAAACACACATGCGAACTAAAATGCTATGCATTCGCGCTCAGTTGACGCGTGATACCGTTAGCAGACTTGTTAGACCATTGCAGTTTAGGGAAGGCCGTCTTGGAGGAACTGGTTTTTCCCTCGCGGAAAACCAGTTTCGGCAAGACGCCCTTCCCTAAACTGCAATGGACTAACCCGTCTGCTAACGGTATCAGGCGTCAGGTCTGCGCGAACGCACAATACCTTGTTTGGCGTAGAATAATTCTTGCTGTCCTTGCGCCATAAAACGCGAGCAACTAACGAAATTAAATTTAGTAAAGTTTCGAATATTCTGTCTTCGATCATCTGGCATTTGACTTGCACAGTCTCAAGAAGAAATCAAACAATACATGCTAGTGTTTTCTTGAAGTAAAGCTAAGATTGTTTAGTTGTTTGTGTTATTAAGCACAAGGACCGTAAAATTCATGTTGCTCCGGAACCTGCACTCTTCCAAACAATCTGAACCTCTCTTGTCGAGTAATCTTATCCTATGCTGTTGAGGAATTCATACATCGGATTTTGGTGAGCACAAAAGCGACAAGCTTCCCACACTATTATTTGATGTCAAATCCTGGTTAACTATGCAATTTTTCTAGGCATAAACAATACTTTAAAGGAAAATAGTCATAATGCTTTTAAGAGCGAATTTCTTTTAATACCTCACTTTTGTTTACAAATATCAGAAGTCGTGGGCGGAAGTTATGAACTTAATCCCCTTATCAATATGTCAAATTATTTTAAAGAGTATAATTTGAAATATTTTAAATTTAAAATCAGTAGCATGTTTCTAAAGATTTGTCCACTGAAATCATACGTAAAATAAACTATATAAGTTAGTTTTATGTTAAATAGCCTAACTAGCGTGGTAAGCATGAGGCCTTTTCTTCTAAGATGATATCATCATGCAGCATGCGCATGATAGCACTTGGAGAGGTCTCCACGTCCGCACTGGATTGAAAATGATTGTCGCTGGTGATCGAGATGTCAAGTTTGCTGCAGCAAGTAAGTGCAGTAAAGTAGCAAAACGTGGTATTATTTAAAGAGAAATGCAGGCAGCATCAACTGAAATTTAAATGCAGACAACTGTCTCAAAATATATGTCCTTACTTTCTCTTGCCTTGCGAAATATTCTACCAAATGCCGAATGCAATGTGAGACGCTGGTGGCGATAAACAACAATATATTGTCACACTGAAGGACGCAGCTTATTTTTATCTGAATGACTGCTGCAAATCCTTTGCAATATTCCGCCAACGCGTATGAGATAAAGCCTCCCATTCAGCGTGTGTTCTCCAAACGGTAGAAAACCGTTTTCCAGGGGATTTAAGGTTGCTGAAAACTGCAGTTTCAGATAGGAACAAAACTATTCATTTGGTATGTATAAACATAAAATAAAATCCATCTATATGAAGGCCTACATAGACTATATGTGTGTCTACTGCTATTTTTTGTTCTATCATAAAATCCAAAAGAATTGTCGATATATAAGCTATCAAGTTTAATAAAAAATCTACTTCGGAATTTTATAAAAACACAAATTTAAGATTTCTACTTTTCTTGTCAAGAAAACGAATTTAAGTTATGCAGAAATGTGTAATGAAAATGTTACGTTTCTTCATTTATTGAAAAATTTCTTAAACTTCATGCCTATATTCTTGGACCGAATAAAACCTTTAAAATATTTACTTAAATAAATCTTTCAAAATCAGTTACACTAATATACTTGTGTGCATATACGAATACATATAACTATTAACTTAATCGCATCAAAATTTTAATCCATGGACTGTTACACGAAGATCTGTTCAAGTGCTCTCCATACATGTTAACCGACGTGTTTCTCCATATTACACCAACTTATTTTTCATATTTTATTCACCTGAATAAGAGTGTCATAGAGTTTTTATTTTACAAATTCGAAGCCGAAATTTCATTTTAATTATTAATTAATTTAATTATTGAATAGTAATATATTAAAAATTGTATTCGCTTCATCCCTTTCTGCAAATCGATTTCAGAGTTGGAGGGCATTAAAGATTTGGTTCAGGGGATTTTAGGCTGACACCGTCTTCTCACACTTGCTTTCTTGTATTCGTTAAGAACCGCGGAAGGGTTTTATTAGCTTTCCTTTGAATTCTCTGGATGTGATGAAAAGTAGTTCGCTTCTCTTAAGCTTTTCGCTAATTATATTGCCTGCCGAAGTTTATTTATTAATGTTTTGTGAATTAGCGAGATTGTTAGAGGGTAGTTATTAACGTTTTGTAAATTACCGAAATCGTCGGAGAATTGTGCCGCAGCGAAGACACGTTTAGCCTGCATTCGCGTGAGAAATGCGGTGCTCCTAATTAAAGGCGGTGAAGACGCCCAATTAAATAGTCTCTCCTCGCTTGAATGCCAATTAATGAAAATACCCGAGTTACTGAAAATAGTTTCCGGAATTAGAATATTTTTACATGATATCCAACCTAGAAGACTGACGAAATAAATTAGTAATTCCGTGATATCGAAATAAAATTTAAGTAATTGTAAAAGTACTTATTTCATGAATGCAGTACTGAGAAGAAACAAGAATAATTTTTGGGACGTTATAATTAAATTATTTTTTAAAGCAATGGGATACCACGGAATATGGTCATATAAATGTTGTTTTAATATCAATGATGTATAGATGGATGGATGGATGGATGGATGTATATATATATATATATATATATATATATATATATATGGCCTGCAAAAGGGTTGCTGGTATCTAACTGGAAGGAGACCCACACGCTGAACGTATGTGACGATGTGTGGAACCGGCCGGGCCAGTAACCTAGTGTCCTACCCCGCCTTCAAGTGGTGCAGGCTGAGCTTTCTATTTATGTGGCAAATTAATATTTGCTGCACGGATGGAAAGGCGGAAGGGGAGGGCTAATTCACCAACCCGTCTAGCCAGCGTGGTGAAATGATGGCTAATTCCTCCAATATGCTAATACACCAAAAACCATGGCCCCTAGTCTCCAGGTGCTGGAGTGCTCCTGATCAAGGCAGCGGTCAGCGTGGCATGAAAGCAGGGGGTGCTAAGAATCACTGGAATGGCCCAGGCTGCCGTTTGTTATTGACCTTGGCAACGTATAATGGACGATCCCTTGCTTCTGAAGCAAAACTTCAAGAATTGGAAGAAGAACTTGACAAGATCAAATGGGACATTGTAGGACTCAGTGAAGTTAGAAGAAAAGGTGAAGAGTTGGTGGAACTTAAAAGTGGACATTTGTTTTATTATAGAGGAACGGAAACTGGAAGAACAAGTGGTGTTGGCTTCTTAATCAACAAAAGAATTAAAGACTACCTTCTTGAAGTCGAAAGCACGTCAGATCGAGCAGCGAGGCTCGTTGTTCAACTAACCCAGCGATACCAACTTCAGATAGTACAGGCATATGCACCAACGTCAAGCCATACCGACGAGGAGGTTGAAGAATTCTATGAAGAAATCAAACAGCTACATACCAAGGGGAAACAACACATCAAGCTCATCATGGGAGATTTTAATGCAAGAATTGGACAACAGGAACAAGGAGAGACATCGGTTGGTAAATACGGATACGGGGAAAGGAATGAACGTGGCGATCAACTCATAGAATTTGCCGAAGCTGAAAATCTTAGCATCATGAATTCATTTTTTAAGAAGAAACTACAAAGAAAATGGACATGGAAACACCCCAATGGAGGAACCAGCGAAATTGACTATATACTGGCAAACAAGAAATCAATTATTGAAGATTGCAGCGTACTGAACAGATTTAATACTGGAAGTGATCATCGAATGGTGAGATGTAAAATGCACTTAAATACTAAACTAGAAAGGCAGAAGCTCATTAGGAAACAAGTATGTAAGAGGGTGGATTTAAAGAAATTAAAAGAAAATACCGAGGCATTCAAGTTGGAATTAAAAAATCGCTTTTCTGCACTGGAAGGACTTATTGAAGAAGTTGACATCTCAGAAGCAAATGAAAACATTGTTAAGACAATAATTGAAACTGCTGGGGAAATTGGTGGTGTAATATGTAAAAAGCAGAATAGCAAATTATCTGAGAAGACGAAACAACTCATGAAAAGGCGAAGACTTATGAAGGTGGACAATCAAAATACCAGTCGCAAGATCGAGTATGTAGAACTTTGCAAAACTTTGCGCAAAAACATGAAAGAAGATATAAGAAAATTCAATTGTGAGTTAGTAAGGAAGGCCATTGAAAGCAACAAGAGCCTTAGGGTTGTTAAAGGGAGTTTGTCTATTGGGAAGAAACACATCATTGCATTAAAAGGAGAGGATGGCACTGTAACAAGAAATAGGGAAGAAATACTTAGAAGAGTTGAAGAATTCTACAGAAAGCTGTATGAGGGAAACAGTGGATTAAACGAAGACTCTGAGATAGTCGAAGGAACAGCTCCTAAAATCTTAAAAGAAGAAGTAGCATTTGCAATAAAAAGTATGAAGAAAGGAAGATCCCCTGGCGATGATGGCATTACATTAGATATCTTAAAAGAAGCTGGAGAACATGTAGAAGACATACTCGCAAAATTCTTTACCAAATGCCTCAACAGTGGTAACATACCAAACCAATGGGATTCTGCAACAGTAATTCTTTTGCATAAAAAAGGTGATAAAGAGGATTTAAAAAATTACCGACCAATTAGCTTGTTACCTGCTATTTATAAAATCTTCACAAAAGTGCTAACACATCGCCTGCAGAAAAAATTAGATGCAGCTCAACCAAGAGAACAAGCTGGATTTCGAAGTGGATTCAGTACAGTGGACCATATTCAAGTATTAAGAGAATTAATTGAAAGAACACATGAATATGAACTTCCATTGTGTGTGGCATTTATTGACTATGAGAAGGCCTTTGACTCTATTAAAACATCAGCAGTCATCAACTCTTTAAGATCAACAGACATCGAGGATGTGTACATTGACATGGTGAAATGTGTGTATAAAAATGCAAGTGCAAAATTTCGGTTACATAAAGATACCGAAGCTATCAAAATTGGTAAAGGTGTGAGGCAGGGAGATACCATTTCTCCAAAACTTTTTACTTCAGCTTTACAGATGATTTTTCAGCAGATAAATTGGAATAACAAGGGAATAAAAATAAATGGTGAATATTTAAATCATTTGCGGTTTGCTGATGACATTGTTATTTTTTCAACGAACCCATCAGAACTCCAAGACATGGTACAGGAGCTCTCAACTAGAAGTAAAGAAGTTGGACTGAAGATGAACCTACAAAAAACTAAGATCATGTTCAATAATTTCGTAGAGGAAACAAAAATACAAGTTGACAACATTGAGCTAGAAATTGCTGATTCATATATTTACCTTGGCCAGCTGATTTCAATGGATGGCAACATTATGAAAGAACTCAACAGACGTATTAAACTTGGCTGGAGTGCATTTGGAAGAAACAGTTTTATCCTGAAGGATCCTTCCAGGATAACTATGAGAGATCGGAAAAGGAACACTTGGGTGAGAGAGCAAACTAGAGTAGAGGACATCATTGTTAAAGTAAAAGGGCTGAAATGGCGATGGGCTGGGCATATTGCAAGAAGAACTGATCAACGATGGACAACAGAAATTCTGAACTGGATTCCAAGAGACCACCGAAGACCTAGAAAACGTCCTCAAACTAGATGGGTGGATGAAATAAGAAAACAGGTTGGGGTGACATGGAAGCGAATTGCTCAGGATAGACTTGTGTGGAAAGCATTTGGAGAGACCTTCATCCAGCAGTGGATAGATAATGGTTGAATATGATGATGATGATGATATATATATAATGACTATTATAAATATGTGCTATATTTTGTTCATATGTATTATTTTTTTCCTACGATAACCTTTGGCGCTTATTCACCCAGTGTTGTACAAATTCAAACTTATTTAAAAGTTTGTTGCATAATTTATTTTTAATTATTATTTAAAAATTATTACATAGGCAGCAGAACCTGCCTTAGGTGACCATCTTCGGAAATAGATTGCAATAGTCATCATAGGTATGTGGACATAATACACAACGGACTTTTATATAAACATGATAATGTCCCTAGTAGTTTTCCCTTATAGAAAGTGGTCAATTAACAAAGGTGGTCGCTTTGCCAGATTCCACTGTGTCAGTAAACTACATGTATAAAGGACAATTATAATACTATAATTATTTATTATAACGTTATTTTGTTACATTTGTGTTATTAATATTTCTTACGGCGTATGCAAATGGTTTGTAAAAGTAGAAAATGTATTTGATAAAATATATTTGTAAAGTATAAATGACTAAATAGGGATCCCCGGAGAGCCTATAATGGGCCTCTCAAGCGAAAAAGTTTGAGAGCCACTGGTTTGAATAATTAAATATTTGATTACGTTTAAGTGTATATACTATTTTGTATTTTCTACTTGCAGTTTCGTATATGGAAGTGTTGCAGTTCTTTCAGAACGGTTGTTATTTTGTGATTATGTGCTAGTTTTATTGTTTTCTGTATTTTACGTAAGCACGGTTCAGATCCCCCTCCCCGTTGTCAGCAAAAGTAAGCAAATCTTAAAACCCTTACCCCAAAGATGCTTACGTAATACTTGAACGGCCCCTAAGCACTACATTATTTTTATATGCACCTTTTATTTGTATTCTTATATGGTCCCATTTTTCAGCATTAGAGCCATAGAAGGCAAAGCGCTGGAAAACTTGAAATCGGTGGAGTGGCTGTACCTGCATTCGAACGAACTCACGTTACTGCCCTACACTACTTACAGACCTGTGATCGAAAGTCTGCACGTTCTCGACCTGCATGGTAACATTTTTCTTCGCTTATCTCCGTCTTCGAAATTTACGACTCACTCTTTTGAACATTCATCAACCGTCGTATTGTTTTTGCGTTGCGTGTATCCGATAACAAGTGACCCCATATTTTCTTTGTAAGCATTAAAAATGATGTTCTTTATGCGATAAAATTCAAAGAAACATATCGTTTCTACGTGGACGACGTTAAATTTTGTAGAAAGTGCAGACAATTATTTACTCCCGAAATGCACTTGGTCTTGAAACAGCTACAAAATTATCAGCATTTCACGCAGCATGTGCATGGATGGATATTTGAATACTATTTATAATGACGTATGGGGGAAGTGGACCTACGATTTCGCTTTTTAATTCACAAGATAAATGCTTTTAGAAATCACAGTAAAATTTAATATTAGTAATGTTAAATATGACGTTTTGAGCGTGTCTCTTAATAATCTAATAAGTATGGAAATGCTAGACCGTTTTTTCTTCATCGTTTACCTTCAGAATTTAGTGGTATTGAAATATCTATGATTGTTCATAATCTATTTAAGCGGTGCTATTCACAGTGCGTATATACATTATATTTATATTGTGTTAGCCACCGAACATTTAGTAATAATGTTGACATGTGGCACATATACAAGTTAAACATTATTCCTCTTTTCTTATCAGGTATAATACCAACCACACTCCAAAAGAACTTGGAAATACTTGAAATTGACCCCAACACATACATACAGATGCAAAAAGCAACAATACTAAACACCTGCCGAACAGTCAGAAAATTTTTAAACCTGGCACCAGAATGAAACATACAAAAATATTTTCACACTGAAGGTAGACTTGAGAACTTGGCACAGTCCATCTTAAGCCTAATCCGCCAAGTGCGAGAACACGCACATACATAATAATTATAATGTATTCCTTATTATTATGTACATCAGGAGACCATACAAACGATTTGCTTGGGAAACGGAAAGAGAACAGTAGCGATGCTAGTAACGGGGCTCTCTTTCCGGTAGAAAAAGCAAGCAAAGGATTTCGCATATTCTGCAAGACCAGCAAAGATATTGTTTCGCGCGTAAAAATCAGCATCGCTAGTAAGAAATTCGTATTCACTGGTCTATCACATTAACAAAGATTATGATCACAGTTTTGACTCGAGGAAGTTACAGGTGAAGGCTGACGAGTGGTCCAAAGGTGGAGCCTTTGTGAACTGCAGAGCAAGATTGTTTTTCTTGTAATCAGGTCCAGGAGAAAAAGTGAGAGAAACGAAAACAGTAGAAAATTGAAAATGAATTTTGAGTTGGCTGTTGTGGGTGCACTTTTAGAGGACATTTATAAGGAAAGGCAGACAAATGTAAAGATGGAAAAGAAAAATCAGGGGACGGGGAACTGAAGACTAAATGGAGAGAGAGAGAGAGAGAGAGAGAGAGAGAGAGAACGAAGATAGGAGAAGCAGGCAGAGCATATCTGATTAACGTACCAATCACAGATTTTGACTTTAAAAGCGAGAAAAGACAGTGATAAAATAGTGTTTTAATGGAGCCTTGGATTAGTTACTGAAATTAGGAGTAGATTTTTATAAATAATAAGCTTGAACAGACACTTCTCCTAAATATGAAAATGTATAAAATATCCCATTCTAAAGGAGATCTAAATAGATAAATATTGTAGGACTCCAGTTGTAGCGTAAAGTTATATGGGTATGTGAGGCCCAAGCCCTCCTCCAAAATAATTTGGAATAAACTGCAATTTTACATACATTGTAATGTAAATGCACATAATATGTGTGGGGGGGAGCCGGACACATATTATGTAAATGCACATAATATGTGTCCGGCTCCCCCACAATAATTTTGAAAACTGTATGTTGATATTTTCGAGCATATTAAAATTGTATTTATTCTTCCAGCAATAATCTGTAATGAAGCTTTGTTTTTAGATTCGACCTTTTCAACAATATTTTTTTGTTCATTTATCTGGAGTTTAAGGAAGCGTTTAATCTGGCTGATATAAGAACGTTTATATTGACAAAGGATTTAGTAAACACCCCAGCGTTGAAAAGAGGGAAATTTATTCTTGACCTTCAAATAACGAATATTATTGAAACATGAGATGGTAACTCGAAAGTTAGTGTTTATATTCAAATATTTTCTAAAGCAAGGCTAATTTTTGGGAGAATAGAATGATTACTGATTTGACTATCGGAATGTCGAAAGTCTTATCACTAAAATTTAAAATTTATATGAATTATGCAAGAGGCAAGTTATTTAAACCAGCCTCAAATTTCTTGCAACTAAATGAGCATAAAAGGACAGAAAAGAACAAAGTCTTCTAAAAAGACCAATTTTCACAAATATTTCATTGCAGTTTGTTGCAGGGAACCTAATTATAATTAATTTGAGTTTTAGGAGTAACCCATTACTTATTAATAAAGAACGTTTTTGGAGCTAGAGACTTTGAAAACTTTCCATATTTACAAACAGTCTAACAATATTATCTTAATGACCACCGGCCTACTTACGTTTTTAGAGACGTATATAAGGCTCTATTACACTCCACTTATTGATAGACCTATCCTAGTTCCTATTCCCATTTCATTTTTTTTACTTATATGATTACTAATTTTCCAATTACTAATTAATCGTTACTAATTAATCGTTTTGCTAATAGTGAACGCTACCACCACAAAACCGATATTTGCATAAAATGGCAACAGTCTACGTATACTTCGAGTTCTCCTCAGCCGACTTCTGATAAAGGAAAAGAATGTCTAGCCAAACGCGTGGATACAGCCAAACAAACATTAAAATTTACGCTCAACAATATCGTTACTAAATTAGGAAATAAAATAATAACATGAAACATAATAGATATAAATCAAACAACAATATCAATCAACGTTTATTGGCGTAGTGATACCAACGCCGATGGTATGGCGTGATTAGATGGTGAAACGTTCGAAAGAAAATAAATATTTCTGCCTTCGGTGGGACCTGAACCCACGACCTTCCACTTGCCGGGCGGAGGCTCTACCCACTGAGCTACGAAGGACAATATATAATCTCTTTACGAACGTATATAATTTACTGTTGCCAGTTATTTCGCAGAATGGTGTAGTACATGGACTACTATTTAAACCAAATTGCAAAGAGACTGGTATTAAATTGATCGAAATGCACGTTGCAGCAAATGTATTTATTTTATATAAATCGAACACTACGCAGATTAAATCAAACAACAATATAAATCAACGTTTATTGGCGTAGTGATACCAACACCGATGGTATGACGTGGCGAGATGATAAGACGTTCGAAAGAAAAGAAATGTTCTGCGTTCGGAACGTTTCACCATCGCCACGTCATAACATCAGCGCTGATATCCACGCCAATAAACGTTGATTTATATTGTTGTTCGATTTAACACTAAACCTACCACGCGCAGTCAAATGACCGTTTTTGAAATGTCGTTTAGAATTTCTTGTATACAACGTTACTGTATCACCATGTAACTTATTGACTTTTCCTATAATATACATACAACCAATTTTTCAATATTCACAACTTTCTTTATTGTTTATTTTCCGAAAAAATTTCATAGCATGTCTAGTCTACCACGAGCGGTCATTTGACCAATTCGTGTTATTTACGACTATATTCTTCGGAAAGCGCATTCCTGAAGTTGTTTTACGAGTCCACAATGTAATTGTGGATCTACAGTGTAAACAAACGCGCGATTGGAACAAATGCCTAGCTTTTTTTTGTACGAGAGTACGATCTTGCGATCCGAACAGAGAGCATCAAAATTTCACAGAGCATATAATAGAGATCATTACGTGTTATAAGTGCTAGTTTCAACAAAGTGAACAGAGCCAACAATATTTTGTGATATGATTTACATTTGAATTTTTTTTATTTATGTTCCCAATGTTTTTGTCCCGTTAGATTTATATTTTGATATTTTAGTTTTTACTTTATCATTTGTATATTCATCCCCAAAAATGTCAAGACATTCGAGGAATATCAATTTATTAGACAAAATAAATAATATCGACGAGGATTGTTCGGAAGATGACCAAGAAATTTCCGATATTGATAATGATACAGCGGAAAATAATTGTGACTTATTGGACAGCGATACGGACGAAGAGAATATTTTGAATACACGAAGAGGACAAAAAAGGAAGAGATTTATAGTTAGTTCCGAAAGTGAAAATGAGGAAGAGATTGAAACTACTACGGACGGAACTGTTTGGCAAAAAATAAAAGAAGGGTCTAATCGCGGAAGAGCACCGATTTATAATATTTTCAAGGAAATATCAGGACCGACAGGATACGCTAAACGAAATATTATAAAGGGCAGAGTTGAGTCGGCATTTTCCTTGATTATTGATCATAACATAATTGAACATGTAAGAAAATATACGGAATTAGAGGCATTTGGAGTGTTGAAAACGAAACAGAATTTATCTATTGCAAAATTATATGCATTTATTGGACTTCTATATGCACGCGGCGCACGTGAGGCTAAAAATATGGATCTATCATATTTATGGAACAAGAAATGGGGTCCGTCATTTTTCTCGACAACTATGAGCCGAAATGACTTTACAGAAATCATGAGGTTTATTCGGTTTGACAACAGAAATCAACGAAGTCAACGCTTACGAAACGATAAGTTCGCTTTGATCTCTGAAGTTTGGTACAAATTTATCGAAAACAGTCAAAACTGTTATAAACCAGGAACATATCTTTCTATAGATGAACAATTGTTTCCAACAAAAGCACGTTGTAGATTTACTCAATACATGCCCAATAAACCGGACAAATTTGGCATAAAATTCTGGTTGGCTTCCGATGTAAGTAGTAAGTATATAGTAAACGGCTTTCCATATTTGGGAAAAGATGAAGGGAGAGAATCATCGGTCCCACTTGGGGAGTTTGTAACTTTGAAATTAGCAGAACCATATACGGGCCATGGGAGAAATATAACAACTGACAATTTTTTTACAAGCGTGTCATTAGCGAGTAAACTTCAAGCAAAAAAACTACGCTTGTTGGAACTATTCGCAGAAATAAAAGAGAGCTACCAAAATTAGCGAGACAGGCAAAGGATAGTATGACACGCTTCTCAACAATATTATACAAATCGAATGATTTTATTCTTACAATTTACAAAGCTAAACCCAATAAAAAAGTATTGATACTTAGTTCAATGCATTCATCCGTTGAAATTGAAAAAAGTGACACCCGTATACCAGAGACAATTAGATTTTACAATAGCACAAAATTCGGTGTAGATGTAACCGATCAAATGGCCAGAAAATATAGTGTAAAATCTAAATGTCAAAGATGGCCTTTACAGGTATTTTTCAATATCTTAGATTTAGCCAGGATAAATGCTTGGATTTTATACAAAGAAACGACGGGTGAAGAAATATCGAGGCAAGAATTTTTATTTCAATTGGCAGAAGAGCTTGGGACCGAATATCAGAAGGAGAGACAGCTAAGCAAAGAATGTTCATCAGAAACAATAACAAATACAGCTATAGATTCATCTGGACGGAAAGCTTGTCCAATAAGATATTGTAAAGTCAATAAGACTAACAAAATTTGTATAAAATGTAAAAAATACGTATGTGGAAAATGTGCAATACAAAATACTGTAATTTGTAAAAATGTGCTGAAAATGCATAAATGTAAATAAAACTTTTCTAAATAGAAAAAAATATTTTGTTTACTATCCAATTGGCTAAAATCTCTTTCTATATTAAGATACATTTTTTTTTTTTTTTTGAAGCGGGCATTTGACCGCTCATGGTAGGATTTAGGTATACATGAAATGTCGGGAGGTTTAGTGTTAATCTGCGTAGTATTCGATTTATATAAATACATATGTTGCAACGGACGTTTCGATCAATTTAATACGTCTCTTCTTAATTTGGTTTATAAAGTAGTCCATGTACTACACCATTCTGCGAAATAACCGGTATCAGTAAATAGTCTTTATATACGTTCGTAAAGAGATTGGATATTGTCGTTCGTTGCTCAGTGGGTAAAGCCTCCGCCCGGCAAGTGGAAGGTCGTGGGTTCAGCTCCCACCGAACGCACAAACATCTCTTTTCTTTAGAACTTTTCACCATCTCGCCACATCATGACATCGGCGCTGGTCTCACTACGCCAATAAACGTTGATTTATATTGCTGTTTGATTTAATCTGCGTAGTGTTCGATTTATATAAATACTATATAGTTAAAAAATATTTCATGTCATTGTTTTATTAAATTTCTTAAGTGTATCATATAGTGTAGTCGATTTTACGGTACTATGGCTATTACTATTTATTGTTCGAAGTCTTACATCGGTTTTACTGCAACTATATTTATTTTTCATATTTTTCAGCTACTTCTCTGCGTTTTCACATTTAATGGGATCATGGAAAAACGCATCTTTAAAGTCAGATAAAAATAAATTAAAATTCATATTTTACAAATTAACAGCAAGTAAAATATTACTATAATAAGCAATTGACGTGTGGTATTTTATACTACGTGAGTAGTTAAAAGATTTTAGAAAGGAACGGAAATAGCAAATGTATTTTCCATCAGATGACTTGTTAACAGCAGTACAAATCATAAGCATATTTTTTTAAATTTATTCATTTATATTGGTTAACATGTATATTAGTTATACTCTAGTCAGGGTCATAAAAAATATGTTCCTTTTGTCATAAATTTGTCAGTGGTGATTATAACAATGCCCGGGAAGGAGTAATTATCGGTATTACACATCTTTTAAACGTTAGAGATTAATCTTTCTTCAATCGTGAAAGAAAGAAGAAATACAATAATACAAAAAAAAATCGAAAAACAACTATTGCGTTGCCACTAAAAAACAAAACTGCAATCAAAAAAAACTATTTATCTCAAAACGATCAGTTTTGCGTGTACGTCATGCTTCTTTAAATTCTTATTTCAGTTTTTAATAATTATTTAACACCCGATTCGGAGGGTGCGAACTATGAAACTTTGAAAATTACAACTATAAAAATTATATAATTAATAGCACAGCTGCTGTTCTATTCTTAACTATTAAAATTATTGGAGGTACAAGACTGTTATTAGCAGTTCTTCTGAAGACCTAAAAACATATGCAGGGTTCAACGCGTTCAGATAAGTTCAGATCTCTCTAAATTCTAAGTAGCAGCCATTTTTCGACGGGAATAAGTAAAAAAATATCCTTCATTCAAAATTCGTCCCACCCCCCAATTGAAAGACCCACATGGCTTTGCACTGTAACGATTTCATTTAATTCCTTTAAAATAAATTCTTTCAAAAATTAGAAAATTGCATGGGTGCCAAATAGTTTTTGCCGTACGGACGCCGTTAGCCGACAATGGGGACTCGACCCCCCCAATGTTAGTATTAGGGTTCCATGCCCCCTCCAATTTCAAACAAATGCCTTCTTCAGGTATATCCTCTCCCAATATTTTTATGTCGTCGGCACTCTTTTTTTGCCATATCACAGACTTATTTGGTAATAGCGGCAAAATTTTCACTTAGTTGCAACTTTCGAATTAAAACATTTATTTTGATGTTTCTGATAGTGACCAGGAAGGGATCCTAAAATTTTCTATACCCTATGGATTCATTTTCGAATGCCCTACAAAAGTAATATCACATTTGTGAAGAAGCCTAATTTCTAATTGCTAAACAATATCCAATACTGAGAGTGATCAAACTGAATTTCAGAAGTAAGATTTGAGTTTTATCTATAAAGTGCAAATAGAATGAGTAATTAAATTTACTTTATTTAGAACAATTACCAACCGTATACCAACCGATGACTCATCTGCCCAAGCCAATCTTTTCTTGAAATTCCAACGGAAGGTTGGGCATCCCGTTAATACGTCTCCCAAATATAAATATAAAATTTTTCTGATTAATCTAATTATCAATGGAATTTTTTTCTACAAAGGAAATAGATGATGATTAGTATTTTATTTCTCAGAAATCTACAAGCAGCATAATCGGAGGGTTTCGGATTCAAAAATCCAAATTAACAGAATAATTATACGTCGACATCAGCAATGCCTGCCGCAGCGCTACTAGATATGCGCACTGTTTTCTTACAACAACACATCGTTGGCACAGCATACGCTGTTATCTCACATTCTTCTATCATTTCTAAACCTGGGTATCCAAGCTTTCCAAATCATTCACCGAAAATCCTTTCCGCATACCTTGAGAATAACAATCGAATTCCTCACGTCGTTTAGAGCCTGAAGAATTCGAATGCATTTAGTGTAGACTTCAAGAGTGGAAATAGAATTAAGGCAATGAATAAATAAAATTATATATTATTTAAATAAATTAAAAAGGTACCACAACTCTGCTACTCTTATGTAGGAGCAGCCACTTCCGACGCCCACAAGATCAAGCCCGTTTCCAGGATTTAATTTCGGTGGGGGGTTCGAAAATTACAGCAAGTATCGGGATAGAGTCACAACATGAAAGTCTGTAGCCAAGTTCCATTAAAACGGGTACGGGCATGCACCACATCGTCTCACGTAATGGAATTAGAGCATGTGCATATGTGATACAGATATGTAAAATTATGATGTTTAAATGTCTAATATATGGTGTATGTAAAAGATGGTTTACCTCTTCTGTTGAGATGTTTCATTGTATCATATATTAATGGTAACACGGTTGTAATGAACTCACATGTATAACAAACGGAGGTGCCCACCAATTTACGCTTGCTATAAATTGTGTAACTGCAAAAGTTTTATCAATTCTCTCTATTATATTTTCATACTGTTTTAGTCCTTTCTTATGTTGGCATATATTAATGGCATTTAATTCTCCACGGTTGTATGAACTTCACAAAGGTATATATTCTATTGATCACCAATTCTACGCTTTAGCTATAAAACTCAGTCTTCAAGCAAATAGTTTTTCAATTCTCAGAAATTAGTATCATGGTCCCTATGGGGTTTTCCATTTCTGAAGGTGGTTTATTGGGTTTTTCCATTCTGCGGGACTACTCTGATGAAGGGTTTTCCAGAAATTTCAAGTATAAAAAAGAGACAGAAACATAACATCGTCATTACTCCTGATGAAGGACTGCTGCTGATGCGTCCGAAAGCTTGAGTGATCTTTTTCATTGCTATTTTACCAGTGTTTAACCTTTTTATGTAATTTTCTCCTGTAACTGTAATTAGTTTATTCTATTATCCTAAAAACTTTTAGAAACTCAGTCCAGAAAAAACGTAGCTTCAGAAATTAGCCAGCCTTTGTCCAACCTTCGCCATGGTCCAAAATGGCGGACTTTTAAGTCCTTTTTCAATAAAGGAAACGACCGTCTTTGGAAGTAGATTCGGGATTGAGGAACAGACAGCCGGTACGTTCTTAGTCCAACATCTCAATCTAAATATTGACTTGACAGACTTTCGTAGTGAGACCATGTTATCGTAGGGATTCACAAACTTAGTGTGGATGTCACTTCTTTTCAGAGAATAATGTCTCCTTATTTTAGAGAGACAGTCTGCCAAATGCCTTTTCCGCCACAAACACATCGTCTTATCTTCTTTTCCTAAGGTGAAACCACCTTTTTTCATTTTATTGAAAAAGTGCGCCGACTTTGCTTTATGTGTGTGGACATAACGTTGAAGGGTCCACTGTCCGAAGACAATACAATATAACGGAAAATGTCCAGTATAAATTAAATGTAATGGAACTTTTAGTATGAAGTTTATAAATTGGACTATCTTTTTGTCAGTGTAAAGGACGTTAAAATTCTTGTTATTGATTATTCACCATTCCTATTTAAAACGTTTATATGACCAACATATAGATAAGAATGAATATGAGTTTAAAATAACATCACTGGCGAAACGAACGCGACATATATGTTCCAATCTAATTCAAGGAACAGAAGAAAATATTGATTGTTGATGAAATATCTACAGAGTAACACAATGTCCTGATTACTAATTTTGAAAAGTTTTCGAAGCTTTGTATGTAGATAACATTTGAGAAGTTATGGCTATTTATGGAAAGAAGGAAAATTATTTTTCGGTGAATTATCGAAAACTGTGGATGCGATCAAAATTTATTTCAAATATAAATGCGAAAAACTTAAGTAGATAAGATACAATTTTCAAATGTAATCAAACCTCGTTACCATGAGCACAGATGATTACAAAACACGTGTTCGTTTTAAAAATAGCTTACTTTATCTGGAAAGGAAAAGTTTAGTTATTATTGGAGCCCGGAAGTTCAGGCGAAATGCCATAAATGCCTTATTTTGCCTACTTTTAATTTTTTTTTTTAGTAAAATGCATATTTTGAAGATTTTTGACGAAAATGCCTTTATTAAAACTTTTTTGCCGCAGATGCCTTTTTTTATAACATTTCTTTTGCCGTAAATGCCTATTTCGGTCTGTTTTTGTTTTTTGAGATGGTTTGCTTTGTAATTTTTATATCTTTTTAGAAGTTCTACACATATACTCTTAACGGGCATCATCAATTACGGGCACTTCATTTTAACGGTCAGAACCTTCCTCCCCACCAGTACCGGACATGCGAATCAAAACTGAATTTATTATGAATGGGAGTTTTCAAGTATTACGTAAGCAATATTTTGGCCATTTTATACCCCCGTAATCAAAAATTAATATTGACAAACATAGGAAAACAAGCGCAACAGCAACCCTTCAAAAGTGCTTACATAATACTTGACCACTCCCAATATAGGAAAAGTTCTAACAAGGGAACCCCTTTCGCTGTTCACTGCACTTTGAGATCAGACCTATGGGAGATGATAGTGCTTGACTTCCTGATCACGAATATGTAATCATTTGTCTGCAAAAATGATATGACAATTTTTTATGAATATTTGAAGTCCAAAAATGACATTTTTTCGCCAGGTTTGATATTTTTTAATCGCACTGTATGTGAGCAAAAACAGGTTTGAAGTCGGTAAGATTATGAAGGATCATCGTATTTAACGGATAAAAATAAAAAATTATGTCTCAGCTAATTTAAACAGTATAAAAAAATTAATATGAAAAATGAACTTTTAGCATAGATATTTGGCGAATTTGACGACAATTTTGAAGAGTTGGCGGGACATTTAAGTTTCGCATTCCACTAGCTATATAAACTCGTCCGCAAGTATAACGTCAATATAGTTGTACGAGTTTCCGATTGTGAGAAAATGAAAAATATAGTGAACATAATTCAATCCGTTTTGAATTTGGTCGTTAATAAATACGACACGCTTCCGTCGTTAATAACTGATCAAGAACTTAAGGAAAGTCGGGAAGTATTGTCGAAAATCGAAAACATAATTTTTAATAACAATGTCAGTGAAAATATCAGTTTAGATTTTGAAGACAATTGTGATTTCCGTATCGACGAAGAAAGTGATATTAGTATAGTCGGTGACGAATATTATAACTGTACTGTAAAGGGCGATCAATTGGCAAATGAATTCAGTTTAGAAAATATGCAAACAATTGTTCAGTATTTTGACAGTTGTCAAAAAAATAAATTCCAGAAAACAAACAGGAGATATCCAACAGTAAAATACCCTACTTATATTTCGAGGTTTAGAAAATATATATCAAATATGGGCACAAATATAGAAAAGTATAAAATAATAAAAAATGAAATATTAGCCAGATTTACAAAAGTTAGGGAAAATTATTTACCTGTTCATGATATAGATTTGAAAAGATGGGCGATCCTGAAATGCCAAGAGTTAGGATTTGAGGATTTTAAATGGTCCGATTATTTTATAGATAATTTTAAGAGCCAAAACAGTTCAGTGGAAAGTAACAAAATATATCACTCAAATATACACCCAGAATATGGGTAATATAGAAGATAGTGCCATAGAATTTATTTTGATAACGAGAAATATTACTGCTAATATTATCCCCCAACAAATTTTTAACTCTGATCAAAGTGGTTTTAATTATTTTCTTCCAAATTAAAGGCAGCTATCGCATAAAGGTGAAAAACAGACATTTTCTTTAATAGGGTCTGATTTTGGTAGAACATATTCATATACAATAATGACAATAATACCAATGAATGGGGAACTGACACGGAAAATGTTACTTCGTTTAAGAGAAGCTGCGGGAAAATTTCCCCCGACTGTCAAAAAAGAATTTATTTCAACGTCCAAACTTATATATTACATGCTCCAAGTCGGAAAAAATGGACAAAATCAAAATGAGAAAGTGGGTAGAATGTTGTATGAAACCCATCATGTCTCCTCCTTCCTGTGTTTTACTAAACTCATGGACAGGTAGTACAAACCCAAACACTTATTAAGGTTTTCAGGAAAATTGTATATCCTTGCAAATACCTCTCAAAATAACATCCCTCATAGAACTATCTTGAATAAATAATAAAGATTACCCACTATCTTGGCGATATACCTCAAACGCCGCTATAATGAAGAAGTACCAAATATGTACTATTATTTTTTTTCCATAATGTCTACTTCTTTTATTCTATTTATAAGAGAGCATATGAAATATATGCATCAGATTTTTCTGGCCAGTCTTTAGAACCTAAATTTATTCAAATGCCCTTTTCATTGATTTAAATGTCCCTTTTCATAATTTAAAGTGCCTTTTGTTTAATACCTATTTCTAGCTTTTTAAGTGCCTTTTTGTCTGCATTTTTTCGCCATTTTTATTGCCTAAACTTCCGGTCTCTAGTTATTATATTTAACTCATAACTATTACTCTTCGATTTGCGGAGATTCATGAAGCAATTCATATCAAAGATACTTCAAGTTATGGTCCTGTTTACGAGGTTCGACTGTAAATTATAAATTAATAACTCGTATACTGCATGTTAAGCTTCCATTGTTTCAGATTCCGTATGTGAAATATTACGTAATCTAAATGATGGGAAATATATTCATCTTATTCTAATTAGGAGTGTAGCGATGAGTTATGAGGAAATCAAGTAGTTCCGTCAAGTTGGAAACAATATTTATTGAAACTTTAAATATTTAGGATAATTCATTAATCCGCCAATAAATTAATTAATTCGAATACATAGTTAAAAGAATTTAATACGCTTTCTTGGCTCATCCATCCATAATTACGCGTTCATACTATGATGGTAAATGCAGACTATTATATTAGAATTCGGAATGCAGTTATATATATTGGTGCCAGATAAGGAAAGTAAAATTATATACAGTTTTTGGGAAACTTGAAATAAATTGGGATGTTCCCAATATGTTTCCTTTCAAACAACATGTTGCCAATTTCAGAAACTGTAATTATTAAGTTTGTGTTTCTTGGTATTCCAAGTGGCAACAGTCAAAGAAGCCATTTTAAGAAACATGTGGTATTTCTATTGTGGAAGCCGACGGGACTATTTTGAATTCCCAAACATCCATACTTGTATAATTTAAAATTATATATATATAACTCCGTCATTTATTATACAGTTAATATATCATAAGTCTGACAGTTACTACGCATTTAAATTACTATAATTCTGATACTTACTCGCCATTTAAAGTAATACAACTTAGATATTTACCCTACATTGAAAATAGTATAATTCTGATATTTATTGCATATTTAAATATTTTAATTATGAAATGGAACTGAAAATCTTCCACTTTGCAAATATTAACAGAGATTGGATTAATTTCAATTTATATGGACAGTTAGGAACAGTCTTATTCTAAAAAAAATAATAATGACATATTTTGTTGCTTCTATATTAAAACCATTATAATCAAGTGCGAAAAGTACGTCAATAAGAACCGGTTAATTAAAATTGTCGAAATGCGATTCGTAATATATAGGAAATATTTTTATATTTCTAAATTATCTCTTTCAGAAAATAACATTCTACTCCTGCAAAACAATAACTATCTAAAATGGTAACTAAATGGAGTTCGACTTTGAAGAAACCATGTTTGTTTTAAACTATCTTTTACTTCATATATATTTGTGTTTAAATTGAATCAACGAACCCATTTTGTGTAGATTTATTCATTCTTTTTATATTAAGTGTTCTGGCATAAGCAACATATAAATTAGAATTTAATCCGCTATTTTAACTTAACATTTTATTACATGTGTAGCAAGTTATTATTTTAGAATACTTTACAGGTTGCAAAGTATTTTTGTTATCCTCCTTAGAAACTTTTAACCTCATATAAAGCTTTTTGGAAGTATTTTATAAAAACTTTGAATTGATAGAGAAAAAAATTATAAATATATTCCTTGAAATTTATCTTACAAAGCCTATTTAGATAAATCGGGCGTCGTGTTTGTATTTCATTAAGAAATATTTCATTAGAAGTTATTCCCAAATTAAAAAGGAAAAACATGAATTTATTATATTGCGTGCAAACAAAGGTAATCCTCCTTCTTTCAAAACTGTTGAAAGGCGGTAAATGAAATCAATTTAGATGTATCGGATGCGAATGCAAATCCCACGCAAATATTACGAATTTCGGTTTGTATTCACCGTCTTCTTAAGCCCTTCTTTTGATCTCGCTGAATGAAGTTTGCAATTATTTACTTGAAAATAAACGAAACATGCGGAATAACACTCTCCAGTTTTGATTGGAACAACGGCATTTCTTATTGTATCGGGAAGGGTTTAAAGATCTTCGTATAGCTTCATTTGCATATGCGTAGCGTATAAAGCGATTAAGAAGATAGTAGGGGCAAGGCCAATTGGATTACCTACAGTTTTTCAGAAACGCAAAAGGATCAAATTAATTTAGCTCCAAAATTGCGCTTTGGGCCGCGTTTTCCAAGTGGTTGTTTATTTGAGCATATATTAGCATTTTTATAATTAAGACGCCACATATGCAACCTTTGTGCGTTATTAAAGTGTTAGAGGTTAACGCACAAGCCTTCGTTTAAATATGAAAGGCGGATGAGAATTGGGTTCTTTTATTCTAAACTCATTCTGTTGTTCTCAATTACAGAAATTGCATTTAAAAGGGTAGAAATGAAACGCTTATTAGAAAATTTGGCAATGTTTAGGCTTTAGGATTTAATTGGTCGTCGTTGCATTTCGAAAAAAAAAAGGTATTTAAATCCCCCCCCACCTCTATATGGGAAGCGTTACGTGGGTTTATTAACCTGTTTACGTAAACAGATATATTGTTACAACTATTCTAAGATTATGAAATTAAAAGCAAAAGATGAAAATGAAAGAGAGGATATGTAGCTGTATTTTCTTTTTTACTATATTTCTCCTCTTTTTATTGTGTTTAATTTTTATTGCATCCTCCTCTTTTTACACCGAGCTGGAAATTATAGACATTCGTTCATGCATGCGTACATCAACTAAATACTCGTTGTTGCGGAAAAGGAAATTTTCCGAAAATAATTTTATAGTGCTCCATAGAATCTGTTATTATAAACTATATATATCATAGATGATGATGTTTAAAGAATAAATTGATATATATAAGAATGTATACTTATATTCTTCATATATAAATATATATCTATATATTTATACACTGCAATTCTCACTTCCTCTCTAAGAGTTTTTCTGAAACGTAGTATAATAAAAACATCTCCAAAGAAAGCAATTTAAGGGGCACATACCCCTTAAGTGTTACGAAATGCCTTCTGATAGGCTGAAGTTCAACATTCTATAACTTTTAAAATAACACATATCCAAAAATAAAAATTTGCACATAGGATTATTGTATTATGAGCTTACTAAAATCATTAACAAAATGTATTTATATATTGTTATTGTTTTATAATAAATTAAAATATTATACCAGATTTTGCCCGCTAAATTTTTTAATACCATCTTGCGCGCAAAATATAATTAGTTGTTACTATCTAATTACCAACAGTAATATGTTAAATGATAAATAATGTGTACAGCTTTTAATTAAAAATCTTGAGAAAATATAATATTAATATTTAATATTTTTTAAAAAATAAAAACTAAAAATTTAAAATTTGCCAATTTTCAAAATAATAAATAAAGATAAATAATAATAAAAATATTATTATTTAATCTCTTATCTTTTTCGTCATTTTATTAATTATGCATGGCTACAAGAGTGTGCTAATTTTTATTATACTAGTGTAAAAAGTTTTTTAAATATCTTGCGCGCAAGGATAAAATTTACTGTTTTGAGAAAAACGCGTTTAAAGAAAAATATTTGTTAACATCGAAGTTATTATCTATTAGCATCAACCTACCTTTACACACCTTTTTAGAATACAACAAAAGAGTATGTTGAACCTTCCTTGGATGTTATAATTTAAATTTTTTGCAACTTCTGTTAAGTTTTCAACTAATTATAAGTTTTCGCAGCGGTCTTGGAGCGGCGATCCAAATACGATATTTGTTTTTTGTCCATTATTTTTTTAATATATATAAAAATGTTTAATTCCTTACATTTTTTATCATTTTGTTGCTCATGTATCATAACAAATGCATGACAAATTTCATTGCAATAGCACAAATGATTTAGTAAATATCTTGTTGCCAAGGCTGAAATATACAGTCTTGAGAGAAGCACGTTTAACGAAAAATGCTTCGCCAACTTTGAAGTTATTATCTATATGGAATAATCCACCTTCATAAATCCATTTAGAACGCTCCAGCAGAGTATGTGGGACCACCTTTAGATGCTGTAGTCTTATTTTTCTGTAACTTCTTTGGCTTTTCACCTGACGACAAGTTTTTATAGCACTTTTGGTACGATGAACAGAATATGATATTCACTTTTCGTCCATTATTTTCGTGGCATGTGCAGCATATAAGCCAGGATTAATTCCACACGCTTCCATGGTGAACAAACGCCCTTTTCCACCCGCATTAAATTGCATAACTGCTTCATAGGTAACAGTGTTTACGATGCGCCTATCTGAACCATATGACTTCAGATAGAACTTCCAAATTAATAAATTCAACGGTTCATTTGGATATTATATTTCCCCACCCCTAAACAACAAGATAACAATTTGGGACGAGAACGGTCATTTAAAATTGGTTTTATTCTCTTCATGACTGATTTAAGTAAAAAATTCTGATCATACGAAGAACGTTTATTTATTTTCCGCAATAGCAGCACATTAGTAACCAGACCATAATTCGTTTCATTTGGGACAAAATTTACGTGTTAGGTTGTTGTCATCAGCACCTGTATGGAAAAACATAGCCTATATTGATTTGAGTATGCCATTTAAATTATCGCTGTGTTCTGTTCTGGCATTACCATAATATAAGTCACGTTTGTTTCTCTATCGGTTAATCTACCTTTACCATCAAAAGTTTTGGCGCCCTCCAATTTCTTGCCCATAATATTTTGCTTGATTTTTAGTAACCTAGCTCCTGTTCGTTTTTGAATATGGTCAACATATTCGTTTTTTTTTTTAATATTCACACATATGGAGTAATTCCTTTATCGACAAAAATGTTTTTGCATCACCATGTCCTATATATCTGACATATATTTAGATTTTTGCAATTTCTCTGCACACTTGAATATTTGTCACATTCCGACAACCTCTATAGTGACAGCTGGAGAACTGTGATTTTTTGCATTCTTTTTCTTGCAAAGTTTTCGAGCCTTGATGAACTTCCGCACACGAATTTCACTTTTTACAAAATGAGGATATAATTTCTTTGTCGATTACTTTTACACTTTTATCTCCAATCACTATACGTGTTGTTGATAAAAAAATATACTTCTAAGTTCCATCCTCACTATCATATCCGAGAATCCAGTAAGAGCAACTTCATCTCTTTCAGATTTCTTCGTTGGATTTTTCACAACCTCAGACTTGGCCATATTAAGATATTTAACACAATTGTTGTAAGAAGCTTCTGCATTTGAAGATAGTAAATCCATGACTGCACAAAGCATGTTCATCCCAGATAATCCCTGGCCCACGAATCTTATGGCATACAAGAAACGAAGGTTTATTTCTGCTACATTGTTTTTAAAACCAATAGATTTTAACTTTGGATACAAGCTATAGGTCCACAAGCACAACAGTTCAATATAAATTTCAGTGACAATCCACTTACATTTTCTTTAGTAAACATCCACCTCACGTTTTACACGAAATGAATTGTTCCAAGGTTTCAAACATCAAATCTTTATAATTCGGTATCCTTGAAAGATCTCATCGGCAGAAGATTTAATTTTCTCTTAGACCATTTCCCATTTTTTACTGGACGGCATTTCAACATTTCTTATGTACATATTGCCTTGGAATTTCCACATTTTAGGTCGAACACTAGAAACTCATTTCTTTATTATTAATATTATTTTTTAACATATTCGTTCAGATTTAAAAAAATTATTAAATTGGTTGAAAAACAAACGCAAAATAAAACTTGAAATAGCACAGCATGCAAACATGCCTGCACTCAAAACTATTTGTTTACAAAATATAAGACGAATAAAATAGCTTTATTTCGCCGTGCTGCCATTCCGAAATTAGTATGCGCGAGTGGGTACGTGAAGCCACTTTTCCCATTTGAAATCCTTTATTTTTTTAATTGCTAAACATGAAAAAATTAAAACACTAAATGTAAACATTGCGTTTCAGCATCCTTTTAACAGCGATTTTCGAAATTACTATTTCCGTAATTTATTTATAACTGGGGTTCTACTTCGATTTTAAGTACGAGGTTGGTATCAACATTTTTAGAAAGGTTTGATTTTTCTCCTAGCAAAATAAAAAAAAAACATTTTTTTTTAAAGCCGGAAGGGATATGTCCCCACTTAGAATTGCTTCATTGGTCAGTCAAATTGATAAGATAGACATAGTTTATAGAGGAACCCGTCTGTCTGTCAGTTATGCAGACACATGTCCTGAATATTGACCACCAAAACAGCGCAGCATTCCCCGTAAGGGAGAAAAATCTACTTGCCAGCTAAGGTTATAAGAAGTTCTGTAGGAACATTCATGAGGAGCTTATATCGAATCAAACATTCATTACAATCATGTAAACCAAACCCTTACATAAAAATAATTCCAGGTAAATGATTGTAAGAAAAACTGTAAGTTAAAATCCAAAGATAGCATCTACGATAAGAAATCTTCTAGGAGTGACCATTTACTCAAATCTCAGCCCATTCCAATTTACTGAATTGCAGTTAAAATGTCAAACCAGTACATTAGGCATAAGAGCCATATAATCGTATAATTATGAACTTCAAAGTAACTTAAAGAACAATAGTTTGTTTGAATTGTTTGCATTAACTTATGCCTTTAACTTCACATCTTGTTGGAGTTAGTTTTTTTCCTATAAAATCTGAACTAGAAATCAAAACCTTTTATTAATAACTTACTAATCTAAACGACTCTACTTTCATTAATAAACTCAATCTTCTAAAGCAGCATGTTCTGCGAAATCTACCCTTTAGCATTCTATTCTAGAGCTTAAGATGTTTTGCGCAATAGCAGTTCCGCCCAAGAAAAGGTGTTGCCATATAATAAAAACAAATGATATAGAAAAAGGAGATTAAATTGGGATTGGAAACCCCAAACCTATATATCAGAACGCCATGCCAGTTAGCGCTTCGTTCTTCTGCATTCGGGAAACAAGTCATTGAACTAACGCCAAGGCAATAAGACCTAGCAAGTATTAAATCTGGAATCACCTCTGTGTCCCTCTTAACGCTATTTTGGGATTTTTACTTCTTGTCCGGGAAAACAACCGAACTTGAAGTACATGACGCCAAGATCAATTCAAACTTTATCTTCTGGCAGTTGAAATTGCTGTGTTTGACCCATTTTATGGCTCACTTGGATATAAATACGCCTTAAGACGGTCGATTGCTTTTATTGTCGAATGAAAACGGTGACTTACCGGGCGAAAACCTCATAAAACTCACCGAAAATACCTTCCAACAACTGCGACATTTGATAAGTATTTTAGATTATTTTATTTTATCTACTTCTCAAAAACTTCTTAAAATGTTTGAACTTTTTATGGTGTTATCAAATCTTTGCGATCTTTAAAATATATGTTACACTTCAACATTGATAAAACTTCTTGACCTTTTTTTAATTATTGGTTCATCCTACTCCACTACACATATTTTCTACATTTGGCGTCACATATAGGCTACTACTTTACATTATTGGCATATTTTATACATCAAATATTACAAATTATGGCGATATTGAGGAAAAACATTGTATAAAAACACTATTAATATTGTGATAAAATAACGAATGGCAGACGTACAATTCACTGTTTTAGCTTAATTTTTACACTGCAAATTATTTTACTATATATATGCAGTATTATTTTCCTTGTGTAGTTGTGGATTGTGTACTTAATTTATATAAATTTGATAATAATTGTTTGACTTGTCTTACACTCAGATTGACTAACATTCTTAACCAAAAAGTGGCAGATATCTGTCACTGTAAAAATAATAAAATCAACTCAGTTGAATAGTTCGAAGGGAAAGGTACATTTACTGCAAATAAACATTATTGTCTTTGAGAACAGATTTAAAGAACAGCAAGCATACTAAATATAGTAAATCGAGTCTACTAAACAAAGTAGAACAAGTTCAGCAAATATACTAACTCACGCACAGCAAATATAATAAATTGCGTAGAGCAAGTACACCAAACCAACCATAAGCCAAATGCTAATATACCATCGAATATGTCTATAATAATAGTAGGGCCTACATTCTTAACAGTAAAATAAAATAGAATTACCATGAGCAAATGGACGTGCCCCTACCATTATTTAATGATCTAAAATGATAACTAGATGAGTTCGGCTTTCCCGCTTCTATACTGTGACACAGTACGAAACTCAACGTATTTTATAATTTCATCAGTTAACCACAAAAGTGTTTGCAGTTTCAAAAACTGAGACAAAGTACAATACATACGTAGTTGGAAAGCAATGTGTTCACCAAAATAATAACCATGGGCATTAGCAAAATTTTGCAGAAGTTATATATATATAATGTGCCACAGCCGCCCACTGCCGAGAGTACTGGCACTCGACCGACCGTTGCTGATAAAAAGCGTCATCGGTAACGGTTACTCCGTAGTGGTGGAGTTGGGTTTCACAATTAGTTCAGCCTTAACCACTGCCTCCTGGATTCAAATTGCAAATTTAGGAGGCAGTTTCTAAGCGCAGTGCTTTGGCTGTGGTGACCGAAGTCCGGATTCTTCGTAAAACTGTAGATCCAGCTTGACAACCCGTCTGGCCAACGTGGTGAGAGTAAGGCTGCTTCCTCTGTATTTCTTTCACCGTACTACATGTATGTGTGATAACAGAGAGACCTCCATCCTGCAATGGATTAAAATTGGGTGTCAATTACGCATGTGTTTTTTAATGGTTTTATCACTAACACTGAGTAACAGGTCTAGTTCATGGCATGTTTGCCCACTGTCCTGATTAATAGCAACTTCCAGATTGTCTTTATCGTGGTTCACATGACGATATCTGCAGTACTTATCGTAAAGGTGTTTATTTACAGAATCTGGCTTGAATGGTAAGCAAGTACGATGAGTTGTTTCTGTAGCAGTTGAGTCGAGTTTATATGAGAAACACCCAAGAATAAACTTCACTGATACCACCATTTTAATCATTTGTTTTTTTACTACCCAACTGCTGACTCATCTAAAATTCATATGCACAAGGCATCTTAATGTTTCACAGTTGATAATATTTTAGGAGCTTAATTCTATCCCTTCATAAATTTAATCCGTAGACAGTGTTTCGTTTGCTCCCTCAAAAAACGACAAGTACTTTTGTAGTTACCTGATATGTACAATTTCTTACATAAAATTCCTGGCTATAAATTATAAATACATAATTTTTCACGAATTAGATATTGTCGTATAAAGCCCGCTGCACGTTCTGTGTTTGCGTATATTTAGATTCAACTATTACTTGCAAATACGGAAAGGCACGTCCATTTTAATGGAAAATCTGGAAATTTTACCCAGTGGTGGAATTGAGAAAATGTTTCCACTCGTGAACATGACATGCAATATCATTGAACATTTACATACTAATGTCACAAGGAATAACAGTGCCTTTGAGATTTGCTATTTAGTAATTCCACTCCATGCGTAACAACAAATCATGTGGAAGTATTGCTTTCATCGTAATTATATTTTTTGCGTAATAATTAAGCGACAGACTATAAAAGAAAAAGAGTTTACTTATGAATAGCTTCAAATGTCAAGCATTTTCTTTTTTCATATTCGGTGACTGATCTCAATATTAAATGAGTTGTGTTCTGAGGGCGGTAAATCCTAAATTACATACGCTTGCTAAAATTAGCCAAATATAGAAAGATTTATGATGTTCTTCAACCCTTTAACGGCGGGAAACATGTCTACTCGGCCAGTGTAGTACATACAGAATTGATCAACGTTCTTTCTCTCTCTCCTGTCATAGACTTTGACCCGACATGAAGGCCCTATTGTTACATACAGGGAGAAATTGTTCCTGACGTGCTAAGATATCGGTAGACGTGAAAGTAGTAAAATCAGTGTTAATGCCCAGCAGAAAACTATGATATATCACTGAAACTTCTCTATTAAATAGTATTAGAGAATTAAGAATTTTTTATTCTATTAAGTAATACTAGAGAATCAAGAACTCTTTTTTATTCTAATACCTAATTCAAAGCCTAGTTATCTTACCTGATGTTCATATACGGAATTCTCCAAATTCTTCTTTTCTTTCAGGTTGCAGTTTAATCCAGAGGCACTCATTCTAGGGCTCCTCCTCCTAAAAATATTTATGGGGACCAGTGCCGCATTAAGAAAAAATGTGGCCCGTGGCTGTGCCATCATCATGTGGTTCCTATCAGGCATAGATTTAGGAGGGTGGCCTTGTGGGCACAGCCCCATCCTTTTTTCATCAAAAGTAGCATTACCTCTATGAGTACAAAAGTACCATTCACAAAGGACGTGCTTGCTTTGGGGGGAAGTGAGTTCAGGTCATAGCGGACAAAGCAAGACAGTAGGGGATTGCTTCATTAAGGACTGTTGGCATTTTATTATTATTTTTTTTTGTCCTATAAATTTGATGGGAAAATACACCTTTTTTTAAAGGTAAATTGCATGGCAATTTGAAGCACATGTTGAGATTGCAGAAAAAAAAAGCGTTTTTGGGAAAGTGCAGAAGATGGACACCACCTACGTTTTATGAGTTTTTTGATCGTTTTGGTGGAAACACAAGAAGCTAAAGGAGTCGAGTGATCTTACCTGATTCTCCCATCACCCTCCTGGGAATAATCAGCCGGAATGCCTAATGGGGTGGCGGTGGACGCTGGAGCCAGGAGGGAGGTGTCAAAGGGGTGCTTTCTCACTTCTGACCCATGAATTTCCATAGGTTTTACTGTGGTTTTGCTCCCTGCTTGAAAGTCTGCAGGCGCTTTGTCGTAAGAAGAATGTTTACTTAAGTGGCGAGAAAAAGAATAAATTTTATTCAACCTAATCACAGTGGTAGTGATATATTCTACCTTAAGATATTTTTAATGTTACGTTGATATTCTTGACTTTGAGGTTAAAGTTGTTAATTGGTTGTAAGGTTAGATATGGAGGAGAGTAGAAAGATATAGCTCGTTACATGGCTCTCCTCCAAATGGGAAATATATTGCGTGGATAATTTTTTACAGACTTGTTGCTTTGATATTTTTGCTGCATATTTGTAAATTTGAAAAAGAAGAGAACTTCGATTTTGTGTTGATTCATGACCTCATTTGAAAAAGCTGTGATAAAATTCAGGATGAGGGTCAGTTACATTCGCCCTTGGGCAATTGTAACACACCTATATCCTGAAAAGGTAATACAATATGTCGAATTTAAAGAAAGATATTTTTACGTAATTTCGAGATTTTTAACAAATTTTGTGTAATTTTGTAAAACATGTGGGTGAGAGTCATCTATCGGACGTTCACCGCACGTGCAGGCTTTATGTTCAAAGTTTAAAATATAAATTACGGAAAGGATTTGACAAGAATTTTCGTTGGTCCCAAAATCCTTGTTTATAAATATAT
>QLNU02015359.1:13456048-13470733 GCA_006491805.2 Dysdera silvatica
AAATCATCCTAATACTTTAGATTATTAAACCAAATTCAATTACCAATTTGGTCATTTATATTGGGGTATAAAAAACCACCAGTAAATAAAACTTAATCATATTAGAATTTTAGTGGGAAGGAGGCACTTAGAATTACACATTAAAAAGAAGAATGGTAACTGTAACTTGCATGTCTAATTACTTTGGGCCCAGGGCATTATGGAGTTTCTCATTATACGTGTTCAATTGACGTGTTCACCTGACGTGACCACCGCACTTCCAAATTAGCACTCTCTCTGGTCTTTTCAAGTCTGAAAGGGTCAATTTTTGTCGACGCTATCTTGTAGATTGGCCGGTCCAAGGACTGCCAGAATCTTAGGTCGCCAAGGAAAAAATGCCAACTTTCATTTGGCCCATGTTAAATTGTCGTCGCTAGGGTTGAAATTGACAGCCCACTCTGGCATTACCGAATACGGCCCTGGCCTGTTTGTTTACAGATTATAGATGTCCAATATTGTGTCTAAATTTAACTGCAATGTTTGATTTCAGAAACAATTTGTTTAAACTTGCTACTCTATTGGCGCCAATCGTTGATGGAAATTAAACATATTGCAGGGAGAGAAATAATAGATTTTAGGTACACTGATAGGCCAAAAATATTTTGTTGGCAAGTTAAAAATGGGTTTAAAAAATTAAATATGATAGGTAGGAAAAAAACAAAAAGGTGGATTTGTATGTTAAGGGGTCCTGCGTTTAAAAAGAAAAGAAATTTAATTATAGATATATTATTTATATACAGAAATTTTAAGTGATAATGTCTGTGCTAATAAAAATCGAATTAATTTAAAATTTACGCCTTTGGTAATTGAATAAGCATTTTCTACATTCGTATTCGTTAGTCACAAGTTCCTGAAAAAAAATTACTATTTATAGTTCTTTTATTTGGTTATTCGGGTGTATGTCATGCACAGAAAACCTGTTTGATTCTTATTTATGGAACATCTTGATGCTTCTTAATATTTTGCCGTTGCTGCCAAAGAGGAAGATGCTGTTGCTACCACAGTAGGTGTCGTTGAACGTAGAAGCTGTCGTTGAACGTAGAAGTTGTCTTTGAACGTAGAAGCTGTCGTTGAACGTAGGTGTCGCCTCGTGAGGAACATTAATCAACATAAACGTCATCAATAGAATAGGGTAAACGCAGTGTACATATATACCTTGAAGTACAATCTCATCTGGAATAATCAAATAAAGAGCGGCAGAATAGAGAAAAAAAATTACATTTACAATATCTAAGCATATTATATTAATATACAGTGAGAGTGTTTTTTTTTATTAGTATTTATTTATCTATCTATTTATATGCTCTTGGGTGTTTAGATATAATTAGTTCTTTATTTTAAAAAGAGAATTTTCAAATTTTGTCCTAACAAGTCTCTAGTCTTAAGTTCAAGATTATGGGATGATCTTTAATGATTAATCAGTAAATTAATATGACGCACTATTCAAATAAACTGAACATAACAAAATATATATTTCTTTTCTAAGAAAATGATTCCAGACAAATCATTGCATTCAAGAAAATTAAAGTTTATATTTTCAATATAAATTTTATTTAAATATTCTATAATTCAATATGTGACTCTTCCAGACTCAAAATTTCTAAATAGCTTGGTATACCGCTAAGCAAGAAAGACCACGTTATTTTAAACAAAAACTAAGATAAAAAATATTAGTTGGTTGACCTGTGATCATTATGTCCCGCGGATTCCACCTTTAAAGTCGTTTCAGCAATCTGGCTGAAGGATTAGTTGTAGATTAAGGTTTGCAGGCTAGTTGCTTCAACGTTCCCTGTAGACGCATTATAAGAGTGGTGAGATCGTTATGAAACATTTTATGACAGACATTGGGAGGAAAGCACCCAAAAACCTAAAAGTATTAAAACGTGTCTCTTGAAAGAGTAAGTTTGGGAAAAAGTTGTATATCTTGAAGGCGTATCACATGGTTTTCACTCCACTGAAATCCATCTTACCACGCCTTACACTTCTCTCAACCAAACTATAAAGGAGAGCGTTATTCTTCTCTTAAAAATTAATATTTTATTTCTTTTTCTAAATCTAGAGTGAGTGAAATGTTTTCTCAAAGAACGATGTTGGCTGATTTCTCAGAGAGCGGCTTTCGTTTCAAATGTTATGCCAGTAAATAATTCAAAATCTTTTGGCCCACAACACCTTTATTATCGGAATGCCAATCCGTTCAATGACCAGACAGGTGAACGAATCTTTTCATTAGTCGTAGATGGGCAATGTCGTTCACTGTTTCGTTCAGTGAGCACTTTGGTCCAACCTTAGCATGTAAGTCATAAATGGAAAAACGATACACTGCGTAAAGAGTAATCGAAGAAACGTAGACGAAAAATTGGTGCAGTTTTATAAATTATTACGACGTAGTCAATGGTTTCGGCATATCTACCTTCTTCAGAATTCTGCATTTGTTCTGACGAGGACAGACTTGTTCTGCTGAAACAATTATCCACGACTTAATAAGCTCCCCTTTTTTCCTTCTACGTCTGTTTCGTCCAAGTAGCTTACTTGAGACGAAACGCTGATTTCATACGACCTGCAAATTAATCTGAACAATAAATAAATTTTGGAAATAATATTTTAAATTTTAGATTTAATTACCCTGATCAAAAAATTATGTAGGGAATTTATGCCAGCTTTTAATTTTAAACATCAATGTCAAAACCACGGGCAGAAGTATAGGAATGAATTTATTACCACAAATTGCAGGAAAATTATCTAACGTCTTACCTGTTCTTCCAAATTCTTACGTGTTTTTTAAGTACCAGCTTGCTTGTTTTTTTGTCTTTTTGTTTAATTACTTATCCGTTTCATTCTGCAGCTGTTCCAAGTAGACCTATAAAAAATCATGCAACAAAAAGTGCAAAATAATCTCTCAAAATCTGACGCGAATATATGTGTGATATACCTTAAAACGTGATATATATATGTGAGGATATACCTTAAAACGAGAAAGTGCATTATTGAGCACAAAAATCTGGAATTTGAAAGAAGGGAAAGAAATGGAAAAGTGAAACAAAATTATAGAATAAAATCTTTTAGAATTCAATTTCTTAAACTTATGTTTCTAAACAATGGAATGCATATCTCCATCTCGGTTGATATCTATATGGCACAAGTAACGTTATATAAAAGTAAAACTGTAACCAAAGAAGTTCACAGAGGAAAAATCAGAAACAATTAATTTATACAAAATTAATTAACAGGATATAAACGTACGATTGAAAGTACTTTTTACATTGATTCATTATCTCCTGCATAACACAGCAACAGGATGTGCTAATGCATAAAGCTAATGTATATTTCAGTTTAAAATGAATATGTTACTAAATTATGCTAAAATTAAAAATATAATACTAAAATTAGTATACTAAATTAAATATTATAATACTAAAATTATTGTACAAAAATTAAAATCATAATTTAGATAAAGTTCTTTACTGGTATTTGGTCCAAAATTAAAATACTCGATATTCCCGAATATCCTTTAAAGTCATAATCAAAAATCTTCATTGTATCATTAAAAATGTTTTACAAAGTATGATTACACAGTATGATTACAAAGTATGATTACAAAGTATAATTGTACTTCTATCTAAAAATAGTCACTTCTAGTAATACTTTTTTCGTGACGACAAATGTTTCGGAACATTTTTGCGTCACGTTTTCATGCCAATTTTTCCGCCAAATTTCATTGAATTTCACCAAAATTTTTATGTCTGTTTTTTCCAGTTTTTAAACAACGTTTCAAACGTTTAATCAAGTAATTAAGCATTTAAAATTTTATAACTATATTTGTAATTATTAAGCAAAACGATTTATGCTCAAAAACCCGAAACAATTTCTACACTGCTAATTGTCTAAAAATTGGTTTGCTTATTATTATAATGCGCTGTGAAATTTTACGTTAAACTATAAATTTCCAATTGCCAAAATAACATAGAAATAAACTTGGATAATAGCGGAATTTTTTTAATATAACAAGCAATTATACATATTTTTTAAGAAAACGCATAGAAACGTATTAATTATATGTATAAAGAAATAAAACAATTTTGCGGCAAAAAAATTTTTCGCGGCCTCTTCATTCCTTACGTTTTGAATGTTTAAAATATACTTTAATTGGTTCTTTTTGTGTAAAACTTAAATCGTTAATTGCACGTCATTAAAATACATTTTTAAATTAAAAATTAGAATTAGAAATTGTTAGAATTAATTTAAAGAGCACCGCTTTTCTTAATAACTCCTTTAAACGAATAAATTGCAGACAGATTTGTATTCTGTCATTTTTTGCTAATTAGATTCTATATATTTAATAACGCTAGTAAATTTATTTTAATCTTACTTTAAATAATTTTTAATGCATATGGTTATTTCTCAATACATCTGCTCCGTTCTATGTTTTCCTATTAGGAATTCATTTCAATCTGGTTTAAATTTTGCAACTTAATCATATAACTTTTTATAAAAAAAATACATTGATAAATAGTTTAGAGTAATCGTTGAAACGCTATAATTAAAATGTTTCATGACACTACAAAAGCGAAACTCGTTTGAATAGTTCGAGTTGTTTCTACACTGATACTACGAAATAGTTTTTCCGACATGATCTAGTGAGTTGTTTTTATGCGAAATACTTAACTTGTCAATATCCACATAAACAAAGCTTAAAGTGTCGCAATTCAATGTAATATATATTACGTGCGTAAATAAAATGCAGCGACTATGAACAAGGGTCTACATACGTAAATAATACATGAATTTGAAATCGTTTTTATAGCCAATACGTGTTAACACAAGAAGTACCAAGTAGTCATTTTTGACCGTTTCTCTTTCTGAAATTTCGGCATATTTTACACCGAAAAGCTATCAGCTTGAGTATGAATGACTTTTTCTAACTCAGTGTCCTTCTTATAATGCCGTAATTTTTTGGTTTTGTTATTTAATTTGGAGATTGTCAATAATCTACCTTTAAGTACCAACTGGCCGTAAATGAGGGCCTTTCGAATTTTCTAATTCTAGCATTTGAATCTGCTAACCTCACAATCTAACCATTTATAAAGGTAAAACATCAAAAATTGTGTACATTCTCAATTTAATGCACAAAAGTGTAGAAGTTGAAAAACTACCAGAAACAGTGCAATACTATAATTCGATCAAGGTAGGTGCCAATGTGCTTGATCAAATGCCTAGGTGTCAAGTAGTAAATGTGTAACCAGAAGATGGCCAATGGCTGTTTGGTACAACGTACTTGATCTGGCATGTATGAATGCTGGAGTGTATATTGTGAAGTTACAAACAACATTTCGCAGAAGGATTTTCTTCTTAGTTTAGTATCAGAGTTGTGCAAAGTAATAGTTGATGACTGCATAGTCATAGAAGCTCTACACTCTACTGTAATGAATCAACCCGTTTGTGACGTCAGCTCCCTTGAATTCTAACGGGACCTGGCCGCCAATTTTCCGCGAACGGACTATAAGGAGAAACTGAATAAAGGACCACGTATGGAAGTTCAAAGCATGGGACCACACAAACGTCATCAGTGTCCAATAGAGTCATGTAAAACTAAATTTTTTACGAAATGTATCGCTTGTGTTAGAGTAGAGTGTGCTATGGATCTTATTCTGGTTAAAAATTAGACTTATAAAGTATACATACTGCATCAAAAATCGAAATACTGTATCTATATTAATAAGAGAATGAGTTTTTATCTCTGTGTGTGCGTCAATCGCATTGTAAGATATTTATGGCACACAAATGCAGATTTATTTATTTCATTGTTATAATTTATTTAAATATATTAATGTAATATATATATAATATTCGAGTGTATCGACACTTTTATAATTTATTATAATATTATTTAAATAATATTATATTAAATATAAAAGTGTTATATAATACTATTTAAATATAAGTCGAAAATTCGATTTTTCAATATGGTTCAAATGACACTGTCATTCCAGGGCAAAATCTCGCATCAGTAAGTACAACTGAGATGCAAGGTGGCTACATGTTCACAAAATGTATAATACATGCATATAATAAATAATTGATCAATTTTCCCAAAATATTGCACTCTATTAAATATTAAATAAAATGAAACACATTATCACAGTTAAAATTTTAACTGTGTTAATGTGTTTTATTTTATTTAATATTTTGCGCAGTTCATCGTTACATCTTTATTCTATCAAATATATTTGAAAATGTGTTCATTATTTACGAAATTATATTATTAAATCAAATATCCGATTAATTGGTAATGATAAACTAATTGTCAAAATAAATAATCAATATAAATAGATTTCTAAACGCATTGTTCTGCAACGTCGTTTTTAAGAATTGAGTTTTCGTCTTTAAGAAGTGATCTAATTACTGGCAAATTTCATTGCATTTCTATTTGTGAAGTCGTTTCGGATTAACAAATTTAATAACATTTATGTTTCCAAATATAATTTGCATCAAAGTCAAAAGAATTCATTAAGCAGAGAAAGAAAAGGCAATTAGTTAATTAGATCATTATAAAATGAATCACCGCTCTCGAAAACCGCCTCGAGAAACATGTTGTAAATTATCACACTTTAAAATCATTCAAAAAATTGAGCTATTTGCACATTAATTACCTTTCCATTAATTGCAAATTTGCGTTTTAATTTCCAGTGAAAATATTGCGGTGGCATGTTTTAATTGTTTTATTTATTTGTAAAAAAATGATTCATGCATTATTTGAATCTCTTATATTTTAATTTTCTTAATTGGCGCAGATTTACTTTTCGCGCAATACTTTTAGGAACACCTTTTAGAGATCATGAAATACCTTAGGTGGAATGCTATTTACATCAGATTTAGTGATCCATATTATATGTTAGACTTCTATTTTTGATTATCTCTGTTGCTGCTTGAATATAGCTTAAACATTTATGTGTTATGTTGGTTTTCTTATGTACAGATATATAATATTACCGGTTTCCTTCTGCACGCTGAATTAGAAGCAGCCGGAAAAGTGTCACTTTTTTGGGAACGCAATATAACGAGTCCCAAAATGGTAGTAGGTTTTTGTCTGAGGAAATAAGATTTGGGTTTTCCACTATACTGCAACGAGTTGCTGGGGCATTAAATATTGTTTATATATTTACGAATTAAATATTCAGAAGGGAGACAATAGTTAATTATACCTTAATTAGTTGTTGGTTAGGTTGAACAACCTACGATGACGAACCCACGTAATATAAAATTACGTAATTATAATTGGTTTTTTTTCTTTATGTATGAATGTATACAGAAAAATGAAGCTCAACCAACTAGGAAAACCACGTGACAGAAAATTATTTTTTTAAATGTTTTAATTGTTTTTAATTACACGATTTTACTAGTCAGGTGCATTTTTATTTTTCTTCTCACTTTTATATATAAAGAAAACAAATTCCTCCGTTTTAGGTCTCACTTCATTCACAATAATGATATATCACACTTTTTGGTGTTTAATGACCATCAAAAATTGAACACTTCTCAAATAAAAGACACCTTCAACTGTAAATCCAGGATGAACATAACCCCGCCATCGTTACACAATAAAAATGCAAACAGTGTGGTCCTGCATAGTTATTAGCTCTATAATAAGGCAGAAAACAACTTGACCCGACTTTACATTCCCTAGAATCCCGAAAATTAGTGAAAATGTCTGAGTATTAGATTATTTCAGTAAAAAGAACTGTAATTTAGTCAAAAGAACTGAAAAAATGTATGAAAAAAAGTCTATGAAATGTAAATAATTTCAAAATTACAATACAGCGCAATAATGATTTTTTTAGCATATATGTAAACATTGTTGTTTGCCGTCTGGCAAATCATAAAAAATATAACGTAATATGATTTATTCATGTAATTTTAGTTTTATTGTTTTTTCTTTAACACGAAAAATTGTTTAATCTACTAAAATTTTCCAAAACTATTGAAATTTTTACTTTCTTGAAATTCTACAATGAAATGAGTTTTACTGAATGCAACGTTTATTTTAATCACTGGTGGTAGCATACTCTCAGACTAGGAGCTACATGCCCAAGAATTTTATGACATGTAACTTCTTATACATTCCATGTAGAACATGCATTAGAAAATGGCATCTACGCACTACATGTGCTACTACCACTTTTACCTTTTCAATATTAACGTTAATTTGTGTGGGGAAGGGGTTCTTCCCAAATCCCTACCTTACGTATAGTCATGGGGGCAGGGGCCCCCCCCGGCACAAGTCTTGGCTCAGGGCGCCTAGAAAGCTTAGTCAGACCCTGTTAGTTATGATCGGGTTTTAAATTATCTGTCTGTTTTTCTGATTGTGGTTTTACGGCTCAAAGACTACAATGGTCATGCTGCGCCGGGACCTACTGTTTTCCGAGGAATCCGAACCTCTTACCTACTGAACTAAACCCCAGACTACAGTGAGCAGTGCGATCTTTATGATATCACTGAGTAATGTTCTTTGCACTGGTGGGAGCCATACCCGGATTAACGGCGTACTAGGCGAACGCGTTACCACACTGCGCCACCGCAGGGCCCGGTTTTATCTTATATCAATTTGGTTTGTCACTGGCTAGTTTCCTTTGGTTCATGTAATGATCCTATGATTCTCATTTTAGGTAACCCATTCCATTGTGATTGTGACATCCTATGGTTCAAAGATTGGCTACATGATAGGGGCGCCAACGTCGCCAATCTGCCGAAGGAAACGCGCTGCACAACGCCAAAAGGAATATCGCAAATACCTATCGTCAGACTTACAAATGATACTTTTTCTTGCTCCATGGGATCGGAGGTCAAATGCAAACTAACCCATGGGCTTCTTACTATTTTAATGCTGTGGGTGACATTTTTGGTGCTACGCAGCACATAGCCTAAATTGAAACGTATTAACATTAACAGCAAAGGAAGGAGACTATATCATTCACATTTCATATCAATTCCATATCTCTTTCATATCACAGATGTCAGATATTCCGATATTTACAAAAAAATTATTTTGTAAAGAATTAAGTCTTTTTATAATTCTTTGAATTCGCTTCCAAATTATGGTTTACCTATATTGATCAAAAAATGAAATACATTAAAATCAAAAATGCCACGAAATTTGACAGAGCCTGTTTATTTCTTGGTCAGTAAGAGACATTCAAAAATTACAAAACCCATGCATAAAATAACTACTAATCATTTTAGTAAACGGTGCTTTTCACATCATCATAGAAGGTAAGATATCGAGTAATACAAATCTGAATTACTTGACAGTGAAGAAAAATTGAAAGAAAAGTGAGAAAAAAGTTCCGAAGTGTTTGGAATATATTCCACAGAAAGTATGATAATGTTTTCACGAAATTAAGAACTTCGTTATATAACAAGATGTTTTGTTACTTAAGTTTTCATATTTTACTTGATATGGGACAACCCCACAGAAATGGCACCTGTAAAACTGTATCAATTGTAATATTCTTACTGAAGCATAAGCTTTGGGTGATTTTGACGTGTAAGTTACGTTTTTGTACCGTGTTTCAAATGTATCAGATTTCATAATAAAAAACACTTTTCGTGAAAACGTTACTTTCTTGCTCAGTGGTATTATTAGATGGACGTCGATGTTTATACACAAAAAGTAACTAAATAAATGTCCATCGGAATTCATTGTTATCAAGTGTCAAGAACTGTTTTATATTTCAACACTTTTTATGTATATATATATATGTCAAAATACAAGTTGACAACATTGAGCTAGAAATTGCTGATTCATATATTTACCTTGGCCAACTGATTTCAATGGATGGCAACATTATGAAAGAACTCAACAGACGTATTAAACTTGGCTGGAGTGCATTTGGAAGAAACAGTTTTATCCTGAAGGGGAAATTGCCTTTGTGTCTAAAAAGAAAGGTCTTCAACCAGTGTGTATTGCCAGTCCTCTCTTATGGATCAGAGACATGGAGTCTAACAGTTGGAGCAATACGAAAGTTACAGACAACGCAAAGGAGCATGGAGAGGTGCATGCTTGGAATAACTAGGAGAGATCGAAAAAGAAACACTTGGGTGAGAGAGCAAACTAGAGTAGAGGACATCATTGTTAAAGTAAAAGGGCTGAAATGGCGATGGGCTGGGCATATTGCAAGAAGAACTGATCAACGATGGACAACAGAAATTCTGAACTGGATTCCAAGAGACCACCGAAGACCTAGAAAACGTCCTCAAACTAGATGGGTGGATGAAATAAGAAAACAGGTTGGGGTGACGTGGAAGCGAATTGCTCAGGATAGACTTGTGTGGAAAGCATTTGGAGAGACCTTCATCCAGCAGTGGATAGATAATGGTTGAATATGATGATGATGATATATATATACACATATATCATTATACATATCCTTGTTGTACTCTTAGCAATAAAGATGTGTCTGGACACAAAAAAATACACGATTGTCTTCTCTAATACGAGGAATTTATGTATATAATTTCACAAACTGGTAATGGATATATGTGATTCTACAAATGAGTAGAGTAATCAATGAGTCATTAATTTACAATTCCATAAAAAATCAGCAACAAACAATTCTGAAAAAAAAGTAATTAACTTGCAATTTCGCAAAATATTAGTAACCTTCAATTCTACAAAAAAGGAATAATTAACTTACAACTTTACAACCAAAATTATTAATTAATTTACAATTCTACAAAAACAGAATAATTATCCTACTATTTTACAAAGGAAAATAATTCATATATACATTTCTTCAAACGAGTAATCGATATTTATAAATCCACAAACAAGTAATAGAAATGAACAGTTCTGCAAACCAGTAACTGACATATACAATCCTACAAGCGAGTAATTGAAATGAACAGTTCCGCAAACCAGTAACTGACATATACAGTTCTACAAACATGTAATTGAAATGAACAGTTCTACAACCAGTAACTGACATATGCAATCCTACAAACAGGTAAATGAAATGAACAATTCTTCAAACCAGTAACTTACATATACAATCCTACAATCGAGTAATTGAGATGAACAGTTCTGAAAACCAGTAACTGACGTATACAATCCTACGAACAAATAATTGAAATGAACAGTTCTGCAAAAGGGTAATTTACATATATAAGGTGGGTATAAAATAACTTATCCTGTTATAGACGCTCTAGAGGGATGATGTAAACAGATATTGGCAAGGGATTTGCAGGTGATCTGGGACCAATCTGGGTGACCATGGGAAAGCGATTTTAATTTAGTTCCAAATTCCGCCATCAGACGAAAAGTGACGCTTTAGGTGTGCAAATCTCGTTCCTTTGCCTAAAACCACTTCCTTATGCAAATTAAAACCTTTCTGTCAAATTTAAAATGTTCACACGGACTGAAAGCAGCAGTTATGGCCATGGAAGCGCCATTTTCGCCCTGGTGGTAAACTTTAGAATTAAATTAAAATCGCTTCTCCATGGTCCATTAATCTACCCTCCAAATTCCTTAACGATATCTGTTTCTTTTTCGCTCTAGAGCGTATAGAACTGAGTAAGTAATTTTATGACCACTTAATATAATTCTACAAACAACTAATTACCAAATATAATTCTAGAAACATAAACATTACGTACAAAATTTTTTGTGCGGTAATTGGACATAATTTAATACGGTCATTTATGTTTATAATGTAATTGTTTAGTGATTATTATTTTTATACATTTTACACAACATATTTTAATATTTTATTTCCAAAAAATAAACATGAAATAACAATTTTAATTAGTAAATAAACCACATAGCATGAACAATAAAGATCCTGAAGCTCTAAATATATATAATATCAGCATGAACTTATTTTGGTCTATAAATATATTCCTAAGCATATTAACATATTCTACATTCTTTCCTGTTTCTGCATTCATTAACTGTGATTTTGTGTAAAACGATTAAGCAATTCTTCTTTAGCACTCTTTTAATTTAACTAATGGGAGTATTTGGCGCAATAACATAATGGTTGAAAACAACCAGTACTTACAGATAATTATATTACATTTACAGTCAGAATTTCAAAGTGAAATTCACCCTGTTTAATATTAAGATTATATAACATCAAGCAAACATCTTAGTTATATGATCAAATTCTCGCAAAGGAAAGAGTGATTTCTCTTTACCCTGTAGAAACCGAGCTCGCATCTTCTTGATTGCTTGTAATCATAACAGAATGTTAAAACCAAAACTATATTTGGGTTTGAATAAAAATTTATTCCATTTTATTCCCCCTGCGAGCGAATATAAGACTTTCGCCACAAAGAAATTCGCAAAGAATTGTGTAGTGCTTTGATGTGAATTATTCGAATTAAAAATTTATTAACGACAGACTGGGCCGTTGCGACCTTGTGGGGTTAGCCTTCAAATATGCAGGAACTCGGGCTCTTCGAAAATCCAAGGTATACCAACTGTGAGAAGACTCGGTCCGCCCCTGAAAATAACAATAATAATAATAATCGTATATAAGTGTACACCGATACTAGATATTTCGCACTGGCATACATGTATATGTGTGTACACATATACAACACTAGATGAATACAATGAAAAATTAATTGAAATACTTGCTCACTGGAATATTTAGGTATGTTTAAATATCTAAATAGTAACGATATTAATCAACTAACATATTAAATAGGCGTATGTGTATGGAAACAATAAAAATATAGTTAACACAAAACAATAAATTGCTTTCATGTTTCATATTGCTGTACCCTACAAAAAAACAGAGATAGAGAAAACACCATGAAATAAACTGAAAATTCGGCCGGAACAAAACAAATTAAAAAAGCAGACACATGCGAATTTGACAAAGGTATAACAAATTGAAAAGGGTTCACTGTCGGTTGAAAAATGAAAGGATGTTGTTTTTTGAAAATTACAGTTTTTCCTTTATAGTTAGGAATGACATTTTTCTGGCTGTTGTTACAGCATTAAACATGATTGATTGAGAAATAATCTAAACAAGCTAAGAGATAAAGAGCAGATTTTCTAACCGGGGTGAAATAAAAAAAGAATTTTCCAAACCAGTTCACTGATAAAGTTGTTATAAAATTTCGAAGCTTGGGAAAAAAGTGGTTAATGGTGGTTTTCGGGCTACAAGCTAATTTTCCCAATGGAAGTTTCTATTGAAGAAAAGGGAAAGCTATTCTGCTTTCGAGAAAGAATCTTTTGTGAACTCCAATTGAAAGAGAATTACTCGACATAGTTTTATTACCTGTCTTCATTATGTGGATTAAGTTTCTAATTTATATAATTGTTGTCCATTACCCAAGATGAGTGGCAACACTGCGTCGATAATAAATTTGAAACTGTATTATTTTGACAAAGAACAAACTTATTGAAAAATTAAGCTCTATTATGAGTGAATACTTATTTCTTGACTGTACAATTAATATCGTGTTTTTTAAAGCACAATTCTGAAAAAATGGTTAGAATAATATAGAATTATTTGCATTATTTACATTTATTTAATCAGAAATGATAATATATTTAATGTTACTAATGTTAATTGTAACATCCCTAAAGGAACCACCTCAGGTGCCATAGAAAAATGATAGCTCAGTCAGTGGCCTCTTAAGACAGGTCTATAGTGAGACGGTGGAAAAATGTGAATTTGAAACAGAAAATAATTAAGATTACATAAATAAATGACAATATCGGTACTGCATTTAAAAATATAAAATCAAATGTTAGAATTTAGAAATTTGAAATCTTAATTTCAAGTTATGAAATTTATAAATTTAAAAGAAAAAAAAGAATGAAATATAATTTGTTTTATAATATAGTTTTTTATCATAATCCTTTTCTCTCTTGGAAAAATAAATTACTTGAAGTAAATAAAGTGAAAAATTGAATTACATCACTACAAAAACAAAAGAAATCTAAGAAGAGAATATCACCTTATATTGACAAAAGACTACAATTTATCTGTTTAGAAATGTAATTGAATACTCCTGCATAAAATTTTGGAACGAATCGCCAGATACGTTTCAGAAACTTAATAATTAGAGTTTGTTTACAAGATAACTATTTCAGAAATTGTTAATGGAAGTGGCAGGGTAGTGGATTACGAGTCGCTAACCATCTACATTTGTTTAGTTTTTATCGGGGACACACCATGTATTTTGGGTGTCAGTGATACTTCAAAAAAAAAACTTTTTTGCTCGTTAACTTTTCTACGATACATAATATGAATGCCCACTCTGTAAATTTTATGATAAACGACGTTTTATTATTATACCATCGCATGCTGAAGTCGCCTATCCACAAAACCTGAAGGTGATCACGTTCTACTGGTTGGTTTCAGGTGCTTTGAAAGTTTCACCTTCCGACGTTTTACTCAACATCGAACTCAACCATATCCGTGATATTGCTCGGGATCGTGATTATCATCCCGCATTATTGATCAGGCTTTTTAAAAACTTACTAGACTTAAGCTGTCCAGCGTCCTACCCATAGATTCCTCTCCTTGTAATTTTATCAGCATTCCTTTCGTTCCACGAATTTCTTCAAAAATTGCTTCCATCCTCCGTAAATTTAATTTCAAGGTCACTTTTACTCCAATCAATAAACTCGGCTAC
>QLNU02015359.1:13474878-13487096 GCA_006491805.2 Dysdera silvatica
TGAAAATTTCAACTTCTTTAATTTTTCATAGAATTTCCTGAAATTTTTATGTAAAACATATTTTTATATAGCAAAACATCACACCAAATATTCAATTAATAGAGTTATTATTTTTTCTATATATGTTTTTTCGTTATGTTTTAAGTACCGATATTATTATATTCGTATTCGCTAAAATTGTTCTACGTAATGCATTTTTTCATAAAAAACTTTAAAAAAGCTTACTAATGAGATTTTGATAGTGGTAATAAGACGGTGTGTGGAATAGTATGTACCTTTATTATACCTTGCATAAAAATATAATATGTGAACACATGTAGAATTTTTTTTACAGTTTCGAAAGTCAAAAATAATAAACTGACTGAAATATATGATGTCATCAAAATTCTAACACCTGATTATTTATTAAAATTGTTTTGACGTGGCAAAAAAAAAATATGCAAATTGATAAAAAATTACGTTTCAAGGAGCATTTTCCGTGGTAAGGGAAAATAATAAAATGCATTTTGAGAAAACATACAAAATATATTTATTTTGCCATAATTAAATTACACTTACTAACATTACATCATGTTCTGGAAGTTTTAAAAGTGGACAGATTTCATTTTTTTTCACTAAACAGTTAAGAAAAGTTAATTGAATTTTTTAAAAAATTAAAGAACGATATTTTTCGAAAAAATCTGAAATTTTCACTTATAGGTGGCCTTACGTAAAGCAAAAGCCCGAATCATTACAATTTATACTCAATTTGCCTCGAAATATAAAAAAGGACTTTAAAATGAGGTACATAAAATCTATCTGAATAATTAAGTAAAATGAATAAATAATGAGCGGGGATTGGGCAAGGGAATTGCAAATGAGATTTTTAAATTTCTCAAATCATATGAATATCTGATTTTACTTCAAATATGAAAAGCAAATAACTATTTTTAGTTTCAAAAGCAGAGATGTTTATTCCCCTATTTAAGTAGATGTCAGGAATCTCAGCACTTAGTGCAATCTACTTTGATGTTAAGACCTAAGAGTGCTTCGTTCCATTATTGCTGTATTTTCCTCCTACTTTTAGGTTATTAAGATATTGCGATAGCTAAAAATAGTTGATCTATGTGACGGCGAAGTAAGTAACGCAGTTCTTTTTCAGCCTTTACGTGAGTTGATATCAGCAGTATAGAAAATTTGCTGAAATATCCACTCCGACAATCCAAATAACATACAGTAAAATCTTTTATTAGCTTACCGGACAGCATACACTGTTGATACGTCGTGGGGGTCCAATACAGTTTGAATATGATGACGATGATTAGAGTTTGATATATAACCATTATTTTCAACTCACAGAAAAGAATATAAAAGCATTAAAGTTAAACTTTTATTATACTGTGCCTTAAATTCGAATTAAAATGAACTTGGCCTTAAAGAGGCGTGATAAAAGAAAAGAATATAATGTGTCGGAATCGAACTAGCAACCTAAGTCAACCACCTCTACGTTCTAATCACCAAGTTATTTATGTACCGAGTACAGTTATCTCTGTCGGACTTTATTCTTGAAAATTTTAACATACAATGCCCACTTTCAAGAAGTTAACTGATAACAGATTGCGGCATTGTAATGATATTCCGATTCCTATGTACTATGTAAATATATATGTACTATGTACTATTTACTATGTAAATATATATGTGCTATGTACTATTTACTATGTAAATATATATAGTATGGATTAAAAATAATTTCGTAGTTGTTATTTGAGTCAGAACGGCAGCAGACTACCTAGTCCCCAATCCTTCTCTTCAAAATTTTTAAGAAATTTTTTCTTTTTATTTATGAAGGATCAATGTAGCCAATGGCCAGAATTTCCTTGAACCTTTGACTAAAAATCTTCTCTCTTATGGAAAGGTAAAACCCGGCTCTCTTGGTGATTAATTAGGCGAATTCCAAGAGAAAGATCGCTCTTGTCAGAGCTGGGACAAAATTATAAAGAGAAATTCCTACTCCTGTCATATACAATTTTCCCATATAAGCACGCTAAATTAGTTTTTTTGTTTTAGTAGAATTTTAGTTTGCGTGCAGATATAGTGATTAAAGACCCAGCGAGAGCTTCATGTCCTTGGCCTGATCGTCATTGCTTTTTTAGGGATGATTAGAAATATAAAATTATCTTTTGAATGTAACAGCCATAAAAGTGTCCTTTAACGTAGGCCATCAAAAATGGCATACAATTTAAGTCAGTAGAGATGTTTTTTAATGGGGCAGAAGACTAAAATCCAACTCTATTCAGAAAAGTAATTTCGCAATAGATCCAACATTTTACAAGATTCAAGAAATATTTCACTCAAAAATACACTAAACTTTAAAATATCTATTTTCTTTACAAAAATCAAGCTAGCTAGTTCGAATAATTTTTGCGAATTATACAATATCTTAATTAATTTTGAATACCTTAAACAGATTTATTTATAATAAGCAAAGGTTGAGTTTCCTTGCTCATGAAATATTATTTTTAAATAACTCTTGAATTCATATCATCATCATATTCAACCATTATCTATCCACTGCTGGATGAAGGTCTCTCCAAATGCTTTCCACACAAGTCTATCCTGGGCCATTCGTTTCCACGTCACCCCAACCTCTTTTCTTATTTCATCCACCCATCTAGTTTGAGGACGTTTTCTAGGTCTTCGGTGGTCTCTTGGAATCCAGTTCAGAATTTCTGTTGTCCATCGTTGATCAGTTCTTCTTGCAATATGCCCAGCCCATCGCCATTTCAGCCCTTTTACTTTAACAATGATGTCCTCTACTCTAGTTTGCTCTCTCACCCAAGTGTTTCTTTTTCGATCTCTCCTAGTTATTCCAAGCATGCACCTCTCCATGCTCCTTTGCGTTGTCTGTAACTTTCGTATTGCTCCAACTGTTAGACTCCATGTCTCTGATCCATAAGAGAGGACTGGCAATACACACTGGTTGAAGACTTTTCTTTTTAGACATAAAGGCAATTTCCCCTTCAGGATAAAACTGTTTCTTCCAAATGCACTCCAGCCAAGTTTAATACGTCTGTTGAGTTCTTTCATAATGTTGCCATCCATTGAAATCAGCTGGCCAAGGTAAATATATGAATCAGCAATTTCTAGCTCAATGTTGTCAACTTGTATTTTTGTTTCCTCTACGAAATTATTGAACATGATCTTAGTTTTTTGTAGGTTCATCTTGAGTCCAACTTCTTCACTTCTAGTTGAGAGCTCTTGTACCATGTCTTGGAGTTCTAATGGGTCCGTTGAAAAAATAACAATGTCATCAGCAAACCGCAGATGATTTAAATATTCACCATTTATTTTTATTCCCTTGTTATTCCAATTTATCAGCTGAAAAATCATCTGTAAAGCAGAAGTAAAAAGTTTTGGAGAAATGGTATCTCCCTGCCTCACCCCTTTGCCAAGTTTGATAGTTTTGGTATCTTTATGTAACCGAAATTTTGCACTTGCATTTTTATACACACGTTTCACCATGTCAATGTACACATCCTCAATGTCTGTTGATCTTAAAGAGTTGATGACTGCTGATGTTTTTATAGAGTCAAAGGCCTTCTCATAGTCAATAAATGCAACACACAATGGAAGTTCATATTCATGTGTTCTTTCAATTAATTCTCTTAATACTTGAATATGGTCCACTGTACTGAATCCACTTCGAAATCCAGCTTGTTCTCTTGGTTGAGCTGCATCTAATTTTTTCTGCAGGCGATGTGTTAGAACTTTTGTGAAGATTTTATAAATAGCAGGTAACAAGCTAATTGGTCGGTAATTTTTCAAATCCTCTTTATCACCTTTTTTATGCAAAAGAATTACTGTTGCAGAATCCCATTGGTTTGGTATGTTACCGCTGTTAAGACATTTGGTAAAGAATTTTGCAAGTATGTCTTCTACATATTCTCCAGCTTCTTTTAGGATATCTAATGTAATACCATCATCACCAGGGGCTCTTCCTTTCTTCATATTTTTTATTGCAAATGAAACTTCTTCTTTTAAGATTTTAGGAGCTGTTCCTTCGACTATTTCAGTGTCTTCGTTTAATCCACTGTTACTTTCATATAGTTTTTTGTAGAATTCTTCAACTCTTCTAAGTATTTCTTCCCTATTTCTTGTTACGGTGCCATCCTCTCCTTTTAATGCAATGATGTGTTTCTTCCCAACAGATAAACTTCCTTTAACAACCCTAAGGCTCTTGTTATTTTCAATGGCTTTCCTTACTAGCTCACAGTTGAATTTTCTTATGTCTTCTTTCATGCTTTTGCGCAGAGTTTTACAAAGTTCTATGTACTCAATCCTGGAACTGGTATTTCGATTGTCCACCTTCATATCTCTTCGCCTTTTCATGAGCTGTTTCGTCTTCTCAGATAATTTGCTATTGTGCTTTTTACAGGTTACACCACCAATTTCCCCAGCAGTTTCAACTATTGTCTTAACAATGTTTTCATTTGCTTCTGAGATATCACTTTCATCAATAAGTCCTTCCAGTGCAGAAAAGCGATTTTTTAATTCCAACTTGAATGCCTCGGTATTTACTTTCAGTTTCATTAGATCCACCCTCTTACTTACTTGTTTCCTAATGAGCTTCTGTCGTTCTAATTTAGTATTTAAGTGCACTTTACATCTCACCATTCGATGATCACTTCCAGTATTAAATCTGTTCAGTACACTGCAATCTTCAATAATTGATTTCTTGTTTGCCAGGATATAGTCAATTTCACTAGTTCCCCCATTTGGGTGTTTCCATGTCCATTTTCTTTGCGGTTTCTTCTTAAAAAATGAATTCATGATGCTAAGGTTTTCAGCTTCTGCAAATTCGATGAGTTGATCGCCACGTTCATTCCTTTCCCCATATCCGTATTTACCAACCGATGTCTCTCCTTGTTCCTGTTGTCCAATTCTTGCATTGAAATCCCCCATGATGAGCTTGATATGTTGTTTCCCTTTGGTGTGTAACTCTTTGATTTCTTCATAAAATTCTTCAACCTCTTCGTCGGTATGGCTTGATGTTGGTGCATATACCTGTACTATTTGAAGTTGGTATCGCTGGGTTAGTTGAACAACAAGCCTCGCTGCTCGATCTGATGTACTTTCAACTTCCAGAAGACAGTCTTTAATTCTTTTGTTGATTAAGAAGCCAACACCACTTGTTCTTCCAGTTTCCGTTCCTCTATAGTAAAACAAATGTCCGCTTTTCAGTTCCACCAACTCTTCACCTTTTCTTCTAACTTCACTGAGTCCTACAATGTCCCATTTGATCTTGTCTAGTTCCTCTTCCAATTCCTGAAGTTTTGCTTCAGAAGCAAGGGATCGTCCATTAAACGTAGCCAAGGTCAATAACAAACGGCAGCCTGGGCCATTCCAGTGATTCTTAGCACCCCCTGCTTTCATGCCACACTGACCGCTGCCTTGATCAGGAGCACTCCAGCACCTGGAGACTAGGGGCCATGGTTTCTGGTGTGTCAACATAATGGAGGAATTAGCCATAATTTCACCACGCTGGCTAGACGGGTTGGTGAATTAGCCCTCCCCTTCCGCCTTTCTATCCGTGTAGCAAATATTAATTTGCCACATAAATAGAAAGCTCAGCCTGCACCACTTGAAGGCGGGGTAGGACACTAGGTTACTGGCCTGGCCGGTTCCACACATCGTCACATACGTTCAGCGTGTGGGTCTCCTTCCAGTTAGATACCAGCAACCCTTTTGCAGGCCATATATATATATATAATTTCAATCAATAATGGTTCATCAATATTGGTTCATTCAGTATTAATCATAAATCTCAATTACTGTAGTCAGAAAAAGCAAACCAATAACAGGGATTTTGTGCGGTCCCTGATGAAGAACAAAATTCTTGGTATTGTTTAATCTTTTACTCCTCTTCACCTTTTACTATTACATGTCAATTTTTATTCTAAGCTGTTTCTACTATTTTAATTTACTTGGTTTTACTACCTTGTGTGATATTACTTTACAACTTTAACTTTGTCCAAGTTAATATACATTTAGATATGTGTATTTATGTATATTACATTAGAAGGTACTACATGTCACAATCATACTACAATTTTGCTATATGTATGTGTGTATGTGTACAATTGGAAAAAATCACACAGTTCGATTATAATAATTTATAGTTTCAATCAAACAGAAATTTGTATTATAAAGAAAGACATTTTATACTAACTGATGAAATATATTATATATAAAGTAAATTCTACTTTTATGTGTAGGGACGATTAACGTAGAACTACTCACTTCAGAAGTTGTTCACACATTTTTAGAACGATTTCAATAGAGGATTAAAAAATGAAAATATTTTGTAAAAAATGGATCTGGCAACACGTTATTATTCAAATTAAGATTATCGTCTGCTACTTTCAAATTCATTTTTCATTCAAAATGGCGCCTGTAAACAAGCTGTGGATCGAAGAATACGTTTTTGCGCTTTCCGAAGAGAAATATTCTTATTCCATTATTAAAAACGTTGTGAAACGCATGGTATAAAGATTTCTAAGTGCAAAATAAGCAACATTATTAATAGAAAAGGGAAAGACCGTCAATCAGAACTTCTACATAAAAAGAGGACTCCAAATGTATACCCGAACGAGGTATGTACTGTTGCAAATATTTCTAAAGTGAGATCACTGGTAACAAGAGAAAATCCCCCGATGCAGAAATCAATTGCAAACTCTTTAAGAACTTCTGTAGCAACAGCAAATAAAATAATAAACCAAGATTTACAACTTAAAAAAGCTAAAAAACATAATCTTCACCGTCTTTTGTCGAGACATGTGGTTCAACGCAAGACAAGTTGCAGAATCCTGTATGAAAATTACTTATCAGGAGATAAATGGAAATAAGTTGTTACCCTTTGTGAAGCATGGGTTTATCTAAATGATTGTAACAAAAAAAGGTCCATTTACTATCGTAAGCGTGGAGAAAAAAATTTCCAAACTTGGTGCCGAGAATGCAAAGAAAGCTTCAGTAAAGGCTTTATGATTGTCGCAGGTTTCTCTTACAATGGGAAATTAAAGATAAAAAAAACTGGAAAAAAAGGTTAAAATCAACTCATGATATTATCAGGAGAATTTTTTGCATCCAATATTTACAGAAGAAATTCCATTTCTTTATCCCTAGCGATTTTCGGAGTATGAAATTGCACCAAGACAAAGCCAGAAATCATACCTCGAAAACTACATTCATTCTTTGAAAAAATGAAAATTAATACAGCTATTGCATGTATTCCGTTTCAACATATTCCTGAGAAGTCCCCTGTTGTTTCTCCTATGAACTATTGTGCCTTTGGTCCGCTGAAAAGAGCTCTCTCTAAGCGCAAACCTACTACCATTGATGGACTTTGGAAAGTTGTGGAACAACAATGGCAAGCAATACCTCTGGAAACGTTGCGAAAAACCCTTCTATCATGGAAAACATGATGCAGACTTATAGTTCAGAAACAAGGTTATCAGATGGAATATTTAAAAAAATAATCTTTACATTTTAAACATTAAAAAAATGGCTTCGAAATCGTTCTAAAAATGTGTAAACACCCTTTGTATTTGCACAACATGAAGTCAAGAATATTTTCTTTTTGTTGCCAAAAGAATAATTTAAAATAAGGACCGAAAATTTATGAAATAAATAGATTAAAAAAATGGAAGAGCAGAAGAGAGACATAGATGACGCATTTTCACAATCCGTCAAATCGTTCTTCCTCGAGAAGTGAAATTAAAGTCTCCTTGCTAAATACAGAGACGGATTTACGATTTTGCAGCCGGCAGGCTAATATATTTTGACGAATAGGCTTGCTAAATATAACCACAGCTTTATAACTAAGCTTTTGGCGCCCATGATGGTTATGTCAAATTTGGGTTTGCATAAGTATTTCTGAACTTGGCGACTTTTGAGCCGCTCTGGACGCTATGTATATGGCAGTTCTCTCTTTGGTAAGCCCTAGTTACGCCTCTAAGCATAGCATCTAAAATTGTATATAAAAGGTGGATAAATAGAAAATGTTAAATCTTTATAAAAATTATAAAAGGATATAGTAATTCCTGACAATAAATGTAATTTTATAATATAACGTAATAGCACTAAATTTTAAGAGTGTTATTTAAACACTACTTAAAACGAAATTTTCAAGTTCAATCAATAAAACATATATATCTTTTTTACAAAAATATATTACAGTGAAAACTCTCTTAACAGACACCCTTCAGATAAGGACACCCGGATTTTACTGTTAAATAAAAATTCCCCGGCAGAAACTGATTTACAATAATGTATTTCAAACCCTTGCTTAGCGGTCACCCTCAGATAGGGATACGGATACAGTTTTCATGATTCATTCCATTAGACCAGAGCCCCTGTACGGATAAAATAAGAAACTTCGACCGACAAAATTCGTATGGACAAGATACGAACAATATTCAACTTTGACCTTCGCGGCTTTTCTCGCAACAGAAAACTAAAGATAAATAGAATAAGGCCTAAGGTTGTTGATATTTCAAGAGAGTTGGAGAAAGTTGTCCACTGCTACGACACTGTTTTCCCAGAAGAGACCTGTTGTAATAACAGGAAACAGGAGGTGAGAGAGTAAGAGTTAAGGAGAATTTTTCCTTCCATGAACAAAGAGTGGAAATTGATTCTGATTCGCCCCGATTCAAATATCAAAATGTGGAGCAAAGACTTTGATAATAAATCATATAGCAATGCACTGTACGAAACTAATAAGAAATTATCAACACACAAAATTACCGAATTTAATATTTATTATTACCTTTTACTCGACTACCACACAGCTTCTGTAAGCGTAACGACAGAAAAACGATGATTTTAATCCTGCAAATAAAAATACTTTTCGAAGGAGAAGGACTGGAGACTAAAAACCACCAAACAACTATCGATAATTTTTTTTCCAAAGCAAATAAATTTTAATATTTTACATGTTGTTATAATATTACTTGTCAAACGTAACGAATGTTTATGTTCGTTATCTTAGTCTAATTTTATGTGTTTAAAAATACGTGTTTCGAAATGAAATATTTAAATGATTGAAACGTAATATTTCAGCCACTTAAGAATGTTCTCCCCCCCCCCCACTTTTACGGCCAAATTTTTCTATCCGGCGAGTGACAGTTTATAATGGGTTTCACTGTAAAACGTTTCTTAAAACTTTAAGCAACGTGTCGCAATTAACTGCATTCTTTGGTAAACCATATATACTTAGAAATATAACTGTCTATATTTGCTTTCTATAGAACTTTAATACCTGCATCCGATGAAATGAATTCCAACATATCCGATTCAATTGATAAAGCTGCTTAGTTTTTCAATCTAGTTCCTGAAATACAGACATCAAATAATTTTTTATTTGCTTCAAACAAGAAGAAAACTACCTTTCAGATGAAGAATTGGTCACATTCCATAGTCTGAAACAAAATCTTAAACGAAAGCTCTGCATTCATCTCCTTTTCCATTATTTTCAGCGTGTTTAGCATCGTTCCATGACAAAAAAGATAGGCCTATTCGTAGCATATTTGCATTTAAATGGGTACTACGAAAGCCGGAGAAATCTCGTGCCATATTTCAATAGGTAGGAGACAGTTTTGAAACGATAATTCAATCGGCCAAAAAATTTATCTGCGAACTTTGCAAATTTTTCGCTGTCGAAAATTTGCCATCGTCGAAAATTTTCTGCCGTGATTTTCAACCTACTTAGCCTATGCTAAATCCACTAGTATTGCCATTAATCCCTTTTTGCAGCTACATATGTTATTCCATTCGTGATCGTATGAAAATCATTCACATGTTGATTGCCCTGGGAAGGGTGGTAAAATCTAAACTTTGTTATATGAAACAACGCAACTAGAGTTGACATCATCATCATCATTTAAATCAGTTCTCCATCCTCATTTCGGAATACTTAAAACTTCTAGCGATCATGTATATATATGATTAATTTGGGATTAAAACTTCGACGGTTTGAAAAGTTAAAAAAAGGTTACTTTTATCTAAAAAGTTCAGATAATAATAAAAAAAGATTTTAATTTTTTAAGGTATTTGCATACATCAGAAAAAGCATAACATATGTTTTTATTCTTAAGATATATGTATGAATTGCAAAATTGCTTTCTTAGTTTTGATATAATAATTCTGTTTCTTATATTGGGTATATGTATAATGAAGTAAATAATAAATTGCGAAGAGATATACCATTTTCTAATTGCTAATTAAATATCAGTGGCGTAGCATAAATTGGGCCATCTCCAATTGCTCATCATCTCCCCCCATCCCGAATAAAAAAACAAGTCACAATTCCTATATACATCACCATGGTGACTATATTAGTGATATATGGATGAATTAGGACATTCTTTAATATTTGAGAGAGACATTGGCGAACTGAGTCTTCTCAAAGAGCGCATACGTTTAATTATCGAAGGGCGCGAGTCCTATAGCCCACGAGGGCCCATCGGCCGGGGGGCAGGTTGGCCGGCGTCCTAGTCCGCCCCTGGAGGGAGGATCGTGAATAGTTGAAAACGACCCGCGTTTGAAATCATTCTATGCTACTCTTAAATACCTAATCAGCGACCAATTCACACTAAATTTAATCCTATTCCTGCCCAATATCTTAGTTTTGCAAATGAGTCTCTATATCTACATAAAAAAAATTCTTTGTTCTATAGTCTAAATGAAAATAAAATTACTACACTCCTATTTATCAATTTTGTAGCTTATGTGCTACTGTGGGCTAAAATATACTGTGCCTGAACAATTATAAACGTTTTCTTCAGCGACAGTAGTGAGTCGCATGAAAGCATGTCAAGTTCATTTTAACAGAAACACCATTTTGATATAACTAGGTTGAAACCAGATGTACGTCATATTAAATAACAGAAATAATAAATTTGCTATAACTCAAAGAACACAAGATATAGTTATGAAGTAATGGTTAGTGCCGGCGTTCTCTGTTCCCCGTTTCTTAAAAGCCCGAAACTTCATTGCCGGGTCAAGTGGTGCTGAAATTGGGAGAAGCTGCATGGTCATTTACGCTTATGCGTGACGCAGACAGAAGATACCAGTCTACAAATCTTTAAAATAATGCGACATCGAGGTAACCGAACTGAAATAATTTAACTACATGGACGCCTTAACTACATGGACGAGAGCCTTTTAACAAGCTATTGTTTGCTGCTGTCTTCTATTTCTAACTTATTCGTGTCAATATCTTCTAAATCTTGAAATTTTTAGTTGAAAATTTTGACTAAATTTGACGTATCAGAAATAACTGTATATAGGTTGAATACATTTTTAACTTACACTTTCTATTTATTCTTACGAACAATTTAGAACAAAAATTAAATATAATTGTATTCATTTACTTTCCCTATGAGATGTATCGGAATGGTCCTTTTATTGCAAATATACTTTTAGAAAACAAATATTAATTTTAAAATTATTTTATTTTTTAAAAAGCTATTATTTTATGTGGGTAAAATTAAATTTTGTTTTTAAACCAATATGTTTTGTTTCGGCACATCCCCGAGAAACAAATTTGTGAAACATAATACACATTTAAAATTTTGTGAATCTAGTTATTGGAATTAGGGATCTATTTAGCGTAAAACGGTGAGCTTCAAAATTAGTTTTCAAAAAAAAAATGATTTAAAATTTATGAATATTATTTAGATATTGAAAAAAAAAAAGGTTCGTCTGAGAGAGAGTAACTCAAAAAAATAATAAAATTCCAGGAAAACGAATGCAAATCCAGAAAGCTGTGTTTTCTTTCCATTTCTACTTTACACTTCAAAATTTCGATATAAGGGCCTCTATTTTTTCCGCCTCATCGGCGCTTTGTATTTCCCGCAGAATCAATAAGAAAAATAAGATGAACGTATCTAGAAACATCCTCGAAATTCGATTCTCACCATTACTTCGCTGAATCATATATAAAGGGGATGCGGAGAAAAGGTTATTCTGATGCTTTTGTACACATCCCACTTCAGAAAAAATGAATCCATATAAAGCATTTTTCCTAAATCGAAAAGGCATAACCTTTTGTGCTCTTGACACAGATATCAGTCACTGTATCTTCTTTTGGCTCCTGAGAACGGAAGAAAACGAAATCTCCTAATTCTTTCCATTTCGGCATTCTTTAGGTTAGCAGCCTCGATTCCGATACCGCGAGG
>QLNU02015359.1:13487196-13502321 GCA_006491805.2 Dysdera silvatica
TTTGCGGTTTGCTGATGACATTGTTATTTTTTCAACGAACCCATCAGAACTCCAAGACATGGTACAGGAGCTCTCAACTAGAAGTAAAGAAGTTGGACTCAAGATGAACCTACAAAAAACTAAGATCATGTTCAATAATTTTGTAGAGGAAACAAAAATACAAGTTGACAACACTGAGCTAGAAATTGCTGATTCATATATTTACCTTGGCCAGCTGATTTCAATGGATGGCAACATTATGAAAGAACTCAACAGACGTATTAAACTTGGCTGGAGTGCATTTGGAAGAAACAGTTTTATCCTGAAGGGGAAATTGCCTTTGTGTCTAAAAAGAAAGGTCTTCAACCAGTGTGTATTGCCAGTCCTCTCTTATGGATCAGAGACATGGAGTCTAACAGTTGGAGCAATACGAAAGTTACAGACAACGCAAAGGAGCATGGAGAGGTGCATGCTTGGAATAACTAGGAGAGATCGAAAAAGAAACACTTGGGTGAGAGAGCAAACTAGAGTAGAGGACATCATTGTTAAAGTAAAAGGACTGAAATGGCGATGGGCTGGGCATATTGCAAGAAGAACTGATCAACGATGGACAACAGAAATTCTGAACTGGATTCCAAGAGACCACCGAAGACCTAGAAAACGTCCTCAAACTAGATGGGTGGATGAAATAAGAAAACAGGTTGGGGTGACGTGGAAGCGAATTGCTCAGGATAGACTTGTGTGGAAAGCATTTGGAGAGACCTTCATCCAGCAGTGGATAGATAATGGTTGAATATGATGATGATGATATATATATATATATTCTATAATATCTTGTTTGGAAAGCATTTGGAGAGACCTTCATCCATCAGTGGATAGATAATGGTTGATGATGATACTCCATAATAATATATTAATAACGTAATATATATATACATATAAATAAAATAATAAGTATAGTATAATAATATATTCTCCACCCGAGTGCACAAAAATGCGGCAGGAGTAGCTATTTTCTCCTGTTTTTCTAGCCAAGTAAATGGAAACACTTACGCCCTGCGGTGGCGCAGTGTGGTAACGCGTTCTCCTATTGCGCGGCTAATCCGGGTTCGACTCCCAGCAGTGCAAAAAGAACGCTTACTCAGAGATCTCATAAAGATCGCACTGCTCACTGTAGTCCGGGGTTTGGTTCCCTAGGCCTTAAGAGGTTCGGATTCCTCGGAAAACAGTAGGTCCCGGCGCAGCATGACCACTGTAGTCTTTGAGCCGTAAAACCAAAAAAATGCGAAAGAGAAAGGTAAACACTTATATTACTTTTCCGAAAGCCCACGCACATGCGCAGAAGTTTCCCTCAGTTCTGGTAGCCTTACGATCTCTGGCAGGTTGGTACTCCCACTAGCGTCTTTTCAGAACAACTGGTACAGGTGGGTGTATGCAAATAACGGAGATTTGCAACCAATCAACGTAACGCGATATTAGGCTACACGATATTAAGTAGGTGTACTAGTTTTTCTGGCACTCCAGTGTATATCAAGTGATGTGAGAACGCTTGCGAGTTTGCAGTTATCGACGTTAACACGTGACAACACCAAGTTTCTTTAATGCGATAACAATAATTTGGTAGAGTTGCAAGAAAGAACCAATTCCATGTCTAATGGGCAGGGCCATGTTTGTAGTGCCAGAATACAAATAAACGCGAATATGTCTTACATCTAAATATTTTTAAGCTATAAATCAAGCAAGCAAAGTTACGTTTCTTCCCTTCAACGAATATACCTTTATTTCGAGACAAATAATAAAAAAAACAATATATAGATTTACCGTAACGTGGAGGTAACGCTTTCATCTATTGTGCCGCTAACTCGGGTTTGCTTCCAATGGTACCGCAGAACATAAGCTCATCATAGTCGGCGATTTAATTCCTTAAACAATAGAACTTCGGATTCCTCAGAAAAATATTTTCCCCGGCACAGCATAACCTTAACTGTCCTTGCGCCGTAAAACATAAGCGGACTATGAAATAATGTGTACAAACTATGGATTTTATATACAGTGAAATCTCGTTAAGGCGGATTCGCCTAATACGGACCTCTGGTTAGTGCAAACAAATTCTTTTTCCACTGCCTGAGGTATATGTATAGTCAATGTTAATGACTTCGCTTAATGCGTACGGATAATGCGGATAAGTCTTTTGCACAAAGCAAAATTGCCCTTTTCAGGAAAGACTTCAGGAAGTACCGAAGACAGCATGATTTTTTCCCCAGGTGTGGTCGCCTGTTTTACAAAAGCAACCTCTCAAATTCTTTTGGGTTTTTTATACGGTATTAAGTAAAAATAAATGTGTTTCTACTTATATAAGTACTGATTTCTTTGTTTCGCTGTAAATTCTTCCGGAGTATTCATTCATAATATACTATTTTGTTTCAGTAATTTATTCATTTACGTACTGCATTACTGGGTAAGTTATTGCTGAATAGCCTGAAGTTTTAGCTACTGAAATTTACCCCCCACCCTTACTGTTAGTGCGGCCTTCCGTTTGTACGGATAAAAATCGGCGGCCCATGACGATCCGCATTAACGTGTTTGTACTGTAACTGAGAGTCGATTATATGTTGAAGATTACTGATTATAAATATTAAGTATGTGTATGTAGGAGCAAAACTGTAGCCAGGATTTAATTTCGGGGGTTCAAAAATTTTTACAGCATGTATCGATACAATCACAGCATGCAAGGCCGTAGCCAAGTCCCATTAAAAATTTAGTTTCGGAGGGAACCGGTCCCTAAGATCCGGATACAGGCACGTGTAGGGGGGGGTGTTCTCTTAAGGAGCAAGCGATGTTTGTGTAACAAAATAAAAAATAATAATAATTCTTAAAATAAGACTATAAATTAATCAAGATCACTTTTTACGTGCATGTATTCGTTCATCTATACTTATTTTGTGTAATTTGTTTCCGACTATTTTATTTTTATATTTTTTTATCTATCATCTTGTAATTTATTTGTGATATGTGGTACTCTGGTCAGGGCTATCCTTAGCGGGGTTCAAGAATGGCATTCTCTAGGGTGAAAATCATTAGTTTAAACAAACCTGGATAATACGGAATTCTATTAATAAAATGTAGTGGCGGTTGGTAATAAAGTTGCGGAGTTACACAACAATCCATTTCATTAAAAAGAACATTTTGTCAATAAAATATTGATTTATACACTCATTGAAAAAAAAAGAGGAAAAAAATACTAAGTAGGAGTTATTGGAATTGAATGAAACTTTATAGGTAGGAAGATAAATTTATTATACACGTAAGTTATTACAGTATCAGAGCAAAAAGATAAGTTTATTGCAGAAAACTGTATAATTTAAAGGCGGCTTCAGCACCTTTTAAGATACCCTTTTAAAAATTATTTTAATTTCATAATTATTGTTGCATGTGGCATAAAGTAACTTTACTTTTATGGTGTACCTTTGCATCTTGAATCATCTCTAGCTCAATTAAAATATTCTTTAGGTTAAATGGTAATGAATTCTTGGTTTGGGTTTTACGGCGCAAGATCATGCTGCGCCGGGACCTATAATTTCCCTAGTACTCCGAACCTTTTATGGCCTAGAGAACCAACCCACTCGACTATGGTGAACAGATAGTAAATAAGTGTTCGTCTTTTGGCGCAGTTGGGAATCGAACCGGAGGCGTATTCGGACTGTTTGAAGGTGATTGTTTCAGTGCCGTGATTATATATATATATATATATATATATATATATATATATATATATATATATATATATATTATATATTTATTATTATTATTATTATATATATATATATTTATAATATATTTATTATTATATATATATATATTTATAATATATTTATTATTATATTATATTTATTATTATTATATTAATATTTATATATATATATTTATTTGTTCAATGCTGAAATTAGCGGCAACACGGTGGCTTAACGGTAATACGTTAGACTACCATGGGAATTATCGGGGCCCGATTCCAGAGCTTATTTGTTTTCATTTTTTTTTTAACCAAGCCACAATTCAGGGTTTAGTTCTCCAGGCGAAAAAATTTCGAATTCTGCGATAAACGGTAGGTCCTAAGGCCGAATGACCTTAGATGTCCTTGCGCCACAAAGCTCAAAGAAATAAGCATTGTTGAAATTCATGCCCTATTAATAATTAATAGTAATGTTACTAATGTACTTTAATGTAGGCGAGCGTTTTCAACCTCAGCCACACTTTAAAAAATAAACTTAAACGTAATAAAATATCCTTTGCGTAAATTTACTTTCCTGTCCTTGCGCCATAATTATACAAAAAATCAACCAACGAATACTTACGTTTTAGCCCGTCGACCATCAAAAACCGTCGCCAAATGCCGTAAAGCAGAGCCCATAATGGAAAAACGCTTCTGTTCATGCTGAAACACAATAACCTTGTTAAGGTATTATTACCCTCCGCAGGGATAACACAATTGCCAAATATGGTCAACACAAGAAAGCCTCCGGGGCGAGATTTTTGTGAGTTTTCGTGGGGGAATTTATTATACTATAATTTTTGCCACCCACGTATTAATTACAGCTCAAACTAGAGCTTATGTAATTTTGGAGAAAAAGAGACGCTTTCCCCATCCTGGATTCGAACCAGGGTCCCTCCGTTTAGCCCGGAGTGTCTTGGACCGCTAGACGAATGAGGACAGGAAACAACGCTCTCTTTCTCCGTATGTAAAGGTGTTAAGGTATTATTACCTCCGCTGGGATAACACAACTGCCAATTATGGAGGCTTTCTTGTGTTGACCATATTTGGCAATTGTGTTATCCCTGCGGAGGGTAATAATACCTTAACATCTTTACATACGGAGAAAGAGAGCGTTGTTTCCTGTCCTCATTCGTCTAGCGGTCCAAGACACTCCGGGCTAAACGGAGGGACCCTGGTTCGAATCCAGGATGGGGAAAGCGTCTCTTTTTCTCCAAAACGAATAAAGCTCTAGTTTGAGCTATAATCTATACGTGGGTGGCAGAAATTATTGTACAACAAGGCATATTTTTCTCTTTAATGGTTAATCACATTATCTTTTTTAAAGATAATTGAACCGCCATACTTTTTTTAATTGTAACTTCCCCGATTATGGGTTTGATTGAAAATGATGAAAAAAGAAAATTGCATTCGTCCACTATTACGTTTGTCAGTGGCGCCATCCATAAAATACCAAAGTAAATACATTTTTTAATAGAAATATTAGTTTTGGTGGCCCATCTTTTTAAACCGCCTAACTAAAGAATATACAATATGGACTCTGTGTATAATTTTAAGAAATTATATATGTAAACAATCATCACAATATTAATATCAGCCAATATATTTACTGTGTGTTTTATACTACTATATAGTTCATGCCCGTATCCAGAGAGGGAATCTTAGGGACCTGTCCCCATGAAACTAAATTTTTAATTGGATTTGGCTGCGGACTTCCATGCTGCGATTGCATCGCTACATGAAGTAAAAATTTTCGAACCCCCGAAATTAAATCTTGGCTACAGCCCTAATATAGTTCATAAGGCATCCTGTTCAGCCAATATAAATATATCATCTACAGGTCTCTGGATAAATCCAGCAGCAGTGTACAAAAGGCCGGTTCTGGAACAGTGGTGGTTAATTTTCTCTCATGTTTATCCTAGTTTTCGTTACGTTAACCTCCATGTCCATCTGAGGTTAACCTGTTGTTAACCAAAAAGTTGATCCGACCTTATAAGCGTGATATCACATTATTGTCATGCGAAGACCTTTTTTACCAGAATGTTTGAATTTAACTTTTCAAAATTTTAATTTTCAAGTTTTATTTTTAATTTTAAATTGACATTAACTTTAAACATCTTTTACAATGTACTTTTTAACATATCCTTAACGAAAACTTCTATTTCATTTTAAGTAGATTATTATTTTTCTTCTCGAATTGCATATTTTTAAAAAGTTAATGGGAATTTCTTTATGTTTAAGAAACTTACTGAAATTAAAAATTTAAACTTTTAATAATAATTAAAAAGTAAATGTGAAATGATTTGCGATGAATGCTAGAAAAAATATTGATAAATTTATATTCATATGTTACAAAAATTGTACAGAAATGGATGTCGAAAGGTATAGAGCAACCACATACAAAACAAGGTTAACTGGTTTTGCCTTAAGCTTGTCTTATATGTGCTTATGCCTTAAGGGGTTGACTAAAAATCTCAGTCTCTTACTGAAGACCCAACGCACTTGTCATAGACAAAGAGTTTAAAAAATATTAAAGAATAAAAAGAAATTAAAAACCCAATGATAAAAAAATAAGACTTAAATGTTGAGTAAGTAAATGATTTCAAAAAGATTTAAACAATTTATTAAATTATATATATAAATGCTAGAAATATTAATATTGAATATAATATAATATATAAATATAATATAATATATAAATATAATATATAATATAAAATATATAGATATAAATATAATATATAAATATAATATATAAATATAATATATAAATATGATATATGAATATCATATAAATGTAAAGTGTCAGAAAAATCTTTGTATTCTGCATTCTATAGGTACTGACAGCTTTGAGCAGGGAGTAATAACTATTCTCAGCCCACTCCCCACCCTGGGGCTCGCGAGCAGGTTTCCTGGGGGGTGGGGGGTCGCTGCAACTATTTTTAGTTGCAATTATTTTTATAAGGAATTTTATACCAAATGTTTCCAACGCTTTTATATTTCAACATGGCTACACACATTGCAATATTCTACTAATGGTTGTTAACTTTATATCTGTAATATACATTAATTTATATAATTAATAAAATATATATATGATTAGTGTAATATGCATAATGAATGTAACATATATAATTAATACAATATAATTTTCTATTTAATGTGTTTTCTTTACTCTGTTAAAAATGCTTTTATTATGCAAATGTGGCGGCGGCGGACAGAGGGGGTCACGGATCTTTTGGTTACTATAAAAGGGGGTCGCGGATTACTTGGTTACTATAAAAATGGGTCGCGGCTTGAAAAGGGTTGGGAACCACTGCTCTAGAAGTATTCATATGGGCGCCCAAGCTAGGTTCTACAATTTTCTTATTGGGGCGACCTAGTATAGTTCGCCGAGATTTGTTGAGTCCCGTAACAAATATGATACATGAATTATCAAAATATCCTTTTTTTTTCAGAGGTGGATCCAGAGACAGATTTAGGGGGATAGAAAATGCAATAAGACTCACTTGTAACGAGCCCGCATTTAGCGAGTTTCTGGATATAGCGAGGAAAATATGGATTTTGTTCAGAAAAATGATTAAGCGCAATAGAATTTAACCACCTTTAGTGAACAAGTCCTTTTGATCCCGGATTTAACAAGAAATCTGAAAAAATAAAATAAGCAATCAAACTTTTTGCAAAATGCCGTCGTTATATGCGGTTGGTTGTTATAATCAGCGTTCATTATAAACGATTTCCACCTCATTTTTTTTTGATTGGGGGAGGAAATTTCCTTAATCCCTCTCTGTGGATCTTCCGCTGTTTTTTTAATCATAACACGGATATAGTGTTTCATCAAGGAGCTGGCCCATATATATCTACGTTATTAATTTTTCAACTTGTTTTTTTTTCTGTTTTATGCCGGACAAAACTAAACTTCCATAATATGGCTCCTATTCATACCAATATATCTCTCCTTGTTTATTTTTTAAAATTCATATGAATGCTGAGCGTCAAAAGCCCGCAGTTGATAATTATTTTTCTAACTCATGTGTTTCGTTTGTAAAATCATAGATGGCGCCACTATTTACTTATAAACGCAAATGGTATGGTTAAATCCAGTGAAGGACTAAGTCCGCCAATGGATTTAACAATCCCAAAAAGGGAAAATGGAACGGCTAAATCAGTGGCTCGCCTAACAGCGATGGTTTTGGTGGGAAAAAATGCAGTGTATTGAAAACACTAATTTGGCTCTCACCAATCCGACGCTAGTGGAAAGTAGCGCGGGATTATGCTTCCACGTGACGTCACCAGTGAGGGATTTAATTAAGACTGCGTTTTTTACATACCCTCAATAATAATGTAAACCTCCATGCAACGAATAGTTGGATTAACGAGAGGCTACTGTGTTAAATTTCTAGTGCAGTTCCAACCCTCCGCCACGCCGATGCAAGCTCGTAGCTAGATGCGTGTTACGGGGGAACTCTGAAAGTTACAGGAGAACTCTGAAAGTTACAAGGGGGGACTCAGAAAACTACAAGAGGGAATTAAAATTAGAAAATATTTTGATGTATTTTATTAATATATTTAATAATACTAAATATATAAGCAGACTAATATATTTAAAATTAATAAATAAATTTCTTAAAATAAATTTTGCATTAAAAACTTATAAATTTTAGTATACCTCTCAATAAAATTCTCAACAGCTTTAAGAAAGAGGTAATAATTTTTTAAGCCCACCCTAGAAATACTCGTTAATTTTTCTCAGTCCCCCCACCATAGAAACGTATGGGGACTCATGTAACTAGGGCTTATTCCCCTAAATTACCTGATATAATGAAATATACTTATTGAAGTAAGAGCTCTGGCCCCCTCTAGAAAAATATCAGTTCTTATTTTGGCCAGTGGACCGGTTTTATTGTTCTCAGCTCTGGATCTGGTCTGTTGTGATGCTATTTTAAGAAGTCAGCAGATTTAAATTCATATGGAATGAACTTTTGATTTTATGAACTAGTAAGACTCAGTTGTGGCTGGTGGTCTAGTTGAAATGTTACGAAACAACCAGTTTTCATTAGAAGAAAAAAGAAATCGTGTTGATATTTTTATTGTTATTTTTTTATTAGAACAGGTTCATTTAGCTTACAATATGTCACAAAAATGAACGCATCCAGCCCCAGCAAGCCCAAATAATGGACTACTCTATTTAACGGACACCAATATAATTCCCAATTCCAAAGCTTGTTTTCCTTTAACACTCCCAAATAACAAACACGAAATTTCCGAAGTGTCCTCTCTTCAGATATTTTACTGTGTTAAACGGTTGTCTTCATTTCAGCTTGTGTAAATGTGTGAAAGAAGTCTAACTTTAAAGAGACAGTGTTAATTTCGAAAATTTGCGGAAACAGTTATTCGCCTTTATCGATAACTGTGAAACACGTTAGGATCACTAAAATAGGGGAACCAAGACGTTTAACAATTGCCAGTTTGTAGTAACTTACGAAGTAGGTAACTTTTTGCCATTGTGTAGAGTGCTGAGTTCGAACCCCGAAGGGTTTCTTTTTTTAAATGTAGTGTTTCTCTACAAAATGAAACGACACACTATAAAAAAAATAAAAACGTTCAACACATTTCAATTTGACAGAATGGTTTCATCTGACTTGTAATTTTAATTTGTTATGAGAAACAAAAATCCCGAAATCCATTATCGTAACTCCCAAACATAGTCAAGAAACCAATTTCATCCTTAAGAAATATCAAACTACCTGCTACACTAAAGACTCCCTAAAGCACACTCCCAAATAAAGGACACTTCTATTTAACGGACGCTTTTATAATTCGCAAAGTTAATGCTTATTATTCCTTGATCTAGTGTCCTTCAAAAATTCCACCCCTGGTCCCTTTTTCACCTACATGCGGACGTCAGCTCTCAGTTTCACTTGACACGGTATCTGAATAAAAGTATCTTGTTTGGCCAGTGTTAATGCCTTTGCACATATAACGAAATATACTCATGTTTGTAAAAATTGCAACACCATGAAAGACTCGTGTGAATTGAATGAAATTTAATGTACAAACGACCTGTGTTGATACAAATAAACGATTAAAATTACAAAGCAAAAAAACAATATTACATGTCGAAAATCAGTATTTGGTGAAGCCACTACGCGCTGCAACAAGTGATGCTATACGACGTGGCATGGAATCAAACAGATGTTGAATGTGTGCCTGAGGAAGAGCATTCCAGATTGCTTGTATGCGACCCCAAAGTTCATCTGTAGTAGCTATGGGACGAGGATCACGAGCGAGACGCCGACCAACGAAATCCCACACATGTTCAATCGGCGACATATCCGGCGAATAGGCAGGCCAAGGAAGAAGCTGTATCTGTTGTGATGAAAAGAAGTCTTGAACATTCCTGGCAATATGTGGGCGGGCATTGTCCTGTTGAAATACAGCTCCGGGAATGCCTTGAAGGAAGGGAACAACTTCGGGCTCCAGAACTTCATTGATGTACCGGTTGCTGTTAAGATTACCCACAATTCGTAGCAGCTGAGATCGTCCATGATACGCAATCGCACCCCAGACCATAACGCTGGGGATTCGTCCACTATGACGTTGGATAACGCACTCCGGAAGGTGGCGTTCACCGGTATAGCGTCTAACACGGATGCGGCCATCACTGTACCCCAAATTAAAGCGGGATTCATCAGAAAACACCACTTGTTGCCAATCAGCACGCCAGTCTCTATGTCCATGAGCCCATTGTAGCCGCAGGCGCCGATGGTTTTGCGTCAGGAGGATCCTGTATAAAGGAACTCTTGCACGCAGTCCACGGTGCAGTAGACGCCGACGAATTGATGAAGCACACAATGATACACCTGTAGCAGTGCACCAACGTTCTGCCAACTGTCCAGATGAAGCAAAACGGTCCGTCACCGCCATGCGGACCAGGTGTCTATCATCCCGTGCTGACGTCACCTTTCGGCGTCCACTCCCGGATTTCCGAGTTGTCTGGTTCTCTTGAACCCACTGCTTCCACACTCGCATCACTGTGCTGCTGTTACGCCCCATACGAGCTGCTATTGCACGATAAGAAAACCCTCCTTCACGAAGGCCGATCATTCGTCCCCGTTCAAACTCCGTAACTTGCTGAAATGTCGCCCTCTTTCGTCGTAGAGGCATAGTGACGTCTCATGTAACGTTTACCACTAGCAGATAACCATACACGCCCCGCTACAGCCCTCTATTTATACGGATCCATCAGCAGTTCAGAGGGTGCTGCTCAGCCCACGCATGCGTGATGACTCTGAAATTCTAATCATTTGAATAGCATACCCTAATTTGCATTTCCTGAAAGTTTCAGCTCAATCACATGATTCCTTCATGGTGTTGCAATTTTTACAAACATGAGTTTACTCGAGTTAAAATACAGATCTAACAAAAATGTCGTATTAATATAAATAGTTTGTTCTTTGCAATTTGCATTTGTTTATTTTTTCTCATTAATTTAGCTCGAGTTAAAAAATAATATTTGTTTGTGTATGAAATATTATCCAACGTAGCCTCCGAGCAACTGTCACAACTCCTCCCCCTGGAAATGGTGTCCCACATTTTGAATTTCCTGCCTTAATTTAAAAGTGAGAACTAGAGTAACTCAAACACATGAAGGGGTCGTAATTTTTCCGACTCCCAAACTAGTGCTTTTTAATTTATAGTAGGAAAAGAGACAGTGTTCTAGCCCAGAACAGATACAGGGTCTCTCCGTTCGATTCTGAATGCCTTAACCACTAGGCCACCAAGTCACGGGGCCGACGCCCCGTTACGCCGTATATAAAGATTTATAAGGTATTATTACCCTTCTTATATAATGTTAAATTGCCAATTTCATTACTAATATGACTACCCTATTATAACTTTAACACTATTATAACTCTAAAAGTCATTAGTTGAGAACTTTTAAAGGCTTGGAACAAAATGGGATAATAATGAGCACATTGAGAACTTGATTCTGAGTTAGTTTTGGGACATTGTTATATGTAATCGAATTATGTTATTAATTAAAGCCAAGAGGAAAACTTTTGCGGACTCTCCTCACGAAAGAACATCGTCCTAGACAAGGAAACTATCCAGTTTCTCGAAGATAACAATGTTTCTAGATAACGATGCAATTTTTTGAACACTTTCTTTTGCGAAAATGTCTCTTTTCATCAATAACAATTTTTGCCTTTGCTTTGAAAGGCAATGTTGTACATCGTCCTTCATTCTTCCTTTTTTTGGGGGGGCTTTTGCAAAAATAACAAACCTAAGTGGTAGCTCTTTTTTATTTCTGGTCTCATACATGCTCTTTCTCTAAAATCGTTTTCTATGTATTCAAGTTTGTATTACTAAATTAGTACTTTAGCTGAAATTAAATTAACGAGTGCTCATTTTGAAGCAAATCACACCGTTGGTTATTAAAAGGGTCCGGATTTCTATGCGCTTGTATGTTTTTGCATATTTCGCCGTTGTATGCATATTTTGAATATTTCTGCATAATTTGGCATATTTCTGCAAATTTTCTTAAAATTTTCAAAAAGCGTTTTATTTTTCTAACCCCCTTGAAATTCAGTCAATTAGATTAATTCGATGTTGTTTTTTTTTAATTTTGTAAATAAAAATGGGAAAAATGCTACAGAATATGTTTCCATTGTAAATGATATGATTAGATTATATTAAAGTTAGAAAGAAAAATGATTCTTTGCGTCTTTACATTTCTGTGGTGATATTCCTCAATATGCGTTATACCAAGTCAAGACCAAGTGCAAGACCAAGTCAAGACCAAGTGCAATATTTTCGAGCCCAAGCCATAGGCGCAGGAAGGTATAGGCAAGGGAAGGTCATTGCTACCCCCACCTCAAATTTCGATTCGCTTTAACAAACCAAGTAAAATTAAAAAGGTGAGGCAGAAAATTTCGACTTTTAATCTTTGGCCCCCCCTCCTCCATCCTGTAAATTTCACACTTCCGGAGTCCTTGAGGCCAAACCAACGCTTATGACGCCATATTTTCAAACATACCTCCGTAAATATTTCATACATTTTGGTGTGTATTTTGTAATAACTGTGCATAATCATAATTAATGCCGTAACAAAGGGATATTTTTATGCGTTTCAGTACATATTACGCATAATTTCAAGAATATCTGCACTGTTTCAATAAATTGTTATTTTATACATTTCGAAACATCGCTTATGAGTAGGGTCCAAATTTCTATGCACTTGCATATTTCTGAATATTTTCTTGCATATTTTGTTATAATTTTGAGCATATTTGAATATTATTTCAGCTAAATTTTATACATGAAAATCCGAGCCTTAGATATAAACATTTACAGAATAACAAAACATCAAATTTTTTCAGTCAACCTATTATATTGCCAGAATCCATTAAAATTCATGCAATATTGAAAGTCAAAACGAAAATTCGTAAAACTGACTTAGAATGAAATTTTTCTTGCATAAAAATGCAAAATTATTATAAAATTATGGTTGATGTTTATGTAAGCAAATTTATTTCCCTAAATCTGATTTTTTATGAATTTTTGTTTTCTACCTTGAATTTTCATATCACTTTTTATCTCGGATTCTAACTTCACATTATACCCAAAAAAATTGATTTGTTGCACTTCCGTTAAGTGTTTATGGCTATTTAATTTTATGTAATAAATAAATGTGTAAATAAATGTGTGTAAATAAATAAATAAATGTTATAAATAAAGTACATCGAGAATTAAAGAGAAAAATATGTGCCTCCCCCATTGAAACAATATTAAGTGTAACTTTAATTTTGGACAGGAGTTTGTATTCAGCCAGGGTTTGTTCGATGGTTTATTCATGGTCTATTTCATGGTCTATTCGAATGGTGAACTGATGTGAACGGCGATTTGCTATTTCGATACCTACAGGCTAGCATATTTATTTCCATTTCTCTTTGCCACCAATATACGCTGATATGTGGACTAATTTATTGTCAAAACTGAGATACTTTTGTCCAAAATGAAGCTAGTGTTATAGTTTATGGTATACAGGCTATGGTCATTCAATCGACTTTTACTAATCTTACTTCGTAATGTTTCTAATAATTGAGGCGGTATTTCTTTGGATAGTACTGGCTTTGTCAGACCTATAATCCTGGATGCTTATTTGGCTGTCACAGAAACTACAATTTTTTTTAAAAAATTCCGTTTTCAATTTTAAAAAAATGAAAATGTGCATATTTCAAAAACGTTTCGTGCTACACGAAAAATAGGCCCGCGCCCCACTGTTTGGGAAGCACCGGTTTAGGCCCTTCCCTCGAAATCTAGTACTTCCCTATAAAATGCCCATTTATAATTGCGAATGATCATTTTTGGCATAGAAAATTTAAATGGATAGGTAAAAGAACAGGTGCAATAACGTAAAGGTATTTATTTCTGCAATAATAATCTAGCAAAATACTCCTTCGCCCCCCCCTCAGAGGGTGTTTTTGGGGGTTGTAATTCCCCCCTATTGCAATTTCTGCGCATGCCTCCCCGCCCCCCCGATTTTTTTTTTCAGTCGCAGACATTGATAAAGTTCATTGTATTTTATTTTAATACGTCTGGAGGTTCGCTATATCCGTATAAAATAGCGTTATAGGTAGAGGAAATTGGACGGGATCTAAAAGTTCGTTATAAGCGGGATTTGACTGTACATTGTTACATATAAATGATTAAATATAAAATATTGTTAAATATGATTACACCTTTTTTTGTGTGCGTGTGTGTTAATAATTTTTCTTACGTTAAAAGTAGTCAATTCATTAAAAACAAGCTGGTCGCCGTCGTCCGGACAACGCGGGAATCAAGTGGAGAAGAGAGGGCGGGGTAAAAGCAGAGGAACAGGTTGGCAGCTATCTTGGTAATGGTAAATCGCAAAAACCTCTCACTCCCCTGCCTCCCGCTAGCTTCACACTCCACCTAGTAACATTTACCCACGAACCACGGCGCCGTGCTCCCTCCCGTCAGTTCAATACTCCAAACTTAAATCGTTGGTTTGGTGGACGGAGAAATTGTGTCGTATTTCGATTGGTTGACAACATTTCTGAGAAATTAATAATTAACAGAAAAAGAATTTAGACTCGTTTTCTAAAATTTCTGGCGCCGAAAATTTTCCATTGTTAGCTTCAGCCTATTGGTAAATGCCCCACTGTTTGTAATGCCAATCATTGCCACAAACGTCGTGTAATCTTCAGAATCTGAATCCATATATAGACAATACGTATTTAATGAATTCCGCATTGCAATTTTTATCAATAAATATTAAATAATCATCCGAAATATCGATTTGAATGATGTGGTTTGAAAAAATTATGGTAAGAAAGCTGATATTGGAAGA
>QLNU02015359.1:13502421-13531977 GCA_006491805.2 Dysdera silvatica
GGATGCTTATTTGGCTTCCTCAGAAACTACATTCTTTTTTTAATCCCGTTTTCAATTTTTAAAAAATGAAAATATGCATATTTCAAAAACGTTTCGTGCTACACCAAAAATCGGCCCGCGCCCCACTGTTTGAAAAGCATTGGTTTAGGCCCTTCCCTCGAAATACAGTACTTCCCTGTAAAATGCACATTTACAATTACGAATGATCATTTTTGGTACAGAAAATTAAAATTGATAGGTAAAAGAACAGGTGCAATAACGTAAAGGTATTTATTTCTGCCATAATAATCTAGCAAAATACTTCTCCGCCCCCTCAGGGGGTGTTTTTTGGGGGTTGTAATCCCCCTCCCCCCCATTGCAATGAAATTTTGTATATTTAACATAGGAATATGTGAGTTGTGAAACAGCATTCCCTCCCACGTTGGGCCTTTAACCTCTATATGAACTTTCTGGCATACCTGCCCCGATTTTTCTCAGACATTGATTTAGTTCATTGTATTCTATTTTAATATGTCTGGAGGTTCGCTATAGCCGTATAAAATAGCGTTATAGGTAGAGGAAATTGGATGGGATCAAAAAGTTCGTTATAAGCGGGATTTGACTGTACATTGTTACATATAAATGATTAAATATAAAATATTGTTAAATATGATTACACCTTTTTTTGTGTGCGTGTGTGTTAATAATTTTTCTTACGTTAAAAGTAGTCAATTCATTAAAAACAAGCTGGTCGCCGTCGTCCGGACAACGCGGGAATCAAGTGGAGAAGAGAGGGCGGGGTAAAAGCAGAGGAACAGGTTGGCAGCTATCTTGGTAATGGTAAATCGCAAAAACCTCTCACTCCCCTGCCTCCCGCTAGCTTCACACTCCACCTAGTAACATTTACCTACTAACCACGGCGCCGTGTTCCCTCCTGTCAGTTCAATACTCCAAACTTAAATCGTTGGTTTGGTGGACGGAGAAATTGTGTCGTACTTCGATTGGTTGACAACATTTCTGAGAAATTCATAATTAACAGAAAAAGAATTTAGACTCGTTTTCTAAAATTTCTGCCGCCGAAAATTTTCCACTGTTAGCTTCTGCCTATTGGTAAATGCCCCACTGTTTGTAATGCCAATCATTGCCACAAACGTCGTGTAATCTCTAGAATCTGAATCCATACATAGACAATACGTATTTAATGAATTCCGCATTGCAATTTTTATCAATAAATATTAAATAATCATCCAAAATATCGATTTGAATGATGTAGTTTGAAAAAATTATGGTAAGAAAGCTGATATTGGAAGACAACAGGTGCAGTCTGAAGGGAATTGGACGGAGGATCCATTATTAAATATTAAATTCTCCATCTCTCCCTCAGCAGCTGGGTTAAGCTCTAAATTTAATTACTCTGTTAAGCAATTTCCAATACTTTATTTTACCTGAGCGTCTCTCTTTCTTTCTTGGAAGCCTCGACGATAAAGTTCCGTTCTTCTCGGAAACTTATTTAAAATGTATCGCTGCCAAGCAAGAGAAAGCAATTTCTTGAGACTGAAGTCTTAAAGAAGTAAAAATTTCAGTGCAATGATGTCGCCGGACGCCATTTTTTTTTCTTTCCGGATTTTTATAAAAGCCTATCATCCGGAATGACACTTAGAGAAGAATATCAGTTTGCCCATGTTCTTATATGCTCCGTCGCCCTGAAACGATAAAAGGTTCCTTCCTGTCTCCCACCGTCCCAGATTAGCTCTTGCAGGATCCATATTTCTTTCTTTTCATTTTCTCTCTCTCCACTTTACTCCCGTGATCTTGAATAGAACACTTCCATCGTAAATTGAATCTCGACAAAACTTCGAATTACGTCGTATGTACTTACTAAATAACTTCACACTTTGTTGAGAACACAATCTTCAAAGTTTGTGTTAAAATTATTCTGAATCGATTTTCTTTAACATTTCGTCAGTAATATTCCAGAGGGGAGCTATATTTTTGCTAAATATGACGACCTCTGTTAGCCGTAAAATTAGATTTTATTTGAAATAATTTTATTCAGTAGAATTTTAATTGTGGTGAAATTTTGTTGAAACTATATACACTATTGGAATGGGTGATTTTAATAAATTTCAGCATTTAGAAAAAGGGATAGTAACTTATACGTTAGGTGAAAAATATTAAATATAGCAAAAGGATAGAGCTATATTTTTAATGTAAAATTCAACCTAATTTTATACGATAGGTCTAGCCCAACCTATCTTAGTTCCCAATGTCTTCAGGGGCATCTAATGTGTTTACGTTTTATCCCCTTAATGTTTAGGGTAAAGTTGGAGATGGAAAGGGGGAAGATATAACAGAGGGTTGATATTAAATTTGGTGTTGAATGAAACTAGGGAGGCCGTTAAGAAAATAAAAGCAATTAAAGGTATACAATTATGAAAAACATACTTAAAAACTTCATTAAATAATTTAATAAAATACTTGGAAAAAGGGGTGAAAGAGAAAGGGGGTTTTGTCAATGAGACGATGGGATTATAAGTAAATTTTGAATGTTGTTATTTTTTTTATGTTGTTGTTGTTGTTTTTCTCCAAAATTACACAAGCTCTAGTTTGAGCTGTAATTAAAACGTGGGTGGCAAAAATTATAGTATAATAAATTTTGAATATTAAAAGGAAATGAGGACTGGGCCCTGTTGAGAAGCTGCCTTCTCATCTGATTGTGTGGTGGTGGATGATTTGATGGTAAGGGGTGCAGAAGGAGCTGATTTGTCATCCAGGCTTCTTGGGACATAAGTTCGAGCAAGCTAAGAAGACTGTGACGCTTTAAGGGTAGTAATGCGATGGGTTTGGGGGTTGTCACGGAGGAGATTAGATGCAATAGCACGTAGGGTTCGACGCGGGTTTGAATTTAAGTTGGGTGTGATTGTCGGGGTGTTACTTGGTTGGTTTAGCCTAATAGATATGCGAGCTGAGTCGTGGGATTGTAGGGTTGATTGTTGGGTTGTTTGTTGTGTGGGCTATGATGCAATCCTTCGGAGAGGTCTGTGGGTGACATCCGGAGTGATTGCGATTTGTAATGCGGGTAGAAAAAAAAGGGTTATTGTTGATGAGGATGATTATGGTGGGGTTTATAATAGCAATGGATTGGTTAGAGATGGTGTTGGGTGTGTTAGTTAATGGAGGGGGTCGAGAGGCTCTGCAGTGATTTTCACAAGGTCGGGGGACTCTTCCGCGATGGTAAAATCGCCATGAAGTTCTATTGGTGAAGACCGATGGCCATCTAGGTCGGCGAAATCTTTGGGGGGTAGGGGGTAGGGGGAGAAGACGGTACCTGTAGTGGGGTAGGTGGACGAGGGAGGATTGAAATATTCCACAAAGCTTTTAAGGGTCCGATGGTGGTGAGGGGATTCATGGAGAATGTGTGAGTTTGTAATAAGAGGGTTTGGATGTAGATGGATGTGATTAAAATAATTTTGTGAGAGTTTGCAAATGGTTTCGGTAATAGTTGAAAATTTTAATTTCTTTGAATATTTGATTGTTTCGGATATACCATGGTATGTGAAGGATTCGACGGAGTGTCCTATTTCCGAATTGTCGAAGGGAAGTTAGGGTTTGTTTGCGGAGAAGAGTCCAAGAAGGTGCAAAGTAGGTTAGAATTGGGTGAATGGCTGTTGCGCACAATATCAGTTTGTTTTGTAGAGAGAAAGAATGAAGCATGATTCGACCAAATTACCAGGAAGAGAGCAAGAGGCTCTAACTTTGTTTTTTATAGATATAAGGTGGTTTGCGAAGTAAAAGTTTTTGTCGAACATCACACCAAGGTAATTGATCGTTTAAGACCAGATGATGGGTGTGTTGAGGATTTTGAGGGTGGTGGGTGTGTATGTGTACGATGCTTAGAGAAAAGAATAGCCTGTGTTTTCAGGGGGTTGATTTGGATTTTCCATTTGTTAAGCCATGTAGTAAGGTTGTTGACGTACTTTTGTAGGTTAGAGATTGCTTGAGGTAGGTGGGGTTTAGAAGTGTAGATCGCAGCGTCGTCTATAAATAGTGCTAGGGAGATATTATTTGTTTTTGGAAAAATATTAAAGAATATAGAGAAAAGTGTTGAGGATAGTCTGGCGCCTTGTGGGACGTCGGCTGAGATAGTGCGCATTGAAGAAAGGGTATGATTATTGAGGTTGATTTGGAAGGTACGATTGTTAATAAAAGAGTGAATGATGCTGAATAGGTAGGAGGGTATTAATATGTAAAAATTTTGCTATAAGACCGGGGTGCCAGACGGAATCGAATGCGTTTGAGATGTCAAACCTTAGCAAGGGAGTGCTGTGATTGTTTTTAAGAGTATGTTTAGTGTTCTCAATGATTCTGGCTATTTGCTGATTTTAGTATAACGAAGAAGGTGGTAGCGGAGCGTGAATTCAGGCTGTGGGAAATATCTAATTGTCCCCAATCCCTTCCCATTCCCCATGCCGAATAAAAGCACCACAACCCACACACACACACGTGTGTATATATATATATATGGAAAAAAAGTGAAAATATAAATGAAAATGTAGAAAATTCAGTAAGTAAATTGGTGAAAAGTGAAAGTAAATAAATGAAAATTATTAATAAGTAAGTGCAGATACATTTGGAATGCCAATAACCACACAACCACACCTATATATTATATAAAATAATATAGGCCTATACACTAGAATATGTATATACAGGATTTTAAAAACTAATACCATTATATATAAGTACATATGTAATATAGGTGTAAATGTATGCACATCATATTATATTATAAAATATACATGCATATGTAATAAAAATATATACATGCATAAACAAGTTTATGACAAGTAACTTTATTGTATAGCACACTGTATTTTTATGATTTCTATACTATATTCGGAAAAGTGATATTTAAATTCGGTCTCGCGCTAAATTCTTTTTGGAATTTAAAATTCAAAAGTTGAAAAATTAATTCTTTATAGATAACAGGTGCATATTCAATATACATACAATATTATTAGGCTTCAAATTTTCTTACCATTTTATGAATAACGCATTATGGTACCACTTAAATTTCAGTATAATAAGCTAAATAAAAAACTATGGTATATAATAAAGAAATTTACATTAGTCATTACGAATATTTCGAAAATCAGCATTATTTGGAACTTCCCCAAAAAAAATCGTTTATAATTCTTCGTTTTTCAATATCTATATTCACTATCAGGGCTCAATTTCTGACAAAAAATGTGCTGGAACCCTAATATTATGATACATCGATTAAAAAATTGAATGGCTGCAAAAGAATCGATAAATCATATCAATTATTTATATCCATTTTTCTGGACAACAAAATTTATGACTTTAATCAAAAATTCATTCTTTTTTCATAACATTCATCACCTTTTTGATGACTCATGATACTGTAGGGGCTCCAGCTAGTATTGAAATAATCCTCAAAAATGAAAAAGTACCGGAACTGGTGCTCAAGTGGGCTCTCGCCCGATTTAAACCCTGTTCACTATATTTTCATCGTGAAACATTTATCGCATGAAATACATGGCCATCAGTGTAATCTATTGTTTTAAAAAGACATTAATTTTGAATCCTTTACTGTCGGGATGTATCATGCCTGTTTGCTGCAGGGCTCTTTTCCCCGTTAAAATGTTTTCTCACGGCCTGCACACATGTGCAATCAACGTTCAAGAAATAGTGATAGTCGCAAAACTTTTGCAGGAAATACTGGATTAAAGACCACAAGTGAGATTATCTAATTTCAAATCTTCTTTAGTACATTTTTATTTTGAGGCAAAACCTCCAAGCTAGACAGCTCAATTATAGAATATTATTTCCCTTCACAAGGTTATATATATATATAAACACATTTGCCAAACTCGTCTAACACATAAAAACGCCGGGACGTGTGTTTTGATGGTGTTTGAAAATAACTTTAATCACGCGAAGGGTAAAAATATCCTATAATACTTTAAATGCGAAGGAAGGGAGCATCGTTTTGGCCGTGATGGCCGAGCTGGTAAAGGCATAACGGGTCGTACGTCGGGTCTCCTGTTCGTCTCAGGGTCAGCGCGTTCGCTCTTTCTCTTTCTCTTCTATAAAAAAACCCTCTAGTTTGAGCTCATATCGTAGGTGTCAGAAATGATTATCTGTATTTAATTCCCAGCGAAAAATTCCAAAAGCAAAATCCGGTGGTTTTGTGTGGTGACCAGTTTGGCAGTTGTGTTAACCCTGCGAAGGGTATTAATACTCAGGGGCAGACGGGGATGCCGGGCCGACGCGCCCTCATTAGCTATATGACTGGCGCCCTCTTATAATCCAAGGTATGCGCCGTTTGAGAGAGGCCCAGTTCGCCCCTGATAATATCTTACAATTGAGCTGTCTTGTTGGAGAGTTCTTGTCCATGAAATAGTTATCTATTAAAAAAGGTTTGAGATTTTTAATTCTGATAAACATTGGGTTCTCTATCTATGGAAGGGATGTGATAACACCCCAAACGGACCGCTGTGCAATGCTAAGTTTACGCCGCAGCATTTGTCGTGGATGGAGGTGACGATCTGTCTGGTGATTGTAAAAACCCTTGTTTGCATTACACCTTCTCCAAGCTTATCAAACGATATTATTGGCCATTACTCCCACAAATGACTGAATCGAAAGGGAAAGACACTCCCATTTTCACTAAAAGCTTTGCGAATAGTTTTCTTCTTAAATAAATAGCTAACTTCTGTAAATGAAATTAAAAAAAAACTGTTGCTGCGAAAATTGTTAAACAGCAAAAAACTATTTAGTCCCTCTGAGATTGCCTAGGTCATCTGGAATATGCGTCGCTGGAAGAAGACAATGTATTTACTTGAAATGCAACTGAGAAGCGTAGGGATATTTTTGGTTAATAAAGGCAAGAAAAATAGATTGGAAAATAAAGGAGAACTGGCAAAAAAAGTAGACTATCCAATTAATTGCTAATTAATTTATCGATTAAACAAGGTAAGCGTTTATTCTTAAAATTCTAAACTTTTGCATGCGTTATGACAGACTTTAATTGTTGGAAATTCCTACTGGACAAAACCAAATGGCTCTTCGACTTTACGCTCCTTCACAAATGTGAGTATATTGCCACCAAGGTAATGTTGTTATGAACCAATTAATTACGGCCTCGGCGTTACTACTTTGATATAAAGAGTTCTCTTCTGTGATAGTATAATAATTTGATTATCCTTGCTTTCTCATGGCACACATATAATGAGCTCTATCTACAGAACGTTGGCCTCAATATCATTCAATTTCTTTTATCACATAGTATGTGCAGTAGCGCCCATATAAACATTTTTTACGTGGGCCAGAAAAATTATTTCCTCCTTCAAAGCTGTCCAACATTTTAGTAAAGGTGCAAGATACTACAAAAAATAATTACTACTTTTATTTTATATTATAAAATAATTACTGTGATGTAAGATATTATTACCCTTCTCAGGGATAACACAATTGCCAAATAATGGTCAACACACAAAGCCACCGGGGTGAGTTTTTTGTGAGTTTTTTTTTGGTTTTTTTTTTATTACTAATAAATTTGACACCACGTATTTCTAAATCATTCTAGAGCTATTTTTGTTTTATAGGAAAGAAGACGCAGTCCTCATCCTAGTGGGAACACTGACTCGAATCCAAGATGAGGACTATTTCTCCTAAAACAAAAATAGCTCTAGTTTGAGCTACTAATACGTGGGTGTCAAATTTATTTGTAATAAAATAATTACTACTTACTTGAAAAATAATTACTACTTACTTGAAAAATAATTACTACTTATTTGAAAAATATTTACTACTTACTTGAAAAATAATTACTACTTACTTGAAAAATGATTACTACTTACTTGAAAAATAATTACTACTTACTTGAAAAATAATTACTACTTGCTTGAAAAATATTTACTACTTACTTGAAAAATAATTACTACTTACTTGAAAAATAATTACAGCTTACTTGAAAAATAATTACTACTTATTTGAAAAATATTTACTACTTACTTGAAAAATATTTACTACTTATTTGAAAAATAATTACTACTTACTTGAAAAATATTTACTACTTACTTGAAAAATAATTACTACTTTTATTTTATATTGAATAAAATACGACAACAATAATTAATCCTAGTTGGCAATTAGTAATGAGCTAAAAATACCCTATGGTAAAATATAACTGTGAAACTTTTTTTTTGAAAGTAAACGCAAAGCAGAATCGGTCAAATCAAATTTTCAAACAATGGTTAAGGTAGGGGTTCAGGGTATCCTGCATCGTATGGGAGCCCATCCAGCATAGAATAAAGAAATCTAAAATGTTAAAAAGTTGCATTTTCAAATTCGAGCTTTGAACCTCAGAAAGCTCAGTCATTTATCAGAAACTGAATTTAAATACAACACGAAGGAAATACCTTTCCTAGAACATATTCTTGCTTCGGATGCATTTGCTATCATATTTCATAGCAAGCAATGGTGTCACGAGAAAGCTCCATTGTGAATCTGTCGTCCATATTTCATGTCGCCTGTTGTATTCGTGTCTTAGCAGCCTGTATCAAAATTCATGAAGCTATATTTAAAGCTAGAAAGTTACAAATTACACGCTATACAGGTAAAGAGAGAGAAAGAGAGAGAGAAGCACCACCTTAACCACAGGAAACAATTGTTTCGAATGAGGTGGAAGTGGTAGTTCGTTCCAAATACGCACCATTTTGGAAGATATATGGCGACGATGGTGTAAACATGCACGAAAATCAAGCATTTTTCAACTTTTGCTGCATGTGAAATACAGCGAATGGACAGTAAAACCAGATCATTGGATAAACAGAATAATATCTGTAAACTTAATCTCTTCTGTAATAATAAATACTTTTTCCGCTTCAATTGTGCATAAATTACACATGAAAAGTAATAAACTTACAAGTACTTGGTCTATCAGCCAAATTGGCTGTAACTCATTTTTGTTGCCGTGATTCGTTTAAAATGAAACGTCGCTTTTCTTATCAGCATCTTAAAGAATTTATCTTTTAGGAATTCATTCGCAATCTTAATGGACTGAAAAGGATAAAAATAAATAATTTTTCTAATATCGTTCATATGACTTGGCAACTGAATGTCTCCCTTCTATAATTTCCCGAAGTTACCGAATATTATACGTCAATTGGAGCTATTTAATGGTGGACGGTCAGATTCATATTAAATTTCGTCAACGGGTCCTCAAGATGAATACAGCCTTTCCTTTCACAAAATAATTAATTTATTAAATTAAAGTTTGTTTATAATTTTATTTGACGTAAAATAATATTTAAATATTGATGATTTAGATAGGTAATAATTGAAGGTCCAATAGCGAAGACCCAAATGATCGCTCTTGAAGCTTGTTGCTATTCGATTGAAACAAGTGCAAGATTAGGCACTCACTATCAAATAGCGTTATCACAGGATTTAGATAAGTTACCTTGTAAGGAAAACTTGTTCGAACGGTGCATTGCCATTCTATTTCGTTAAGCATTCACAGAACTCGTTCATTACGAGTATATTCCAAATTTTCTCATCTAAATAAGGAATTTATTTGTTTAAATGTAACCTATTAAAATATTCGAAGGCATTGTCAGGGGTATTTCAAATTTCGAGATTAAGTCCAAATCTGAATTCTAAGTTTCATGGAAGTATAAGAAGCTCTAGATATATTTATATAAACTTCTAATGATTGCAGCACAAATTTAAAGCGATATTAATATGTATATATTCAGTGCATGCTATTTACCTAGGAAAGACTATTTCTAAGAAAATTTCGTAATCCTAAAAGGTGTTCAGTCAGATTTAATGCAGAAAATAATATCAAATATGACGTACAGTAATGTATAAATACATTGTCTGTCGTTAGAATCACGTTGCTTAAGGTGAATATGTAGTACAAAAGAATTGTTAAAACGCAAACGTTATGCTATCTCCAATGCATTTGAATCAAAGAGGTTGTAGATATTCATATTATAAAACCAGCATTGTCATGCTACCATAATGTTTCATAGGAGTCTGTGTTAAGACGTTAATGGAGAATTGGCTATCCTATGAACTTGGATTCTATTAAAGTTGACGGAGATTTCACCTACATTTATATTACACATATTTCTTCTACAAACGGTATATGGTGATCATATACTGTACATGTCTAATCTATAATTACACAAATCTATGCCAGGAAAGTTTGGACAACACTGTTCATGTTATCCAGATAAAATACAGGAAAAATGTATATTTCAATATTAAAACGCAATTCTCTCAAAGTTAGTCATTCTCAAACGTTATAGCTCCCAGAATGCTTTTCTTGCCACATATCCAGCCACGATATCCTTCTATAAATGTTTATGGGGAATCTAAAGAGCTATTAATTATCACAATCTGGATTAGAATCAGCAATAAATATATCAGTATGAGAGGTAAGTAATACTTTTTAATTATTGTTGAATATTGATTATAAATAAGGCAGTAATCTTTTGCGGAAAAAATGCAAAATTCGCGGGAAGGATCTGGAATTTCGCGTAAATTTAAAAAAAAAATTCGCGGAATAAATGTAGCACAAAAAATTTCAAAAATAAAAATAACTATTAAGTTACTAAATAAGCAATACATATGGTAGGATTATATTGCCAGATCTGCAGGTACATAGGGGAGTAATTTTATCGCGATAAAAAATTTTAAAATTCGCGGGGAAAATCTCGAATTTCGCACGAAAAAAACAAAAACCTCAGTTTTCGCACAGTAATGTAAATAATTATTATGTTATACTAAATGAGCATTACACATTTTATAAAATACAGTAGGATTCATCTCACTCTCTGCAGGTGATACGTTCCAAGAGAAACTGAGGATAATAACGAACCCTAGCGTACTCAACAGTATAGAGAAATTAGTTGTTTTTTGTTAAGATATATGCTTTTATGGTAAAGTTTAATTGGGAAATTAAGCACGATAACTCATTGGCAATATTAAGTAATAATAATAATAATAATAATATACATAATATATTTTATTGTTAAAGACAGTTATGCACAATTATATTGCCACCTGTTGGCATGAAGAGGGAATAATATAAAATTATACCTCCATATCCACCGACACCATAAGGGAGCAAAATCATATAGAAGTTTGAGGAAATAGTTTTTAATTAGTATTTTTAATCAATATTCAAACAGAAAAATATCTCCATGTGGACTATTTACTATGTCATTTCCCTTGCATTCTTGTACTAATACTCTCTCTCTCAAATGAATGGAATTCTAAAGTTTTAGCTTAACACTCAAGGTTACGGTGGAGCAATGTAAATATCTTGTGCATACATAGTTTAAATATATTTTTCCACCAGATTTCGCCCACAATATTTTCTGATGGCAGAATTAAAATTTTTTAAATATAAAAATTAAAAAATCGTAATAGAAATTAGACAATCATAAGAAAAACTTCAAATAAGGATGTAAGATATTATTACCCTTCACAGGGATAACACAATTGCCAAATATGGTCAACACAGAAAAGCCTCCGGGGCGAGATTTTTGTGAGTTTTCGTGGGGGAATTTATTATACAATAATTTTTGCCACCCACATATATACAGTGAAACTTCTCAATAGTGGACACTGACAGAGAACGGAAAAGTGTACGTTTTTAAGAAGTGTCCATTATTGGGAAAAAAACAAAAATACGTAAAAATTTTCAGTTGAAATTTTACATTTATGAAGCTTGATTTAATTAACTACAGTAAATATATATATATACTAGAAGTACATATTACGTTTATAAATAACACTCACCTTTTACAACGATCTCTCTGTTTAATTATCCATTTCATTTAATTGTACAGCATTACAAATTTATTTTGAAAAGAAAAGTCTGAAACTTTGGTTTGCTTTTTATACATTTTTACAATTTTCCCTTCCACATGAATTCCTAATTCAGATGCGTTTTTTAGACTATCTGGATCATTCTCTTGTAAAAAATACCTTTTTAATTTACTAATGCATTAAATGGCTTCTTTCTTAGACACTATTTTCATAATATTTTCTTCGCTTTCAGCAATTTCTAGCTCCTTATCCAGTTCTGTATTGTAGTTTCTGACATCATCAATTAGGTCATCAACATTAGTGGATTGATTTTGAGTTGATAATTGTTCACCTATTAACGTGTAATCTTCATAAGATTCAAGGAAGATTTTCATAATGTCATCATCAACAGTTTCTGTAGTGGCTTTGTTGGTGATGGAAATTCCTGCTTTTATAAAACAAGGACCCATAGTTACAGCTGTGATTTTTACTGAAGACGAAATCCACAATATTGTCTCTAAGATACTTACACTGCTTGAAAGAGAGCTTGGTGATTTAGTGTCTTCCATTTTAACACTGTAATTAGTGTTAACACTTCCATTTTAACACTGTAAGACACCTAAAAGGTGTCTTACAATGCACTGACGGTAGTAAGATTTGAAGCATTTTATTATGCCTTGGTCCAAGAGCTGGCCAACAGAAGTCGTGTTTGGAGGAAGAAAAATTAATTTGACATTTTCCAAAGCAATGTCAGGATGAGAAGAAGCATTATCTAAAATTAAAATCACTTTTCTTTTTTCTCGCTGCATTTTTCTATCAAAGCCTAACAACCACTCAATCATTAAATCTTTGTTCATCCGCGATTTTTTATTTGCCCGACATTGTACGTCCAATGCATTAACATTAACCCTTTAAAACATCGTGGTTTCATAGCTTTACCTATGATCAGAGGTCTTTCAAATTCGCCTATCATATTCACACATAACATTTAGCCTTTCTTTGGAAATCTTTCTTCCACTGCATTTTTCGCCTTTGAGACTCATACTTTTGTCCGGAAGCGCTCGACAGAAGAGGCCAGATTCATCACAGTTGAAAATGTTCTTATCATCATAACCTTTGAAAAGATCCTTAACTTTCATTTTCCAGTCAAAAACAATTTCGTTGTCAACAGACGAGTTTTCACCGCATACATTTTTATAAGAAATATTGTGTCGGGCTCGAAATTTATCCAGCCAGCCACCCGAAGCCTTGAAATCAGAAAGTCCCTTTCTTTGAGCAGTTTCTAGTGCTTTCTCTAGAATTAAAGTTCCAGACAAAGGAATGCTCTTCAACCTAGCACGGCTAAACCATTCAAATGTTAAGGTATCCACAGCTAATCCTTCTGTTTTAGGGAAAGCTATTTTGATCTCTTGGTTACCATTTTCGGCCCAACATTTTAAAAGTTCATCATTCCGTTTTAAAATTCCACATACTTGAGTTTTCCCAATGCCCAACATTTCCGCTAAATCACGCGCACTTAATTTTTCAGCTTCCCTTAAATTCATAGCATCGCCTTTCTCTCTTGAAGATAAGAGTTTATGTTTTTGCGGCATTTTTTTCTCAAATGAAAACAGCGAATCCTGCTTCAACAAGCATATGTTAAATTCTAAAGGAATTCTGCAGAAAGTTGCATACGGACGTCAGCGTCACTTAGACTAAACTGTTAGACTACATTCTTGCTTCTTCACAATGATTTATGATATTATTACCCTCCGCAGGGATAACACAATTGCCAACACAGAAAACCTTCAGTGGTGAGATTTTTGTGGATTTTTCGTGGGGGAAATTTTCTGTGTTGACCATATTTGGCAATTGTGTTATCCCTGCGGAGGGTAATAATACCTTAACACCTTTACATACGGAGAAAGAGAGCGTTGTTTCCTGTCCTCATTCGTCTAGCGGTCCAAGACACTCCGGGCTAAACGGAGGGACCCTGGTTCGAATCCAGGATGGGGAAAGCGTCTCTTTTTCTCCAAAATTACATAAGCTCTAGTTTGAGCTATATATACGTGGGTGGCAAAAATTATTGTATAAAACTTTAAATTCATAAAATTGTGAAAACCGTCTAAAATTCGCGAAATCGTCGAAAAAACCTTAAAATTCGCAGAAATTTGCGCCGCGATAAAATTTTTGCCTTAGTTATAACATACGATTAGTTAACCCTAAGTGGTTATCATTAGGGAAAATTACAGAATGTACAGCTTTTCTGGGAATTGTCGGCGATATTTCGCAAATTGCTCGCGGTACCCCTGGAGTTTCGTCGCCGTGGCCTTAGGTTCCACAAATCATATTTTGAGAAGCATTGCTTTAATTCAAATCGCTCTAAAATCTGGATATTCATAATATTTTTAACATTGATTCGCGATCTATTATAATAAAATTTCCAATCTATTATAATAGATTGGAAATAAATTGAAAAGGAAATATAAATACTATAACATAGCTTACGGCGAGAGTATATTTTCAGTTTTTGAAATTGCTTGCTTGATATAAAAATATAAAATAATTTTCGAAATTGAAATGTTTTGGATATAAAAATAAAACAAAATACGTGAGTCAACGTATGAAATAGTTGAGCTAAAAGTGAGAACTTTATACAACTTTCTTGACTTCGAAAATGTTCCTCATCCTTCTTTCATAAAGTCTTCTTGACTTCGAAAGTCTTCCTCATCCTTCTTCCATACAGTCTTCTTGACTTTGAAAGAATTCAGGACAGCTGCTACGTGCTATCAAATTGTGACGTTGTCGTTCAGTTTCCACAGGATGAAAGAAACAGCTGTCAATCATATTAAATGACAAGGCCCTGACCGAAAATTTATTTACATGCCTGAAAGGCATTAGAACTGACAACAAAGGATTCTATTTCTATAATGGAACTCGTTGACCCTTATACATATTCTCCACTTGGTAGTGGATTTAGACCTGTAAATAATATTAAAAATGATAGGAAACGAGACAAGTAATTTTAAGTATTTAATAAAATTTAAAATAATTTAGTGAAAATGCAAGATACATTTCAATGGGATGGAAAAAGAATGATGTTCGCGAAGGATTCTATATTATTTAGTCAGGAGAGGGAGGAATTATGATAATATATTTAATATGTATCTAATATGGTTCTTACGTTTAAATTTCTATAATTATATGTACACATGCAAACACACGCACAAACAAACACAGAGAAGAAAGGGAGAAGTAATGTCGTTCTTCTTCAATAAAAAATTGCATTTTTAAACCTTCTGCGAAGGAAAATTTTCCGCGGAAAATTTCCCACTCACATCTCTAGTTCCAACTGAACTTCACTGAACACCACCACGAGATTTATAATTGTAACTGAAATTAAATTAATTGTAATTAATGAAACGAGTAAATTTTATTCCAGATTTAAATAATCATGTATAATTACACAAAAGTTAACAGCTGCTTCTTAATTTGTTCTTCTTGCCTATTGTTCATATTCGAAACACATAAACTTAACGTAAAGAATTAAAAACCAAATCTATTCAATTACAAAATTAATTTTAATATTCTTAGTACATGTAGCAATAGCAACGAAAGATTCATATGATTCGATAATCTTAAATTCCATGTCAAGAAATGTTCCAAAATCAGTTTACGTTTTAATTCGCATCTTGGCTGGTGCCATAGCTACAGTTGGGACGTATGAATTTTAAAGCAACCATTTTCAATAGTCAAAAACTATTTTTTAATAGCAATAATTATTTGTTTCAGATCACATGTTATACGTATACATGCTAAAATTATACATTGCATATTTACATCTATTTAAAAATAATTCACATCACCATAGGCGTATGCAGAAAGTTCATAAGGTGGGGATTATAGGCTCAGCGGGGGGTGGGGGGGTTATAGGCTTAGTGGGGAGTTACAGCCCTGCAACTCGTATACTTCTATGCTAAATTTACAAAATTTAATTGAAATAAGGTGGTTAGAACCCCCATCAACACACCCTGCGTACGTCAGTTGATATCATACATACACTCTATAACAAAAAAATCGACGCACCAAGAAGGAGTTGTCCGATTGTAATGAAATTTCGTTTAGAACGACTTTTTGACCGAACATGCAAATGATTAAAATTTGGTGTCCAATGAATGAATAGCGGGAACTCCAGCGCATCGGAACTGCGCATTCAGCAGGTGTATATAAGGAGCGATTCTCAATATGTGGTCAAAATTTCTGTTGCATTTTGACTGCGGATATCTTACGTCGACTGTAACAATGCCTCGCCGAAAGATTCGTGCTCATTACGAGCATATGTCAGAGTTTGAAAGAGGTCGTGCTATCGGATTGAAAGAGGCTGGTTGGACGAATCGAAGAATCGCTGGACATGTGGGTCGAAGCGATGCGGCGATTGGACGGTGCTGGCAAGAGTGGGTCAACAACGGCAGATGTCAGCGTCGGGACGGCAGCGGTCGACCTAGGGCCACAACAGAACGGGAAGACAGAGCGATTGTCAGAGCAGCTGTCACAGCACCGGATTCGTCGTTATCAACTATCCACTGTGTGGCCCGCACACATGTGTCCAACATGACCCTCTGTAGACGACTGAGAGAGAACGGAATCTACGACCGGTTGTGTTACCGTTCCTTTTGCGACACCCTGGACTTACGTTTCAACAAGACAATGCCCGGCCGCACACGGCACGTGTTGCTATGAATTGTCTTCAAGCTTGCCCAACACTTCCTTGGCAAGCTAGGTCTCCTGATCTCTCTCCCATAGAGCACATTTGGGACGCTATGGGAAGGCGATTGCAACCATCCCGGAATGTTGACGATTTAGCCCGACAGTTGGAGACAATTTGGCAAGAAATTCCGCAGGACACCATCCGGGATCTTTATCAGTCTATGCCACGCCGGGTGACAGCTTGCATCCAGGCCAGAGGTGGACCAACGCCTTATTGACTTCCTCCCTTTGTAACGGTCAAACTCTGCAATAAATCATTCAATTGTTCTGAAATTTTAATCGTTTCTTTTTCTATGTATGTTCTTCACATCCACCAATTTTTATCGCAATCGGACAACTCCTTCTTGGTGCGTCGATTTTTTTGTTATAGAGTGTATATATATATGCACTCTATTACAAAACTCAATAAATCAGTGGGATCCATTCTAGGATGTTTTTGGTCCATCTGTTGTCAGTTCTTCTAGCAATATGGGCTGCCCACTTCCATTTCAAACTTTTTACCTTCGCAATGATATCACAAACTTTTGTTTGATCTCTTATCCAACTGAAGGTCTTTCGATCTCGTCGCGTGATACCAAGCATCTGCCGTTCCATGTTCCTTTGTACCACTCGTAACTTTTGGATACCTTTGGCAGTCAATGTCCATGTCTCACTACCATAAGTCAGAACAGGTAGGATGCATTGATCGAAAACTTTCCTCTGTAAAGAAATAGGGAGCTTTTTTTTAAAAATTATTTGTAGCTGGTAGAATGCTTGCCAGCTAAGCTTGATACGACGTTCGATCTCTTGATTTATGTCGCCTTTCATCGTAATTTGTTGACCAAGGTAAATATAATTTTCAGCTTGCTGTATTTCTTCTCCCAAAACAAAGATTTTCTTAGTTTGTATAAACTTATTAAACATGATCACACTTTTCTTCAAGTTGATTTTTAAGCCAGATGTTTCTCCTTTCATTCTGAGATCTTCAATGAGTCTTTGGAGCTCTTCTGGATCTTTTGCGAAAACACGATGTCGTCGGAGAATCTTAGATGGTTTAAATACGCTCCGTTGATTTTTAAGCCCTTTTGATCCCAGTGTAATTTACGAAAAACTTCCTCAAGGCAAGCTGAAAAGAGTATGGACGAGATTGTATCTCCCTGTCATATACCTTTCTCAAGGTTAATTTCAACTTTGTGTCTGTTTATAGATATGGTCGCTTTTGCTTTATCATATATATGGACTGGAGTAAGCTAACATAAGCTGGGTTCACACCTTGGTTACCTAGTGCATTTAAAATATTAGTACTGTTTCCCAAATTTCATTTTCTGAGATTCATTCCTAGAAGTTAATAAACTTATTTTATGGCTTTTAAATATTTCAAAATTAATTTTGTATACAGTCACCATCCGTGAGATATCTTCATGAAGGAATTCACTCAGAAAATAGTTCATACTTATAATAAAGTCTAAAAGCTGTTCTATAGAATGAATGAACAGATTAATGAAAAGTTCATCGGTTGATTTTTAGAAGAAATAAAAATATAAAAAATGAAAATCGAACGAATATTTCGTATAATATATTTACATTAAAAACAATAACTACTCATGAAATAACATAAACTTGCTTTATTTAGCTGAAATGATGTCCTAAATGAATGTGCAAAATTTTATGGAAATCGGTTCAGTTAAGTGGAAATAAACGCATTTGAAGTTCAAAGAGGACACGCACACACGTGCCTGGTCTGCCACTGTTTAAGCAATGGCTTTTGAACTATTGGATGGATGTTTATGATTTTGGCGTTAAAATGTTCAGAATTGTCTAATTAATAAAACAAGTAAATAAAATTTTTTTTGAAGGTTTTAATACTCCTGCCTCCCCCCCCTTAGGTTAATTAAAATGCCCTTAATATAATTTTTTTATTGAAGGAAAAACCATTTTCGATGGAAATACGTTCCTTCAAAGTCACATTATTCCAAATGGCATTTAAATGTTAAATGTTTTTCGCAGATCGTGGAAATAGTACTAGAACTGATATTTTGTCTGCATATTTTCTTAATTTGCTAAGTCGAATTTGTTAATTGCAGCGTTAAATTGTGAAAATTGGTTTTACAAACAGGCGTACACTTTAAATATATGCAAAGTCGAAATTCACATACAAATATAGAAAAGTTAGTTTAAGACTACTGAGATACGAATTCGAGACTTTCTCATAATTTGCGATGTGCTCTAAAGACTGACTGTTAGATACTACCTAAGCGCTCACCTTCTATTTCATTAAATATAGATTTATAGAATTAGATTATAGAATAAGTTATAGACTTAGATTTATTGAATAATATTTATAGAATTATAAGAATAAGATTTATAGGATTAGTTGTAGGAATAACATTTATAGAATAGATTTATAGAATAAAATACTATGGAATTTACAGGTGAATTGATAGAAATTAATATTATTAAACAAAATTATTAATTATATTTGTAGAATAGATTTACAGAATAATATTTATAGAATAATGTTTAAAGAATTATATTTATAGAATAATGTTTAAAAATTATATTTATAGAATAATGTTCCCAAAAATTATATTTATAGAATAATATTTATAGATTTAGGTTCATAGAATAAGATTTATAGAATTAGATTTATATAATAAGATTTATAGAACTAGATATCATAGAATTAGATATTCTCTCATTTTCATACAGATACATAAGGAACAATATTTTGTATGAGAAGATATTCGAATTTATATGTATTTACATTTGCGATTACTAGCTGAAATTTGCGTGGGTTCCATGACGTGATAAAATATATGCATATTATTATCTTCCTCAACAAATAAGATTATTTTATATAATCTGTTTATAATGAAAATTTTGGCCACGTTTTTGAAAAAATTCAAAGAGAATAGGATATAGATATCTTAATTTGGAACAGAAATGCTTATAATATGTTAAATAAATATTATTTTATGTTCATTTTTATCTTCCTGCATGAGACGATACCATACCTTGTGTAATTAGGCTTTACTTATATTTAATAAATATAATTTTCACCACCGAATTCAGAGAAAGAAAGATAGTGTGCATTATTCTAAGGCTAACTATATTCTTTATGACTAAGCTTATTCATTCCAAAAGAGAAATTATCAAATTAAATTCTCGGTATTTGGAGAATGAATTTTTCGAGGGGAATATTCTACTTACATTGAACGTTTATGAGCTGGAGTTTGACCATAAAATTTGTCATTTTGCCACGAAGCAATAAACATCGTTAAGAGATTTAATTAAATGGGTGAATAAAAATGCGAATAAAGTGTAAGTTTAAGGAAAAATGTCAGTAAAATATAAATAAAAATGTGCTTTGTATCTTCTCTTTTTCCTCACCTTTCATACTTATTTGAGCTTATCTATTATGCCACTTAGCTTTTGTTTTCAATAATAAAACTATGTTATTAACCCATAATTTCGTTTTAAAAATGCAATGAAAATGAAATAATTAGAAACTGTTTACTTTCACTACAATCTCCTAAATAATAACTGCAATAAAATTGAAGTAAGAAAATTAAATAAGATTTTAAGCAACACATACTTGAAATAAATCTCACCTTTTGCATATAAAGCCCAATTATTAAATTTCATTATTCAAAACGTATTTTTGTTATTAACGTTTGAAAGAATAATTATGATTATCGAAAATATATTTTTCTAGAACTATATATACGTATATATAGGCACCTACACGAGTATTTCTAGGGAGCTGAAAAAATTACTACCCCTTTCTCAAAGCTGTCGAGAATTTAAGTGAACGTACAAGATACCAAAACGCTACAAAAATAATTGATATTGCTTGACAATTAGTAATGAGCTAAAAAGTACCTTATTTTAAAATGTGACTGTAAAACTTTTGAAAGTAAATGCATAGCAGGTTCGGGCAAATAAAATTTTTAAACGGCTGCCCATATATGAGCACCTATCACTACATAAATAGGTGCTTGTTGATTTAAATATCTAAAACTATAAGAATTTTGTTAAGGTAGCAACCACTATGAACATACGAAGGTAATCATAATTTGTGAATGGGAGTGGTTTAATTTAATCGTTAGAAGTAGATGATTTAATAATTAATTAGTAGTTGATTTAATCATTAATTAGTAGCTGATTTAATCATTAATTAGTAGCTGATTTAATCAATAATTAGGAGCGATTTAATCATTAATTAGTAGCTGATTTAATCATTAATTAGTAGATGATTTAATCTTAATTAGTAGATGATTTAATCATTAATTAGTGGATAATTTAATCATAATTTAATTATTATTAGTAAATGATTAGAAGACTATATTCCTATGGCATGAGCTCTAAAAGGCTCACCTTTAATTTTCTTATTAAATATGATTCCGCCTGGGCAGTTTGCTATGGGACCTTTTCTGTTTGTTTTTTAATGGAAGGGACGTAAAATTTATGTTTCTAAAATTCCTTCATTCTTGGCCAGAAGAAAATCCAGCAATAAGATAATGTTTTTTACTTTCTTCCACTTTTAAACCTAACCATCAGAAAGAAGTTATTTTTGTGTCTATTGCCGGTTATGTATAATTCATATGAACTCAAAATTTGTATGTGTATTTGGCACTGGGTTTATGCATGAGGTTGAATAAATTATTATTATTATTTCTGCAAAATTTTCTTTATCATGGAACAGAGACTTATACAGGCTGAGGTTATAGGGGCTGAGCCCCTATGGAAATGTAATCAGACCCTCTTGGAAAATACTTTTTCTCAAAATAAAATATTGCAGACTTTTATTTTAAATTTTTTGTTTTGTATTAAATTGTACATGATAATGGAAATTGTTCTTTGACGATAAAGATGTATTCGAAACAACTTTCTACGGTAGATCTTGTATTTATAATGTTGTTTACTGCGGTATGAGTCTTCATATATTTTGTAATAAGGATAGGAAAACTTATAGAAAGGTATACTAAATTTTATATGTTTTCAATGAAAGATTTACGTTGAGAAATTTACTTATTAACGTTGAATATACTGGCGTCCAAACACGCAATGTTATTTCAATGGGAGAGCTACATATTTTGCACTGTAACTTTAGATGTCTTTATTTATAAAAAATTGTTTTGGGGAAAAAATTAAAGACCTATAAATATTTAATATAATTACAAAAAAAGTTGAATTTTTTCAGGTATTCTATGAAGGAAAATCCACGATCAAAAATGATACAAAAATTGAAGGCACAAAATTTCCTAAAACACAGATTTAGGAAAATTAATTTGCTTATATAAGCATCAACGATCATTTTCTAATAATTTTGTATTTTTATGTAAAAAAAATTGTCATTCTAAATCTGTGTTTCACGAATTTTTGTTTTTCACCTTCAATTTTTATTCCATATTTGTTCGTCAATTTTCCTTCATATGATGCTTGGAAAAATTCAATTTGTTGTAATTCTGTTAAGTGTTTATAGTCCTTTAATTTTCTGCAAAATGATTTTTTTATAAATAAAGTACAACGAGAGTTAAAGAGCAAAATATGTACCTCTCCCATTGAAATAACATTGTAACCTTAATTTTGGACACGAGCGTATATATATATATATATTAATCCGCTTATATATTTATTATTATTATTAAATTGCATTAAAACATTTACAAATTTTAAGTCCCCTCTGTAGCTTTCTGAGTCCTCATATAATTTTCAGTGTCCCCCCCCGCCCCCTGTATGAAGTATTCAGCTGCGAGCTTGTCATAGGAGCATTTAATGATTTCTGATTTCGCTTTGCAACAATGGCGGTACAGCACTCAAATTTCTTCCATTTCTGTATTTTTATAAATAAATTATTCTTAATTACACAACAATTATGTATTTATTAATTATGCATTTATTAATTATGAATATTTAATTATGTATACTTAATTATGTATATTTAATTATGCATTTCTCAATTATGCATATTTCATTATGTATTTCTTAATTATGTATACTTATTTATGTATTCTTAATGTAGAATTCTTCTTGTATTCTTAATGTCTTCTCCTTATTGTAGAAAAATAATTATATTTGATAACTCGTCTTCCTCTGTTAATTTCATTGTTTCCGTGTTCTGGAAATGATTCGTTACTGAAATTGTTCTTTAAATTAAGGCATTGAATAACCATGTCCATCTGACAGGTCGGTGGGTATAATATTTATATTTCAAATTAATTTAATCAAATATATGTTCACTTAATTAATTAGTAATTTAATTAGTAATTTTACTACACCAAATTAATTTAAAAATTAAGTCCATTTTACAATGTTTCTATAATTTTTCTCTGCACAAAGACTTTTAGAATTCTGGACAGCTTGTTACTACTTTAAATGCAAACTTTGTCAATTTGAAGCCGTGAAGACTTAATTCGAATTACCCAAGAATTCGAATTAAAAGAGTTTTATATATTAACTTTTAGATCCATCTAATCCAGGCTCTGACTAATGTTTCATGGAAGCTAGACTTCTTTTTCGGGCCGTTTTTAATATAAATTAAATGTAATTGCAAGTGTAAATGTATTTATAAGTGTAATTACAGTAGGACTCGCATATAACAAGGATCTTTGAATTCTCGCAATATGCGATCGCTCGTTAAATCCATTCTGGAACTTCAATTTTGAACTTTGAAAATAAAGCCTGTGCATACATTTCCATGCAACGTGCAAAAAAACAAAACTCGCGGAAACTTGCCCCGTGACAAAATTATTACTACAGTGGTAAGTTCTAATTGGCAACGATTTGAAGTAGCTTTGAGTTTCCATCGCGCCGGTTTCCTCGTAAAAACCGAGTTTCAGACATTTTTCTCGTCTGTCTATGCGGTAATACGTCCCTGATATCACCCTAAGAAAGTGTCATTGCGCCATAAAAATACAACCAACCAATCATTACTCTGAGAAAAGTTCGGATTGTCTACAAATTCGACTTAAACATGTTCTAGTTATTAAGTTCAGCAATATTTAAATTTCAAAATGCAGTCGATGTTTTCATCGCAAGAAATAAAATTTTCAAAATTTAAAATAATCCCTCGTTGGTGAAATGGTTATTGTCTTATGATATATGCAAATGATCTTGATAACCAACCTTGGTAAAATTTAAAAATCAAATTTCCAAATACTTCAAATATGATAAGCTTTTTTCAATCAAATTTTTATTCTAAATAATTTTGCAACAAGCAAAGTTATTTTTCTCATATCGCCCACATATTTTTCAATTTTAAAATAAACTTATATTTCTAATAATTCTCCAAGTTTTCCTGGTATTCATTTGCTATTCAAATTCAACTTTCCACCTTTTTGAAAAATTTATAAAAATTTCATCTAACGTTAAAGGGGAGAATGTGGATATCTTATGGCACAGGATGAACTATTTCAGCTTCCAAAATGCCTGACCATCGAACTTTCTTTGAAGAGGCTATAGATTACGTCATCACCAATATTTGCGACAGTTTCTGATAATTATTGGCAGTTATCTTTTGTGTTTTTATGGCGCAAGAACAGCAAAGGTTGTGCTGTACCGGAAGTTTCAGTTCTCCCAGGAATCCGAACCACTGAGTTCAAAGGAACCGGATTTAGATTACGGTATGCAGAAACATGGCAAAGGTTCTAGGACGTCACTGAGAGTCTAACCGGAGTTAATGGCACAATAAATAAATGCGTTATCACTGGCCTTACGTACGGCAGTGGTCTTGCAATGTTGCAAAGAATTTAAACCACTTAAGGTCTAGGGAACCAACTCCCGAACTATTGTAATTGGTTAATCGGAAGACATTTCTTTTAACACTGCTGAGAGTCCAATCGGAGTTATGGCATGATAAACAAATGTGTTACTACTAGGCCTAGGTACGGTAGTGGACTTGGAATGTTGCGCGGAATTTGAACCACAAGGTCTAGGGAACCAACTTCCAGTCTACCGTAATTGGTTAATCGGTAGGCATTTTTTTTGGCATTGCTTGAAGTTCAACTCGAGTTAACGGCACGAGAGACACACGCTTTACTACTAGGCCTACGTATGGTAGTGGACTTGCAATTTTGCCAGGAATTTGAACCACTTAACGTCTAGGGAACTCCTAAACTACAGTCATTGGTTAATTGACAGTCATTTTTTGGGCAACGTTGAGAGTTAAATCGGAGTTAACGGCACGATAGACAAATGCGTTATCACTAAGCCTACGTACGGAAGTGGACTCGCAATTTTCGAGGAATTTGAACCACTCAGGATCTAGGGAACCAACTCCCAAACTACAATGATTAGTTAATTGGTAGATATATATATATATATATTTTGTACTGCTGCGAGTCTAATAATGAATTAATATCGACCTGGGCTATTACGTTATCACGGCGCTGCCACACAGGGCTATTCAACGCTTTATTAGTTGAATTACCTAGACAGCTATGCATGCGATGCATAATTTGTTTCGAAGCATAAAATTAAAAATCAGTGGCTTGTGTTAAGCCCGAGCAAGAGTTTTAGTTTTCATTCTGTCTGGTTATTATGAGCAAACCGTAGATTCTGGTTTGGAACCTAAACGTTTGTTGTTAGACTTTATCATAATGAAACCTTTGTCAAAAATATTGTTGCACCTAATAGTATAGAGATATATGCGTGAACAGAATTACTCATTGCAGCTACAACAGTTTTGTACTTTATAAAGGGTGCGTATCTCGGACTAACATCTCTTATAACGAAGGATTTTCAAATATCGACAGAAGAATTTACCGCCATAAAAACTGACGTTTTTTGTTACTTAATTTGACTCAAGATCATTAAATATTTCAGATTGGGAAAGGTACCTTCCGTAAATTACGAAAGCAAACTAAAATGGCTAAATTTTCGTTGATCACGCAAAATGCTTCGTAAATTGTCGTGCTCTTCAAACATGAACATCCTAAGAACTAAACGTGAGTGTTCATTAACTATGTAACATTATTAAGGGGAGGTCCCGCCGATAAAAATCTCCGTGCAATTCGATTACTCACGTAAGTTGATTTGCATAGCATAGGAGTAATGAAGCGTTAAAGGATCGCCGACTTGAAGGAGTACCAGGGGTGGGTGTGGGCGGGGGAGCAAGTACGTAAGGTTCATTATTATATATTTTCTTAGGTCTGGTTTTCAGCCTCATGAGGAAGGAAGTTGGGATCTTCGTATTCACCTCACAATTTCATTAAATAAAAAACCCAAAAGTTTAATTAGGCAATAATTATTTTTTTTAGTAATTTCAATCGTTTATAATTATTATAATATTACACGCCTATGTGTGTTTAATAAACGTAGGCGTGTTTCTTCTCCTAAATGCAGTTCTGTTATATTTCTGAATAGTGACAGGTGAAACATGAATCATAGCAATCAATAATTACAATAACAATTAATTTAACAATAACAATAATAATTAATAATAACAATGTTTTATGCGTTATGTGTCTTCGCTCTCAAGTGTGGGTTTTGCATTTTGTTGATTTATTTGAATACAAAAATACGAAGTGTAGATGATATGCATAAATATAAATAATCGTTTTTAATTACTTCACTGTGTTTATTTGTATTTTGTTTAAAAGTTTATTGATTGTTCACCGATTTTGTGAAGAATCGGTTGCAAAATATTTATTTGGTGGTAGGTGTGTGTGTGTGTGTGTGTGTGGGGGGTTGGCGAACCAAATGGACCTGAGCGTGAAATCTAAAATTTTAATTTGAAAGTGGTCTCGAAATTCAAAATCCACGCCCTAGTGCTTCCGAATATTCCAACAAATTACATCGAAATAAATCGAGTCCTTATTCAGATTAGAAAGTTTCGTATATCATTAAAACATTCCGTGAGTGCTTGAGGCAAGTAAAACAGATTGGCAACACAACGTTCCAACAAGTTTCTGTTACAAGTTAACATTTCCCATCTAAACTTGTGGTATCGTTATTTGCTAATTTAAGGTCTAAACTATATCTATTCTCGGAAAAATGGCGTCAATATTATTAATACAGCTTCAGAAGGGAGAAAGTGAGAATTCTGGACATTTGCCATTTAACCTTCCAGTTATTATTTGCTTAAATAATTAAATGCTTAAATCATTACATGCTTAAATCAATAATGTTTGCATTCAATGTTTCGCATTTAATGCTTAAATCATTAAATTTCCAGTTATTATTTGCTTAAATCATTAAATGCTAACTATAATTTTATCCACTAAAGCAAGCTTTATAAATAAAGTTTAATTTAGGCAGAAGAATTAATTCTATTGCAAAAATAAAACATTTATTGCTCTTGTAAATTCAATGGCTTGAACAGTTACAAATGAGAGTAACCATTTGCCGTGAAATGGTATTAATTGTTACTTAATATTCGATAAATTTAAGTAATCGTAAAAATAATGCATATTATTTTTTACTAACTGAAAGGTAATAAAAAAGTAGTGATCACAATCATTAAATATTTTAGTCCATTTCAATTCCAAATACCTTCTAAAATATATTACAATCCTTTATTTTGCGGACGAGCAACCACACAATATTTTGCATAAATTATGCAAATTTATTTATTATTTATTATGAAAATTATTTTAAAAAAGCAGGCAAGGATATAACGCCTTCTATCACTTCATTGGCTTACTTATGTTTCATAAATTTGTTCAGAAAACTTATTTAAAACAATATTAATATTAGCTATCAAAGTGATACATTTAATAGATTGTGAAGTTATTTAGTAAGCACACGTGCAGCAACTTGTAGCTTTGTCGAGATTAAATTTACGACGGAGGTGTTTTATTCACAATCATGAAAGCAACGTGGAGAGAGAAAAAGTACGTAAAGAAGGAAATTACGTTTCAGCAAAAGCTAATCTGGGACGGCGCGAAACAAGAATCTTTTATCGTCTCAGAGCGCCGAAGCATGTAAGAACATGGGCAAACCGAGATCCACTCTTCGGCGACACCTGCCACTTTCGGATAATAGGCTCCTATAAAAATTCAGCGTGACCGAAAAAAATGAAGGCATCATTGTATTAAAATTTTTACTTCCTTGAAACTTTAATCTCGAGAAATTGCTTTGTCTCTTGTTTGGCAGCGATACGTTTTAAACAAGCTTCCGAGAAGAGCGGATGATTGTCGTTTGATACTCCCGAGAAGAAGAGGAACTCAGCTATGTGATAAAGTATAGGAAATTGTTAATCAGAAGAATTTAGTTTACAGATAAACTCAGCTGCTGGGAGACGGGAAATTTAACATTTAATAACGGATCCTCCGTTCGATTTCCTTTCGGGTGACACTTATTATTTTCCACCATAATTTTTTCCATAACTTTTTCACGAAATTCTGGACGATTATTCCATATTTATTCGTAAAAAGTAAAATGAAGCGTAAATAAAACACCATATTATTTATGCGCGGATTTCGAACCATGAGATGGTTCGATGTTTATGGTAATAATCGATATTGCAAAGGAAGCAGAGTGAGAATATTTTCCGTAAAGTATGGATTGTAAATTTTCTTTTAAGTTAAATTTTTTCTTGCTGATAAAATGGAATATTTTAATTTTAATAACAAATAAATACTTTCCTCGTTTCTCGAAGCCTTAAATGGAAAACGAAGTGTTCATCAAATCATTCAAATCATTCATAATCATCAAATTCATTCAAATCATTAAAGCACCAACTTTCTTTTCATATTAGCCAATGATGCGGCAATAGTAGATTTTAAATTATCCGTAAAGAAAAGAACGATTTTCCGGTGCCTTATGGGATACGAACCCACGACCTATTGCCACACCAATAGTGAATATGTCCATAGCAAGCCATATATATGTATTCGTAAGGGAAAGAGTGGTTGCGCCTGTAGCTTAGTAGGTAGAGCACCTGACCGGCAATCGGGAGATCGTGGGTTCGGGTCCCACCAGGCGCCGGAAAATCATTCTTTTCTTTACGAGTAATTTAACATCTAAAGTGTTAAAATGCCAAAAAAAGTTATAAACGAGGTGATTTTATACAATAATTTTTGCCTCCCACCCCACGTGTATGTAGCTCTAAACTAGATCGTTTTTTTGTGTAAAAGAGACGCAGTCTCCATCCTGGATTCGAACGAGGGTCCCTCCAATAGTTTCGGAGTTCTAGTATGTTTCTGTAGCATTTCCTGACACAGTCGTTAACGTTTCTAACAGACCTCTCTCTAACCATCTGACTAGACTTCTTTCACTTAATTCTAATTTTGCCGTTACCCGGCCGGTACATCCTACTAAATTAATCGCACCAATTGAAAAGGCTCTTCCTTTTAGTAAATTAAACCCGGGTCAAAAAGATGCGCTCCGTCATCTTATTGCTGAGACCATTTCATCCAATAACATCATTAAACCGAACTTGTCGCGCCATGATCACAACGTATTGAAAGACCTCCAGTCGGATGAAAAGACTATCATTACAAAAGCGGACAAGGGAGGCCGAATTGTCGTTCTTGACAAGCAACAATATTTGGATGGAGTGGAAAGATTGCTTCAAGATGACCGCTATCGCCATATCAAGAAAGATCCGTCCAATATTCATCTCAATAAAATAAAACGTGCCATCCACTTATGCCAATTTTTAGATAAAAAAACAAAAAGCAAGTTATTCCGTCTATTGCTAACATTGCTCGCCTATATGCACTACACAAAGTCCATAAGGCGGGCATGCCGTTTCGTCCTATAGTCTCAAATATTGGCACCGCATGTCACGCTCTTTCAAAGCATTTAGCGCAAAGATTTTCTCCATTACTATACAATAACTCCTTTACAATCAAAAATTCTCTGCAATTCGCTAACAGGCTTCGTGACATTCCCTTCACTCCAAACACAATAGTCTCATTTAACGTAAAAAGCCATTTCACGAATGTTCTGATCCAAGGATCCCTTCAGTCTCTAGAACAGCGCATGAAGGAAAAGTCGCTTTCACGCCCATCAATAAACTTTGTATTTCAAAACTAAAAGACTCGGTTGCGGATC
>QLNU02015359.1:13532077-13555152 GCA_006491805.2 Dysdera silvatica
AATCATTAAAGCAGCAATTTTCTTTTCATATTAGCCAATGATGCGGCAATAGTAGATTTTAAATTATCCGTAAAGAAAAGAACGATTTTCCGGTGCCTTATGGGATACGAACCCACGACCTATTGCCACACCAATAGCGAACTTGTCCATGGAAAGCCATATATATATACTCGTAAGGGAGAGAATGGTTGCGCCTGTAGCTTAGTAGGTAGAGCACCTGACCGGCAATCAGGAGGTCGTGGGTTCGGGTCCCACCAGGCGCCGGAAAATCATTCTTTTCTTTACGAGTAATTTAACATCTAAAGTGTTAAAATGCCAAAAAAAGTTATAAACGAGGTGATTTTATACAATAATTTTTGCCTCCCACGTGTATGTAGCTCTAAACTACAGCTTTTCTGGAGACAAAGAGACGCCGTCCCCATCCTGGATTCGAACCAGGGTCTCTGCGTTTAGACGGGAGTGTCTTAGACCGCTAGGCGAAAGAGAACAGGTAACAACGCTCGCTTTCTTCATATATATAAGCATGTATGATATTATTACCCTTCACAGGGATAACACAATTGCCAAATAATGGTCAACACAGAAAAGCCTCCGGGGCGAGATTTTTGTAAGTTTTTCGTGGGGGAATTTATTATACAATAATTTTTGCTATCCATGTTTATGTAGCTCAAACTAGAGCTTTTTATTTATAGTTGGAGAAAAAGAAGCGCCGTCCTCATCCTGGATTCGAACCAGGCTCCCTCCTTTTAACCCGGAGTAAAAAGTGTAAAACAAACAAAACGAGTTTAATTTTTTAATTAGAATTAAAGAGGTAGGCTTTATCGGAGTGAGTAAATGTAAGTATTATTATTCAAAAAGTAATCTTTTATAAATATTGCGAATAGTTATGTAGCGTATGTATACTGCAATATAATAATTTAATTTCTTATCTGATATGATCAAGAGAAAGCTAAATGTGATTTAAATATCGTTTGTGTTCGAATATAAAAAAAACAGTTATTAGTTTGATTTCTATTATATTGATTTAGATATAGTTTGTGTTCGAATATTAAAAAACAGTTATTAGTTTGATTTCCATTATTAAGTTTTGAATTATAATGTTGTAAACGAAATAAAAAGTTCGAAATAACCAACCTTCTGATATCTCTTTATCAACACCTTAGTTATAAAATATACGTAATATATGTAATATTGGTATAGGACAGCGATGGCCTCAAGAGACTCATACAACCCTCCAAGACCGTTGCTAGGATTTAATTTCGGGAGGTTCAAAAGATTTTACAGCATGCAAGTCCGTAGCCAAGTCCCATTAAAAATTTAGTTTCGAGGATAGGCCTCTAAGATCCCCCTGTATACGGGGATGCCCCTCCCCATTAGATATCAAAGTACATTCTTCGCTTTAACTCTGTACCACGTAATATTCTTTAAAGCCACTATATCTACCCATGATATTTGAATTGGTACGCCACTGGTATATAGTTACTATAAAGAAAGGTAAGAATACTTTGTGCTCCATTGTACTTTCAAACACTTCCTTTTGTGGAATTTGGAAAAGCTTATTTCTACAGGGGTTCACTGAGGTTATGCTTGTTTTTAAACGGCTTTTACACAATATCACAGTAGCGTATGGAAGGGGAGTGAAAGGGACGATTAGGGGGACACGAGCCCCCCCCCCACTTGAATATCAAGACACATTGTTTTTTCTAAAACCGCATCAAATAATCTTCGTTAAAGACACTTGATCCTTCCGTGAGTTTTGAACTGACATGCTGCTGCAATACCGTATAAATATACCCAAGCCAGATACAAAAAGGTACCTGATATAGCACTTATTTGTAACACATAGTAGAATTTATAAGTTACGTTCACACGCACTTAATTTTTAAGAGAAATTTGGAAAATAATTTTTGACTTAAAACTGAAATTGAACTTTTTAAATTTTGAAATTAAACTTCATTTTCAAACTGAAAATATCAAGAGTTCCCATCAGTACGTTAAGTAGTCTGTCTACCTGTTTGTCCGTCTGTTTGTGCATGCATAATCAACATTTTGAAAAGTGACATTGCAATATAATGTGTTTTTGTTTTACTTAACATTTTTAACAAATTTTTACACATGAATTATTTTTAGTGACGGAAGTTATATGAAAAATATTCGTTACTTTTACAAATGTGTTGCTCATTGTTAGTAGATATTGTATATTATTAAAAAGGAAGTATATATAAATTATAAAAATAATTCCGTTTGGGTTCCAATCAAAAGCTTAGAGATTATTCACTTTAGTGTTTTAAAATTTTATTTTATTTTAACAACTGACTGACATTTACTTTGAATTACCAGGATAAGGAGTACAAGTATTAGAAGATCAAAAATATCTGTGAGATACTGCTCTTGTAAGTTGTTGAAAAATGGAATGATCCGTTCCCGATAAGAAAGCGTTAAAAGGTGGGAGTGGAGGATTCTAAGGGAACATCAGGAGCTTGTTTAAGTTGAAAGGTACAAAAAGCCTAACGCCCGAGCATATTATGATGAAGTAGTCACCTACATAGTTATAAACTGGGCCTGAAGGAGTAAGTATTCAAGAGATTCGGTTGCATCTTCATAATATGACAAGCACCATGGCCAAGGAGTTTTATTCAGTCTATAGAATTGGGAATTCGTTTAACCAATTCCAAGTCGAAAATAGTGAAATTTTGTTTGGATATATGGTGGAATTACCCCAGAGGATTTTCGAATTTTTGGGATAACAGTAGCTGTTGCAAAATTGACTGACATTTCCACTTAAAGATCAATACATTGTGTTTCCGTATGGTTGCTCTGGAGCCGTTTAATTTGAAAAGATAAATTTAGTTGTTGGTCTAGTTGTTAAAAGTCTAGTTGTTCTCTAGAAAGTTCTCTAGTTGTTCTCTAGAAAGTTCTCTAGTTGTTCTCTAAATCTAGTTGTTAAAAGTGCTTTATTATAATAGACGTTAGCGTTACGTTGAGCCCTGTGTGCCTGATGATCAGCAGTTACTTTGGCGTTGATTTCGCGATGTCAAAGCATCTTGTATTTGCTGGCTGAAGCATATTTAGAAGCTAAAATGTATGTAATTTGTCATAGTGTTAGAGAGCCAAGTAATGGGATGTACTGAGAAGCACAGTAAGACAGGATGGACCTCTCAAAGTATGGAAACTTGCTCTATAATATTGCCAAAGGTTTAGTTTATAGCTTTTCGCACGATAATTTCGGCACAGGATGAACAGATTTGCAAATAAAAGCATAGCAAAGTTTCGTATTGTGAAGGAGCAAATATTAAAGAGTCAATTAATTATTAAGAGTATTTCTCTTATGTTCCGATGATGTACGTTTATGATATAATATTATGTAATTATGTCATATTATAATGTGTATATTAAGTGCCAATATTATGTAATTATGTTATGATAATCATACACAGAGCTGATTTACATAGTTCTGCCTTCGAGGAAAGCAAGCTTGGGGTTAAACATGGTCTGAATACATATATCGCAGGTTAATTAAAAGCTGCATATTCACAAACTATCATCTACTGTAGCAAAATCTACCATTTCTCAATTACGCTATTGTAATCTAGTAATTTAACTATACATAATAAGCTTTATGCCTAACATCAACATTATTTTATGAAGTTGCATGTTGTAACAAAATGTTAATCAGACATTTGGCCTGCTTTGTAGTTCTTCCGAAGGCTTTCGAACACACTTGAATTTTTATCTGACAGCGCAGAAAAGAAAATTGGTGAAGTTTGTAAAATCACTAAGCCTACTGAAAAAAAATGGGAAAGGAAAAAATGCGGAAAAGAATGAACGTTAAAACCAAATAACTTAGGTCCAGAGGAAAGAGCAAACGATAGTAGATATATAAAAAAAGTACAGAATTTTGTACACGTCAAATATTAAGTACAATGCATAAACAAAATTGGAAAGGATAAAGGAATATTTCGAAATAATGAATGATCCAAGAATTCTCAAAAGTAAAATATTGAATAAAGAGTAAGACAACGTCATATGAAAACGTAAATGGAGGTTGGAACGAGCAATATGCTAGTATATGTTTGAAATTGATGATAAATAAACAAACGGACAAATAAAAAAAATTACGAGGGAAATGCATAATGCCTAACAATTATAAATATCACAAGAAAAATGTGATAATGTATGTTTTACACGGCTGAGTAGAACGATAGTCTATCATTCGTACAATCAAACTAACTTTCAACGAACATTTTAAGTCCTTTTAGGAATAAGAAAATTATATAAAAATGTTAGGTCCTAAACACAATGGAAAATGCTCGAAAAAATCCAATAATTACAAAATATCTGAATAAACAAAGACTGCGCTTCAATTTTTATTGTGATTGCTTTCTTACCGAACAGAATTCCGATTGTTTTAATTAAGGCAGAATTGATTTCAGTTTGTTACGAAAACAAAATAATTTCGTCACCGTCACTCAATAAATAATTAGTAAACTTTTACAAAAGCAATAAATATAGTTTTACTAATAATATTCAAACCGAAACCAATCAATTTTAACTTACGTAAATATTCATTAAAATAGAACGAATTCAAAATGCACTCAATCCGTTCCATAAAGTAATTTGTTTGTATTTTGAAAACAACGATAAAGTATTAAACTTTTTCTTCAATTACTTTCATGTAAATTTAACAATAAACAATGTTTTAAAATATCGTTTCCATAAATTTAGAGTTTGCGACAAATAATAAATCACAAACCTGAGGGCGCTTTTATCTGATCGGATTTCTTGAATTTAATTTTGGCGTATATGCATATTCCATAAATAATCTTTTTTTGCCAAGAACACAACTTTTTCTAAATAGAAGAATAAATAAAATTTTAAAAGGTTTTTATACCTATTTTTGAAAATGAAGAGTCAATTACTTTTGTAAAATTGATTGGCATTTCAATTTCTGTTACAGTAATCTTGCTATAATATCATTTGTTTGTGTTTAGTGTAGGTATTTGTGTCGTGTTTACTATAAATAATTTAGTAATTCAAAGTAATTTTAATTGAATAGAACAATAATTCTGAACTAGATTCTTATATAGTTTCGCATTTTTCATGGTCCTATAAATTAACATATGCAAATCCACTTCCATGAATAGCAAGGTATTTGTTTAATAACATTTACTGAAAATTTTTTCTTTTGCTTTTAATATTTTTACAAAATTATAGGCATTATTTAAATTATATATAAACGTTTCGTTCCATGCACAGCTATTTGTTTTCTGGTACATGCATTTACAGTGGAAGTATGAAGAAATCAAAAGGATTAATCTCTAAAAAGCGATTATCTCAACCTTGTACAGTAATCGCCATTGCCGTTCCCAATTAGCGCTCGTGTAAATTATTCGGAATAATTGACTTTTTCTTCTAAAGTAAATGAAAATGTGGATGAATCTAAAGGGTTCATCAGGTATATTTATTTCCCCACGAAAAAACACAAATAACTCACCCCGGAGTCTTTTCTGTGTTGCCCACTAATTGGCAAGTACGTTATCCCCGTGAATGGAAATAATATCTTATATTCTTTCATTTGAAAAAGAGAAAAATTGGCTCTCGAAACGTTGCTTTCAGAAAATTTCACGTTATTCATTTTACGAATAAATGGCATATTTAGCCAGTAATGCATTAAGAAATTTTCTATCAAAATTTGAAGTAGAGAATGTTTGCATACGATATAATTCAAATTAATAAACTGTCCTTTTGTTCTCCTGTGACGCCAACAAGAGAAATTATAGATTTTTCTAGAATGAATGCTAAAAATTACAGTAGAACCTCCATATAACGAAATGGACGGTTCCATAAAAAAAAATTTGTTATATAGAAAATTCGCTATGTGGAAACGATGTGTATTCATGAACCAGGGCAGGTCATTATGATACCAAAATTAAAATCCTGTTTTTCAGTTAACGACTGTTTCTCATAAATAACATTCAACCATTTAAAAATAGATGTTTTTAAGTGTGAAATATACATGCATATAAAAAAACGACTTTAATAATTCTTATCTCAAAGTGAAAACGGATTTAATGCTTCTTTTCTAAGCACGCATTCATGCTTTTTTAATAAAAAATTTCTAATATCCTGCTGCACGACAAATGGTAATGTTGATTCATCATAAAAATATTAGAACTCCTGTAAGAAATTTGCAAGGTCTGGATTTCTGGTAATGAAACGAGCAAAAAAGCGCGACAAGTACTACTATTCAAACAATACAGTGTATTCAAGGACAATTAGGGCCTGCTTCTAGCCTAACAGCTTTGCACTGTATGGGGCAACCAGACACAGGTGTTTGTGCTTAGGAAAACTCTTTATTAGGGATTTTAAAGTCCCTTAGGCTTGGTAAAAGGTTTATTTAGCAACGTTTTTGAGCACAATATAATTAAAAAATTATAAAATCGACGATCGTTTCGGACGATCAATGGTCGTCCTTCTTCTAGGACTGTAAAATGTCGAATAACACCAAGTGCGTGTTGCCGATTTCAGGCTGGTTAAGTTGCCACAAAAATAGGCTTTCCTCATTTTGTTTGATTGCCACGTATTTTAAAATCGTATTGTATTCCCAGGGTATTAGGGAACCCGATGTGGCTAACGTAACTGCTCTTTTCTGTTTTGGTCGTTAAAAATTTCGTTATATAAAAATTTATTTCGTTATATAGAAACACTTTCATATGAAATGGCAATGAGTATTTCCCAACGTTTCGCTGTATAGAGAAATATATGGAAGTTATGGAAGTTCGTCGCTATATGGAAGTTATGGAAGTTCGTCGCTATATGGAAGTTCGTTATATATAGGTTCTACTGTGTATATCACACGAAAAAAATAAAAAAAGGTTAATCATCTATTTCTCTCATTAGATCTCTATTTTCACGTAATTATCAGAAGTATGGTATAGCCTCTTTAGATACAATACCGCATACACGTACACACAATCTCGAATTTATCACCGACCTATTGAACTGGTTATCATTTGGCAACTAGATTTTTGCAATTTGTGGATAGAAAACCTTTTTTTTCTACTAGGTTTTAAGGTATTTTATGTTTTTTGAGATAAGCGAGCACCATTATTGGACCGCGACTAGGGCCCACCGCCATTTGTCAAGCCCTATATATATACATACACACACACACAGAGCTGTAGACAGGCTGGAGTTATAGCCGGCTAAGTCCCCTGGAAATGTAGTCAGCCCCAACCTGGAAAATATTTTTTCTCAAAAATCAAATATTGTAGAATTTTATTTAATTTTTTTTTGTTTTGTACGAAATTGCACATAACTGGAAATTTGACGTTAAAAATGGATTCGAAATAGCTCTCTACTGTAGATCTTGTGTATGTAATTTTTTTTACATAGGTTTGAGTCTTCATATATTTTATAATAAGGATAAGAGAAATTATAGAGAGGTATACTAAAATTTATAAGTTTTTAATGCAAAATTTATTTTAAGAAATTTATTTATTAATTTTAAATATATTAGTCTACTTATATATTTAGTGTTATTAAATATATTAATAAAATACATCAAAATATGTAAGAATTTTAAACCCCCGCTGCAGCCTTCTGAGTCCCTGTAACTTTTAGAGCCCTCCTGTAACAAGCGTCTAGTTACAGGCCTGTACACTTTGCATTGTTATGTGTAGTTATGTGAATTTTATATCTAATATGAAATTCAATTAATGTTATCATGACCTGCTATTATAAAAAGTAAATTTAAACGCTCATTTTAAACATTTAATGTATAAAACTTCCATTAGTATGGCTAGCTCTGAGGTCTTGGGGGTGGGGGTTAAATCACCTCTAGATCCCCTAATCTCACCTCTAAATGGATCAATCGTATAAAAACAATCTGGATGTGACAATCTGCATTACAATGCTTGGCTTTATACAAACGTAGGAGAGATTTTAAAGAAAATAAGTATGACAACACTTTACCCTTGATTAAGGAACATGAGAGGCAAAGAAGATAACTAATAAACTTACCTCAGAAGAGAATAGGGATAGCCAATCAAAGTAGATTGCGGAGTCGTCAAGGAGAATGGAGTGGCAATGGGATTAGAGAGCCTACCTACTGTGGGAAACTTTTCTTGGGAAAGTGCCGATCTAAATCACATTTCTAGTTCCTCTCTTTCTCTACGAGTTCAAATTGGTTGAGCCATGCAAATTTCTTCCCATTGATTTTATTGCCTCTCAAATCTTTTTGAATCAGCCTTCGTTTTAGAACTCTTTGTTTACGCGGGAAGTAGCTTAAGGGATGAAAATAAACCCAGCTAACTATCTGCTAATAGGGACCTTACTTCGAAATACAATTTAAAACCTTACACGAGCTTTAAATCTGAGATTATAATGCAATTACAATTGCCGGGCATGTCAATTACTATTAATTTAATGATAGGTAAAATAGCTAATTTGCGTACAACCGAGAATTTCGTCTGAAAAGGTAAGCTCTTTAACAACACGTCGTAGCAAGTAACTAAGCAAATGACGTTTAAATTGCAGACGGCGTTTTGCATATTATATGTCGTTATTTCGACTTTAATATACTGTCATAAACTTTTCATTTACACCAGTGGGGTATTAAAAAGTTTCTGAAATTTTATTTGCGGATCAATTCAATAATGCGAATTTAATTATTTCGTTTTAGTCATTATTTTGTTTGCTAATTACCATCATGTTAGAATAAATTATTATTATATATACTGCGTTTTCCATGTAAAGAAACGTTGAAGAATCTCACTTTCAACAGGATTACATGAATATTCAGATTTTAAAAAGGGATTTTAAGGTTGGGATTTTTGGTAGACTTTTGAAAATATATCATTATGGTTAATTCAATAATCGCTAATCATAATGATCAAGAAAAGATTATTGGGGATGTATTTCTAATGATAATTATAATGATTCTTCGTACAAATACCGAGTGAAATTAATTGCTTAGCGAAAATCAATAATAAAAAGTAGGATGCAGTTTTATAAAAGGAGCATTCTTTTTTCAAATAAAATATTCATTTTAATCACAAATATACTAACATTTAAAAAACTTACCCTGCACAATAAGGAAACGGAAGTAGAAGAGGTTATTACTATTATTTCTGACAACATAAATTTGTCAACTAGCAACGAAAATGTTTAATCGTGCATCATTTAGCAAAATAATATATGTAAAAGTAAATTTTTTATACTAATGCATATACTGAAATTGGATTTTATTAATACACGTAATGTTAGTTTGGTTTTAGATTATGGTTTTCTGAATGGAGAACCCACAATTTTACTGTTATCTTAGAATTTAACCATTAGGCACTAAACAGTCAAATTGCCAAATGGTGTTTCCTTTTAAAAAAAAAATAAAGCACTGGAAGTATATTTAAAAATATATTTGATTTCGTATTAACATATGGATTATATATATATATATATATATATTATACCATTTCTCCAAAACTTTTTACTTCAGCTTTACAGATGATTTTTCAGCTGATAAATTGGAATAACAAGGGAATAAAAATAAATGGTGAATATTTAAATCATCTGCGGTTTGCTGATGACATTGTTATTTTTTCAACGAACCCATTAGAACTCCAAGACATGGTACAGGAGCTCTCAACTAGAAGTAAAGAAGTTGGACTCAAGATGAACCTACAAAAAACTAAGATCATGTTCAATAATTTCGTAGAGGAAACAAAAATACAAGTTGACAACATTGAGCTAGAAATTGCTGATTCATATATTTACCTTGGCCAGCTGATTTCAATGGATGGCAACATTATGAAAGAACTCAACAGACGTATTAAACTTGGCTGGAGTGCATTTGGAAGAAACAGTTTTATCCTGAAGGGGAAATTGCCTTTGTGTCTAAAAAGAAAGGTCTTCAACCAGTGTGTATTGCCAGTCCTCTCTTATGGATCAGAGACATGGAGTCTAACAGTTGGAGCAATACGAAAGTTACAGACAACGCAAAGGAGCATGGAGAGGTGCATGCTTGGAATAACTAGGAGAGATCGAAAAAGAAACACTTGGGTGAGAGAGCAAACTAGAGTAGAGGACATCATTGTTAAAGTAAAAGGGCTGAAATGGCGATGGGCTGGGCATATTGCAAGAAGAACTGATCAACGATGGACAACAGAAATTCTGAACTGGATTCCAAGAGACCACCGAAGACCTAGAAAACGTCCTCAAACTAGATGGGTGGATGAAATAAGAAAACAGGTTGGGGTGACGTGGAAGCGAATTGCTCAGGATAGACTTGTGTGGAAAGCATTTGGAGAGACCTTCATCCAGCAGTGGATAGATAATGGTTGAATATGATGATGATGATATATATATATATATATCATCATTATCAAATTAATGTTTCTTTTGTGAGTCATTTCAGATTCTACGTATTCAAGTTTATATCAGGTTATATCTCATATTCCATGTAGGTATCATGCTCTGTATAGCAGCAAAAAAAGGTAGGGTTGGTGAATGTCAAAAGCAGGGAATACATGGTTAATATTCCAATCAATTTTGCCGGCAAACTTTTTTACTGAAATATAAGTAATAAACCTAGAATCTGAAGTGATACAAAAAAAGAAATATTAATTTAAATGTGGATGCTATTTTTAATAGATCTTCTCCTATAAAAGGTATTTCGAAAATGCACTACTTTCTGGTTATTGACGAGAAAGCTGTTGCTCAAACATTGACAAACATTAAACCGGTTTCAGAAAGGAATGATTTCGTGTCTGGAGAATGGGTGTTAGAAGAATATGATTCTAAATATTATCCAGGTAGAATATTTAACACAGTCGAAGAATCATATCGTGCAAGTACAATGATACCTACAGGGAAGACCTGGAAGTGTCCTAAAGAACTAGACAAGATTCTTTATAAAAAAGACAAGTTGTGAAAACAAATACGTTTTTCGGCTGTTGTACACCCTAGAAATCAGTTCATCTTCGAGGATTTGTTTTAGAAATTAATGAAATCTACTATTGTGTACGTATTTGTATTTTATATATATATATATTGCCGTATTTACATTCCCACAATGTCTTTCAAAAAGAGTGTAGCAATAGTAACCGAATTTTGGTAACAAGAATAACCGTAAAATTTCTTATTTAATAAAAAAATGTTGAATATTATAACTTTTAGGTAGCTACTATTTGATCATTAACATTTTTAATACAAGAAAATTCTAAGAAACTTAAAAATACTTATTCATGTTTTAGCAGAAATTGCCAGATTGAATGCCAAAAACGCCATGTCCTTTTTACGTAACAAGCGTAACCAAACTTCATACCATCCATTTTACGAAAGTACTAAATTCTCAAAATTTTTTTATACATGAATAGCAAAACTCGATATTTCCTCATAATTTAATGTAAAAAATTATAATTTTCTAAAAGGTCTGTAAGCAGGAATTGAAAATGTGTGTAAAAACATCAGTATAACCGCAACCAGAGTAATCGTGGAATTGCCAATTTCTCATTGCTTCCGTATTGCTGCCAAGAAATCATTTCGTTTAGAAATCTATTTCTAGACCCCTTGTGGTAGGGGAATCGAGACTGCTACCTAAAAATGTCGGAATGGAAAGAAGTAAGGGATGGTATTTTCTTCCGCTAGAAGGGGCCAAAATACGATGCAGTGACTGATAGCTATGTCAAGAGCACAAAAAGCTATGCCTTTTCGATTCAGAAGCGTTTAAATGGATTCATTTTCTGCAGCAGGATGTATAGAAATATATGAGAATAATCTTCTCTGCATCTCTTTTTATATTTGATGCAGCAAAGGGTGATTGAGAGAATCCCATTTCGGGAATATTTTTGATATTTCGGGCTCTTCGGTTTGATTCGCTTTAGAAAATAAACAATATTTATGAGGCGAATGTAACGGAAATTCTCACATCGCAATTGAGAAGTGAAGAGTAGAGATGGAAAGAACGAATCGTTTTTGGAAATTGAATCACCAAGTTTGACTTATTTTGAGTTCACTTTTTTGAGAAATTAATTGATCATTCAATAACCAAATAGACAGAAAGATATGTATTGTGAGGTGTGGGAGTTCAGTGGGGTCCATGCATATTTGAAAGTTAGCGGGGAATTTTACCATCTATTCGAAAGCTAAAGAAAACTTTTTATAAATTTTTGAATGCTAAAGAATTGAGATTCTCCACCCTTTTGAAAATGAATATTTCAAAAGTCTTCGTAAGGTTCTAATATGCAGTTGGTATTGAAGTCATAGCATAAAGATTATTGGCAAAATATCTTTATATATATATATATACACTGAAGTGCCAGAAAAACTGGTACAGGCGTGCGTATGCAAATAACGGAGCTTTGCAACCAATCAGCGTAGCGCGATACCGTCGGCAGCGCCTATATAAGACAAGAGATGTCTGGCAAAGCTGTTAGATCGGTTCTTGCCGCTACAATGGCAGGTTATCAAGATTTAAGTGATTTTGAACGTGGCGTTATAGTCGGCACAAGAGAGATGGGACATAGCATCTCCGAGATAGCGACAAAATTTGGATTTTCGCGTACGACCATTTCACGGGTATACCGTGAATATCAGGAATCCGGTAAAACATCAAATCTCCGACAGCGGTGCGGCCGGAAAAAGACCTTGAAAGAACGGGACCTTCGACGACTGACGAGAATCGTTAAACGAGATAGACGTGCAACACTTCCTCAAATTGCCGCGGATTTCAATGCTGGGGCATCAACAAGTGTCAGCGTGCGAACTGTTCAACGAACCATCATTAATATGGGCTTTCGGAGACGAAGGTCCACTCGTGTACCATTGTTGACTGCACGGCACAAAGCTTTACGCCTCGTCTGGGTCCGCCAACACCGCCATTGGACTGTTGATGACTGGAAACACGTTGCCTGGTCTGACGAGTCTCGTTTCCAATTGCATCAGGCGGATGGACGTGTACGGGTATGGAGACAACCTCATGAATCCATGGACCCTACATGTCAACAGGGGACTGTTCAAGCTGGTGGAGCTTCTGTGATGGTATGGGGCGTGTGCAGTTGGCGTGATATGGGACCCCTGATACGTCTAGAGACAACTCTGACAGGTGACAGGTACGTAAGCATCATGTCCGATCACCTACACCCATTCATGTCCATTGTGCATTCCGACGGACTTGGACAATTTCAGCATGATAATGCGACACCCCACACATCGAGAGTTGCTACCGAGTGGCTCCAGGAACACTCTTCTGACTTTAGACACTTCCATTGGCCACCTAAATCGCCAGACATGAACATTATCGAGCAACGTGCTATTCAGAAGAGATCTTCACCACTTTGAACTTCTATGGATTTGTGGACTGCCCTGCAGGATCAGTTTGGGAGGTCGAAAACCTCAAGTTCTTCGGTTTCGCTTGCGGACTCAATGACAAATAATCTGTGGAAAATAGAAACTTAACTGTAGAAAATAGAAACTTAACTGTAGAAAATAGAAACTTAACTGTAGAAAATAGAAACTTAACTGTAGAAAATAGAAACTTAACTGTAGAAAATAGAAACGTAGAAAATAGAAAATAGAACACCAATAACTGTAAAAAATATAAAACCAATAACAGTAAAAATAACAAATAAATTGAAGAAAATAAAAAATAAATAATCTGTAAAAAAATTTAAATCAATAACTAAGAGACATTTTTATTCAATAACGTTTTATTTACAAAACATTATTTTCAAATTTCATATGAGTAATCATTATCCATACTGATTAAGGAAGCTTATTAGATAACATCATTGCTTGTGTAATAAATTCAGCAGAAACGAAATTCTAAAAATTTCTTTTTCAAAAGAAAATATGAGATTATGGCGTCGCTCACTGTTTCAAGGTTTTGTCTAGAAATGCTTTAATCTACGATTATACTTATCTAGATTTTTCTATCAATTATCTAACAGCATGGCTAAAATATGTTCTGCATTTAAATATTACATAAATAAATATTTTTGACGACAATAGTTTAAATTATGCTAACTGTGTCATTTGTGGGGCATAATCACGGATACCTCAAACAACAAAACTTTTCTCGACAGATTCAGCAAACATTCATAGGGAGAATTATTTTAAAATTCACTGCGCTTCAATACCACGACGGGCAGCGAAATACAGCTACAACGAAGGAAGAACCATTCCGAACTGCACACATGATTGCAATTTTTTTGAACAATAAATATATTCTTTTGATCTGAAAATATTCTCATGTCTTATCTGTTAACTAACCAGGCTTCTCCATAAGCATCCGGCGAATCTTTGCATTCAGTGTATGAATAAGAAGTTTGTAATATATATATTAGCTAAATCTGATGAATACAGCACAAGATGTTTAAACATTAAAACATTCATAGAATTTTTGGATAAATACTAACAAATTTTATATTGCAATGATTGTTGTCATTATACATCTTTATTTTTCCCTTCTGTACAACGTATTTTAAAATTCCCAACAATAAAATCAAACAAATTTTTCTCTAAATTTCTTTAAAAGTAGAATGTAAAATATTTTTAACAAATGTACAAAAGTGTGGGGTACGGGTTAAAAAACACGAGTCTTATCAGCTGATGATTTTCGATACGAATAAACTTTTTAATTTGTTGTAAGCCCACAACTTCTTAATATAATTTATTTACCCACAGAGAAGCGCAGGAGATTCCACACATGTTTTACGTTGAGGAATAAGAACTGTTTGTCTGCAGAAAATGCATTTGTATATCCCGCTACTCTAGAAAGGGTGTATTTTTTGGTTTTACGGCTCAAAGACTACAGTGGTCATGCTGCGCCGGGACCTACTGTTTTCCGAGGAATCCGAACCTCTTAAGGCCTAGGGAACCAAACCCCGGACTACAGTGAGCAGTGCGATCTTTATGAGATCTCTGAGTAAGCGTTCTTTTTGCACTGCTGGGAGTCGAACCCGGATTAGCCGCGCAATAGGAGAACGCGTTACCACACTGCGCCACCGCAGGGCTTAGAAAGGATGATTTCGTGGAGTGTGAAAGTACGTACGTGGTTTGAATGTATGTTTATCTTCTTTCCTTTTGCGCTTATATTTTTTACATTTCCTTGTTTCATAATTTTGTTTTCTTATTCTGAAGTATTTCTTTGTTGGTAGCGAAGGAAAATACTCTTCGCTACTTACTTCGCTACTACTCTTCGCTACTTACTTCGCTACTACTTGATAATAGGGGATAGTTTTAAAGAAATCGTTATAACACGAAAGCATTTAATTTTTATTTTGTTCCACATATTGCTAACATAAATTGACTTTCCAAAATGAACAATTTTCTTTCTCTTAAAAATACAAAATAATTACAAAAGGATTATATGCACATTTTTTTATACAAATAAATATACATATATTTATTTATAGAAATAAATTAAACATTTTAAAAGCTAAACATTAAACTGTAATTCTGCAGTAGGTTCCAGCATATTGCAATATACATATCATTGAACTGGTCGATCTTCTAGATAAGAAGAGAACGGCCATTTTAGAATATACTCTCCAAACACAGTTCTTTTTACCTCTATGATATGAATTATAAAAGAAACTTTGGACAAATAAATCTGCCAAACCAGACAAACTGGACTACCAAATCAGACAGACCCAAGAAATCAGTGAAAAATCTCTGCAGAACGCATTTCCTGACATTACAGTTTCCTTCAACTACATGCCGTCGCAGCCTTTCACTTAGAAACTGAACTTTACTACCTAACCAAAGATATATATAGATTTGAAATCTATACCAACCCAAATTGTATCCATTTCGGGAGCGACAAGAAAATGAATACATCTCATCTCAGAGAGTGCCAGACGGTGACTGTGAACATATATGAAAGGTATTGTTAAGCCAGAGAAAGAGAACGACTCCAAAACCTTCAGATCGTTTGAAGATGTTTGCTTTTTGAAATTTAATATTTTTTTATGTATTTTTCCCGCTTGTTTCACAAAAATGTCCCTATGCGGCGCATACTCTTCAGAAGTTAGCAAATGAATTATTTTCAATTGTTACTGTTAAAAAATGCATGAAGGAAGAAAAGGAAGGATATCTATTTAGAAAGTTAATTATATTTTGTAATGGTAATTTCCCATTACAAGTGAAATGGTTATCTAACTGGGCATTACGAGACGCATGTGTCGGGAACTGTCGATAAAATTACTTGGTTTTAAATGTTTCATATTCGATGCGACGTCAGCTAGGCGTATAAAGTTGTTGTGTACGAGTGAAAAGGCGCTCAGAATCAAGCTTACTTGCTTGGCTCTCAGTGGTAGCAGCAGTAGCGTGAGACAGAACTAGCTATGGCTTGAGTTAGTGTTTGAGCTGTTGGCTCGACGCCGACATGTGTCGGACGAGCGCAAGTGACGGGAAAGCTGGTTCCAGTATCAACCTAGGACGGCCCATGTATTACTGAAATCGTTAGTACTCCGAAGGAGTTAACTGCTTAGCCGCTTATGAAGTTTTTGTTAGTCACAGATAACATTTTAGTTATGTAGGTAGTAGATAGAAGGCGTAGCAATACCTTATATCCCCATATGTTTGTTGCTACTGGTTGGTGTAAGCTTCGTGACGTTGTTAGCAATTCAATCATTTGACTCCATCAAAGTAAACATTAACTATTTATTAACAAAACACAACTTAAACTTAAAAGCAAACTAAACGTAGAACATAACTTAAGATAAAATGAGAAGCATGCGTATCGTAGCTGCTATAGCCCTTGCTCTTGCGCCACACACAAGATACGATCACAGGCTTCATACTATTGCATTGCCGTTTTGCGCTTGAGCTCTGATGCAGTGCGTTGTCTATTCGTTACTAGTTCGTTCGTAAATATGCTAATCATGTCCGACCGCGACAGTTACGAGCCTTAGGTCAGTTATCTGCCTAGAAGTGAATCTGCTGAGCACTGTGCAATAGTTCGAGAAGGCTTCCTGGTCTTCTAAAGGAGTTTTGAAGAACCTCGCTGACGAACCCTCCTATGTGCTTCACTGAAGCGAGTTAACGACTGTCTATGCGCTCCACTGGTTGACGAACGTTCGATTCCGAGGGGAGTGTATCAACTGAATTGCTTGGAGTATTGAAGCTATGGAAGTTCGGAAGTGGAACTACGATGCACTCAATGGTAAGTATTGTTTTCTATTTAACTTTTGTACTATGGAGTTTACTGAAGAACGATGTTTATATTCAAGGTATTTTATGGTCGTCTTAGGGTTTGGTATTTTAAGTTGAGTTGTCAGATTTAAACTAATCTCTCGAATATAATAGTACATAATAAACTATTTAAACACGACTACCACAGTTAAAATTATTTAATTAGGTGGATGACGATCGTTTCGGCAGTGAATGACTGCCTTTGTCGAATCCAGTTACAAAAGTGAAGGTAAACTTTACCGCACTAGGCGTATAAACACATATTGCCATCTATATTTATGGATCTCCATAAATAAAGATGGCAATATACACCAAGTGCGGTGAAGTTTATCTTCACTTTTGTAACTGGATCCGAGAAAGGCAGTCATTCACTGCCGAAACGTTTGTCAGCCACCTAATTAAATATTTTTAACTGTGGTAGTCGTGCTTAAATAGTTTATTATAGTTTTAGCACAGTGTTTCACGTTATTAATTAATAATAGTAAACAGTAATTAATCTTAGAAATTGTATAATTAATTCGTGTTGTAGAAATTGTTTTCACTAACCTTGAGTTGTAGCCATATTGCGCTGAGGTCGAAGTGTATTTAGTAATAAGTGAGTAATGGGTTTTCTTAGATCCACGTAACTGCTCTTAATTCCAGAAATTACGTAGTGTAATTACAAATTACCGTTGTGAGCTGTTATAGCAAGACTGAGTGGACGGATTAACTTTTAGAAGCGACTTCTTCGTACATACCTGATTAGCTATGGGCCTGGGAGCCCAGATTAGGAAACTCCATTAACTTTTAATCTATTATTAATATTTGTTTAGATATTCCCACTTTTATAGTTCTAAGAGAATTTATTAATCATTTCAGCCACGTGTAAGGGACAGGCTCCATTCAGGGATAACCCGAAATATCCATTTAAAGAGAATCTTACTGAAAATTATTTGACTTTTGATGGAAAGATTTACGTTGTACTTAATTAACTCGCTTTAATAAAACAGAGTGATATTGTCAATTGGTTTGATTGTTGATTTGTGTCTGATCGTCTGGCCGTAAATTATAATATCTATGTAATGTTTTTTTGACTTAACTGAATGCTAAGTTGAGATAGGAAAGCGTTAAAATTTATCTTGAATTTTTTTCCTTTCATGTGAAGGGAGGGTTTTAAAAAAATTAGAAAGAAAATATTTCGAAATAATACAAAAATATCGAGGCTAAAATAAAATAATTTTTTGAATAAGGACGAATATAAAATATAAATTGCTTCTTTGTTCCTTCAAGTACACAAGAACAGCTTGGAAAGAATAATGGAAGAGAAATAAAAAGGGAGGACGATCTCATTAAAACGGAGCATTAGCATTTATTTGAGAATAACTGGAGATAAAAGATGAAAAAAATAAGGAAACTTTTCATATAATGGCTTACCCAATATTCTTTTTAACAGTATTGTAATCATAGCGGAATATTTTCAACCTACTAGTAAAAGTGAATTTGTAATAAATACGAGCGTTTATAATTGGTTTATCAAACCTGTAGCAAAAATGATTGATCTTTGGTACCAGTGTTGTAAAATGAGAAATATTCCCCGTTAAAAGGAAAAATATGTTTGGATGAAATCACAATTTTTTCTTTTCAGTGTTAGTTTGCATCCCTTAAATTGAGATGGTTTTAAATACCTGGAAATCGTTTTCAAATACCTGGATATTTGCTTACAATATCTTATTATTTTTTTACAATACCTTATCATCGTTTTACAATATCACATTTATTTACAATATCTAATTATTGTTTTACAATACAATTTTATTGCTTTTCAATAACTTGTTATTGTTTTACAATATCTTCTTTTTAACGAAACAATACAGAGTTTCACCAGGAGATTCCATAACAAACAGTTATTTCGACACTGGCGTAAGGTTTAAAAACACGACGTTTCGGGAGCCAACTGCTCCCTTTGTCAAGTGAAGGCAGAATGAAGAGTTCGTGAAAGTCCTAAGCTTATATACCCGCATGTTGGGAATCCCCATCTGACGCCATTTGGTGCGGAGCATTTCCAGCTGGGGAAACCCCAATCGGGGAAACCCTCGCCGGGAAAGCCCCCGCACCCGACGATGTCAGATGAACACCCCCAACTCGAGGTTTTGCAAAAATCCTGTAAGGTTCTGGTAGAGGTTTTGCGATGTTTATTGCACGACTCCTCAAACCGTAGGTTTCCCATGATTCCAGAAAAAGTCTACTCCCCAGATTCGTCACATTCTGATGTAATATTTTCATCGAATGCCAATCTGGTTCGTGACCCTCCCTGAAGACATGTTCAGCCAACTGGTTTGAATCGTCTCCCCTAGCTACCGCACGCATATGCTCCTTCCCTCGTAGACGTATCGATCTTCCCGTCTGTCCAACATACACCTCCTCACAACTGTGAACAATAGCTCCGCACCAAATGACGTCAGATGGGGATTCCCAACATGCGGGTATATAAGCTTAGGACTTTCACGAACTCTTCATTCTGCCTTCACTTGACAAAGGGAGCAGTTGGCTCCCGAAACGTCGTGTTTTTTAAACCTTACGCCAGTGTCGAAATAACTGTTTGTTATCTTCGTTTTGTTATATAATATCGTTTTATTGCTTTTCAATAGCTTGTTATTGTTACACAATATCTTCTTATTGTTTCACAATATCTTATTATTATTTTACAATATCTGAAGATTATTTTATGTCACCTGGAGAGTGTTTCACAAAATATTGATTACGAGAGCTAGATCGAAAGTGAAAATGATTAGAATGAAAAGTTTTGGGCTTGCTGCAGGTTAGTTACATAAAAGTATTTTTTGAAAATTAAAGAAAAAAATTCAACATAAAATTCAGCTCCGGAAAATTTTTCCACTGAATGACATTGAACGTTCTTAAACTTACATTAACCTGAACATTAAATATTTCTAGCGAACCTAAATATAGGAATATCGAGTTCTGAATAAGCGTAAATTTTCATTTGTTGAATACTTTCTTCTCGCATTCTGTAAATTTTATTTTCCTAGCAAAAAAATACGAACGATGTTGATAAAAACATCAGCATACGCCGTATTGAGTCTTTGTATGGGACTTTGTCTTTTAATTTGTACTCTAAATGTTTTTACAACAAGGCAATACGGGAACAAAACGGGGCAGCATTTTGAGTGTATTAGACTGAAGAAAAATATATATGTACCGATGTTTATACCTTTGTACTTTATTTCTTACCAATGAGTTTATAGTATTCTTCCATATTACTTGCGCTTGTTAATAACGTTTTCCGCATGTGCGAAAGTCGTTTGATAAATTAATGAATAAAAAAATAACGGTTCAAAAGGTCATATACTCACAAATATAAAATATCCAATGAAAAACCCTTTTAAACCATTAATGGATAAACCTTATCAGAAAGATTTCAAAGCAAATTAATGGTACAAAAATTTTTGTTTATAATAATAATAACTGAAACTACGTGTATGAATGAAAGCGTTTTTCAATTTTTTTTTATTTAAAAAAAGCCAATTGAAACCGCAATTCTAGTGTTCACCAAAGCATCGGCTTAAATATCGATGATGAATTAATAATATTTCGCATTGGCATGCTTTGTGTGTTGATGAAACATCATTAATTTACGAAGAATTCTATAACAAATGGGGAATACATCACATCATTAATCTGCGCTACAAGATCGATGTTGCACTTAATCGATTATAAATGAAACCATTGTTAGTTAAATGAGCTTTGTTCAATATAACCAAGTTGTGTATTAATTACCTTTTCGATAGAGCTAAAAAAACCAGAAATGTCGATAATTTGTAGTATTAAATATCAATTATGCCTGTTTAAACTATGATGGATTCTATAAATTAAAGAATAAACAGAAAAATCATAATAATTTAAGAAATGCGCAGTTATTTCTTTGAAATCAATGAGTATCATACGTAAAATAAAGATTTTCAGAAATTGAATATAAATTATTTATGAAAAGTACAATTTTATGAAGAGGGTACTAAAAAAATGCATATTTTGAAATGTTTTATATTCTCTTAAGCAATTTACTCTCATATATAAAGCATAAGAAATTGTAATTTGTCGTCCCGAAGGGAAGTAAATGTGAGAAATGGTATATCTATTCTGTTATTCTTCCTATTCTACTACCTTATTCTACTTTTCTGAGCTTTTTTTTTCCTTATTCAAACTTACTGAAACTTAAGTTCTGTTTTCTTAATTGAGAGAGATATTCAGGGTGGGAGAATGTCAAATTTCAAGTACTATTTTCACAATCTCCTGAAAGTTCCGCATATTTAAGGGGACATAGCAGTTTTAACTACTTAAAATAGCCCAAAATGCCACCTTTTTTCGCAAAATTTTGAAAAATCTGCTTATGCAAAATACAGCAAAGCAGGCGAGAACACGCTGAAACTAACCTTGTTTGTAAACAACAAATAAAGTTGATCATAATTGTTTAATATTTTATACACTATAACTCTAACCAAATTTATTAATTTTTACGTAAAAATTAATCGAAGACACTTATTTTTGATCTATGGTAGTAAGTAAAATTACGTTTATACTTATTTCGGTCCCTTTAAATCAAGTCTAGATATACATGGTCTCACAGACTTAACGATAACTTAGGAATTGCTCAAAGAAACCGGTAATTTTGGTATTAAAATAGTCACAGAAAATCAAAAAAATTTTGAAAAGTTAAAAGAAATGAATGTTTTGAAGCTTTAAAACTCCTACCCTAGTACCCTACTCCTAACCTGTGCCCTAGTGTAATTAAAGAATAGTGCTAGGACGTTTCCGCTGAAAACGTCTTGTCGGTCAATGAACAGCGGTTTATAATCCATTTATTTCATTTAGGGTCCAACGGCATAAAAAATTATAAATGAATTTGTCCGGACATCATTTTCCAGTTTCTTCTGTATTTTAAAAAATTTCTCTCAGAATCATTTGTCATAAATATTTCGCAGCTTCCAATACCAGCACTATTATATAAATTATTGAAATTTAAAAGTAATTTATTTGTCAATTTTGAATCTTTGAGTTTGCAACGTGATTTAAATAGCGTATAAAAGCGCCAAATTTATGAAAATTTTGGAAAGTCTCTAAAGTGAAAAAAGCCGTATATGAGGTCAAGCGTGTTTCAACCGGAGATAGGAAAAAAACATAGGCAATAATAATTAACATATTTCATACGTTATTTCAGTCCCTCTTAACTATATTTTATATTTCTTTATTTGTTTTCCACTAATTTCGGGAGGATCCGGCACCTCGATTTCTTTTTAAAGGGGAGGGGGGCGACAAAGGGGCTTGGATACCTAGAGTTGCGCCCTGGTATTGGGCCCTTCTTGTTTAACCTTCACACAATCACTATTATTAGCATAATAGTTAGTGGCGGAACTTTGTATTTAACCCTTTGCACTCCAGGCTATTTAGCCAAAGGAATTCAAAGCCATATATTGAATGCCGCTCCAGCAGGGCCAGTGGAGTCAAAGGTATAAAACACAGATTGATTGTCTCAAGAATTTCATTAAAACATACGATATTAACTTATAGTATGTCTGTTGCTGATGAAAATTAATGGCACTAGTTTGACATTACAAATAATAATACAATTACTATACGATTATAATAATAATACAATTACAGTACGTATATCGAGAACGAAACGAGGAAAAAAACAGAAGGGCATTTTGACTATATAGTCATGAACTGGTCTTCATTAAGAGATAAAAGGAGTTTCATGCCCTTGTAAAGACCAGAGCATAACTGGTCGAAATACCATTGAATTTTTCTTCGTCTTATACTCAATAAGTACGTTGTGGTTTGTATTATTATTTTTGATTTCGATATTGTGTAGTACGTCATTAAATATT
>QLNU02015359.1:13558151-13582933 GCA_006491805.2 Dysdera silvatica
TCTCTTAATTATGTGCGGGCGCAGAGGACAGCGAGAAAAACGCACATAAGTGGGAGACGCACATAAGCGAAAAACCACAAAAGGGAGCTTAAAAGTGAAACAACAATACATTGTGCTACATTATATTGTTAATTAATACTACGTATATATACACTACTGAGAAATGTAAATAAAATTAGTTTTAAAATGCAATGCATTTATTTTTTAATGAATTACTCTACTGCTTATTGTTTAAGAACACAAAGAAAATGGAAATGCTTACATACCCAAATTTCATTTTACTCCTATTACAACCTTCTTACAAAATAATTTACAATCGAGGATTGTTTTTGTTTTCGTGAATTTTCAAAATGAGTGTTTCCAAGTCCATCAAAACGTGAAAAAGTTCCTTCACTTCCTGGATTTAACTGAAAATAGTCACGCAGTATTTCTAATGCTTCTGACGCTACTGTGTAAGTTGGAGGAACTTTTGCCACATTTTCTTCATCATCGTCGTTCCTCCACCTCTCCATCTTTGTCATCACCATTTACTTCAGCTGCAATGTCTCCAATTTCCCGCAATTGAGCTGTGATTACATTTTCATCTACATCAATGAATTCGTTGAAAGTACACGTAGCGAGTCCACCAGATACGGTATGCCAATCTTCTTCGTTTATGTCATTTTCACTTTTATTTTCCGGCTTCTCACATTCATTTTCTGCTGGAAACGATAATTCTGCTTTCTTAAAGCAGCTTCTAATATACTTGTCGGTGACGTTTCTCCATGATGAGCACAACGTATGAATTGCATCAAGGACGGCAACTTGCTTCAATTCGTCTTTTGTTGCATTTTTTGTTTGTAAAGTAGCCAGAAGTCCACGGATTAAAGTTTTTCTATAGTGCACGTTCACACAACGAATGATACTAAGATCCAAAGGCTGAATCTTGCTCATGCAATTCGCAGGAAAAACACAACGTTCATGTTGTTGAAAGTTGGAAAACTTTGTGGGTGGGCAAGACACTGATCCACGAATAAGAGAATTTTCCGTTTCCCTTTTTCCATTTTCCTGTCGAATTTGCGAAGGAAATCCAAGGAAATGCGCAATATTATCCACGCCGTTTCGTTGCTAGTGTAGTCGTAAGGAAGCTTCTTCACGTTCTTAAAACAGCGAAGTTTGTTTGATTTGCAAATAACCAATGGCGGGGATTTTTCCGAACCATCTTTGTCGTTGCAACACAGCAAGACAGTTAGTCTTTCTTTACTTTTTTCCCACCGTAGCATGGTTTTTCCTTGAATGTTAAGGTTAGAATTAAATTCCAACTTAAATTTATTGTCGCAAATTAAATATTGCGGTGAGTGTAAAGGAAGGCTTGTGATATAACTGAAGAACCACAATATTTGCCTAAACTTTTCAACAGATCAAAACTAAAAATTTTCTGGGGAAGGGTCTTGGAAACCACCCCTTTCGTAATAATATTCTGGATCCGCCCTTGAATGCAAAGTGTTTCAAATCAATGTTAGTTTTATTAAAGCCCTAGCATTTAGTTTGATGAAAAACTGCTTCATACACAAAGCCGTAGACAGGAGTTTCTACAGAGGGCTCTGAAAATCACAGGGGTTTCTAAAAGTTACAGAGGACTTAAAATTCCTTTATTTTCTGCTGTATTTCATTAATATAGTTGCTACATAAAAAGGTTAAACACTGGTAAAATAGCAATGAAAAAGATCACTCAAGCTTTCGGACGCATCAGCAGCAGTCCTTCATCAGGAGTAATGACGATGTTATGTTTCTGTCTCTTTTTTTATACTTGAAATTTCTGGAAAGTAGTATAGTTGCTAATGCTAAATGTCTATAATATATTTAGCATTCAAAAATAAATTTTTTCATATAAAGTTTGCAATGAAAAATTATAAAAATAGACTAAAATTTATAATTTATTTTATTTCTACTACAGTGCATACAAAGACGTAAACCTCTGTAAAAAAAAAGCATGTTGTACATAAGATTCACCGTACGAATCTATTTCTATTTTATTAACGCATTCGTAAGGCAAAAGAACAATTTTAATTGTCGTGTAAAATTTCATATAAATCAAAACATTTAAAATAAAATTCTAAAATTATTTTGAGAAAAAATATTTTGAAGCGGAATTCGACTATATTTCCAAGGGAAGTTCAGCCTCCTTTAGCCCCGTTCTGTCAACGGCCCTGCCTTTACATTCAGGACATATGCAAATGGACTGCCTTATAGCTATACATATCGCCGATAAATCTATTAAAATCCTGTTCCAATTCGAAGCAATAATATTTAAAGGCAAATTTGTGAACCGCAGTAAAAATGTCGATTTAATAAAAATGCTAATATCCTTTTACTTGCGTTCCTCTTAAAAAGGCTTTAGTTTCCTACGTTGACATGCTTTTAAAATTGAAGTCGAAACATTAAATCATAAAGCTTCAAATTTACGTTTTCACCAATCCTGGCTACATATTCGTAACGCTTTCTCAACATCGAAGCAAGTTTTAGGAAATCTTAGATGCCGAAAAAGTATATAAAGCTGGAAAAAGGTAATTTCTAGCGACGGATCCGAAATCCTGGAAGATATAAGTCCTTAAGAGCACCATTAAGTTACTGCTTTTTTCGAGAAGAAGAGTTTGCTTTTGCAGTTTACCTTCAGCAAAATAGAGTTGCGAGGAGGTTAGCTTAGAGCTTATCTGCAGTTTCATCTCCCTCACAGAGAAGGATACTCTTAGCAAATTTGTATCTCAAGAAATGGAAGCAAATATTTGAGCTTACTCGACTTCGTTTTACGAATGCCTCAGCATAAAAAATATTTCAAGTCCATCTTTGATACATGATTTAGCGAGCGAAACAGTATTTTCAAATGTGCTTGACTTAAAACTGGAATACCACCTTGTAAGAAAATGAATCCCTCTAGCTATCGTTTCACGTCTTGAAGAACTCTTTTCTAATTTTTCCACCTCGTCCTTTTTTCAGATTTTATTTCAGGAATTTTGGAATTTTTTATGAAAAACTTTCGCATACTAAACATATTTGTTATTATTTCATATATATGGATGTAATATACATCACGGATTGCATAAATATAATTTGGGGTAACATATATATCCCTTTACTCTGTTTATATGATTTTTTTATTTCAACAATTTATGTTATCTGTTTATGTGGGTATTAAACGGTACCGCAGGTTTTAAATTTAAGGCATTTTTCGAGTGACCGTCGCAAAGAGATCACTCCGGCTAGATTTTGCATCGGCCGTGCACGCTTCTCCCTATATAGCTATATCCCTATATTGTTCTTTAAATCATTTTGTGTGGATATTAACGTATTATTACAGGAGAATATTAGTTTGCCAAATATATTCTGTGTATTTGTACAAAGTAAGCATGGGTAGAGAAAAAAAAAGCCAGACGACGTTTTATGGGTTTAGGCGCCATAGCCAGGCTAAAATAAACCATGAAAATCCCATAAAATGTCAACTTTGATTAGGGGCTTGTTTGTCAATTCTACTATCGTAAACTCAGGGCGTAGTTAAACTCAAAAACAGTAGACCGCCCCGCGAAAGGAAACCTATCAGAGATCAGCAGTATAGTTTGTATATATAGCAACAGGCAAATGTACTGGCAAAACGAATAATCCTGTGAGTGGATTGTGTAATTTAATTTCATTGACTTGAGGGTCGTGCTGGGGATAGTAAGAGAAGAAAACGGAGAAGAGCGGGAGCAGCGTACGGAAAAGGACGTCTCAATTTGACGTGAACTTGGAGTTCGGTCGGAGACTTCAAGGCAAGCAAAGTCGCAGGTGGGAAGACTCACAACCTTCCTACTTGAAAGTATCGCACGGGCTCCACTTGGAAAGTTTTTATTAAAGCTCCAAAAATTCTCGATTCGCTCACGAGCTACAAAATCATACGCATCAGCTGCGTAGAGTTATATTCATTGCCACTGCAGAGTGAAGAATTCCGGCTGACTATAATTATTCATCGTTGATTTTCGCATCAGCAAATCCCGATGTTTGTCCAAAAAATACGTAGAGTCCCACTGAACTGATGCAGCAGCATCCTGTCTGTTCATCGTTGCTTTTCGCATCATCAGAGCTAACGTTTATTCATAAATACGCCGAGTCCTGCTGAACTGACGCCGAAGAATCCCGGCTGTTCATCGTTGCTTTCGCATCAGCAGAGCCTGACGTTTGTCCATAAAATACACCTAGTCCTACTGAACCGACGCAGCACCATGCCAACTATTCATCGTTGTTTTCCCGCACCTGCAGAGCTTGACGTTTGTCCGTAAAATACGCCGAGTCCTACTGAACTGACGCAGGGGCATCCCGCTTTTCATCGTTGTTTTTCGCACCAGCAGAGCCTGACGTTTGTCCGTAAAATACGCAGAGTCCTACTGAACCGACGCAGAAGCATCCCAGCTGTTCATTGTTATTTTTCCGCACTAGCAGAGCCTAACGTTTTCCTTAAAATACGCCAAGTCCGGCAGGAGTGGAGCAGCAACATCCCCGCAGCCCCGTAAATGTTTTCTCATCAGAAATTGGACTTTGAAGTGCACGACGTAGTACTCATGCAACAGAACTACAATCACATGAATGCAACACCCCATCATAACAGTCGCACGTGAGTCAATATCCATTTATTCTAATTTGTACGAGGTGTACCATTATTTAGGTTTAATTTGAAAATTAGGTTATGACGTTCGTTGTTCTTGTACCATAAAAATACAACCGAACTAGTTTTCATTTTTCTACCAATTCGATGCATTCTATACTATTCTACATGTCTCTCAGGGCAGATAGAAATATGTGTCGCGTATGGTTTGCTTGTTAATGTGAATTTTACGACGCAAGGATAATGCTATGTTGGGATCTACAGTTCCCGAGGAATTCGAACCCCTTTTAGCCTAGGGAACTAACAATCGAACCATGGTGTGCAGTTAGTCCTTAATCATGCCCTTTGGCGCAGTAGGGAGCCGAACCTGGAATTATCGCGCGCCAGGCGAAGCCATTACCATTGCATCACCGCAATCCACTTATACTACTAGGTGCTCAGTATCCTTGGCGGTACTTGGCGGTACAAACGCGGTATATTTTTTTTTATATACCATATTTACCACAGCAATTAATATAACCCTGATATATGCCTATCCGCACGAACAATAAAATTAAGACCAAATAATAATTTTTTTTCTTACGCCTACCATTAGTGGGTAACTTAACAACATTGGCGATTGGCGGTTTTTAAATGTCAGCTGGTGGCGCCATATTGGCAGTCATGTCTCCGTAGGGGCATCATATAGGTGACTGACATTGGCTGTGTGCCAAATCAGTCAGTGACCGAATCTTTTAACGAGTCGGTTCGGTTACGATAGATGGGAAATCACGTTCAATGGTTCGTTTTGTGAACGATTGGAACATCTCTGACAAACGTCATCCCACTCTATATTTGCACACGGCCAAGCTGATATCGTGGCAGATGCGTATAGAAACACTTGCATACGTCTATTATTCGGTGACATTTGCGTAAATGGTCGTGCCAGACAAGTTGAAAAGGTGACACCTATTTGTTTGACGCCAAATTATTCACCCAACCAATGTTCCCCTCTTCCTAAATAAGAAATAAGTTTACATTCTTAAAAATCAGATGTCTAAATATAATGATAATAGGAGGTTGGAGTGTTTAAATGTTACATTAAGGAAATTTTCCTCTTGACTTTTGCAGGTAAAATTTATCTTTTGTCTTTTCTCATTAAAAGAATTTTTATTCGGTCTTTCTTTATATATGTTTCATTTATTCCAATTTTGACACGTTTCTTAATATTTTGATCCTTTTTAAATTTCTGTAACATTGAAAATTTCGTCATCTAATGTTAAATATTTTCTAGATTGTTTTTCCTTTGCAGACGATTTCGTTTCTTTTACGTAAAGGAACATAATACTCCGCTTCTTGTTTTAAGGTTGTGATGAAATTTTTGACTCTGCCTATTAAATTGAAATTTTAAAATGAAATTTTTTACTCTGCGGCTTTGCTCTGCGTATTAAATTGCTTAATCTGTTTGCGCGTCCACATAAGATGCAACTGTGATCTTACCTGACGAAAGGGAGCTATTTCTGCCACAAGTTCCAAACCACAATTATAAAACGTGTTCAGCTCATATTGATAAATTTTCTAAATTTGCTTTTCATCTCTTCTTGTTCTTTCCCCAACATAAAAAAAGAACTTTTTAACTTCAGTTGTGACTAAGTCTGGTATGCAAACATGATTTGAAACCAAGCAACAATGTCAATCAATGAACTCTTATTGGCGTAGTGATACCAACGCAGATGGTATGGTGTGATTAGACGCTTTTTGGCGCTGGTATCACTACGCCAATAAACGTTGATTGATTGACATTGTTGTTTGATTTAATCTGCGTAGTGTTCGATTTATATAAAATAAATACATATGCTGCAACGTGCATTTCGATCAATTTAATACCAGTCTCTTTGCAATTTGGTTTAAATAGTAGTCTATGTACTACACCATTCTGCGAAATAACTGGCAACAATATATATACGTTCGTAAAGAGATTATATATTGTCCTTCGTAGCTCAGTGGGTAGAGCCTCCGCCCGGCAAGTGGAAGGTCGTGGGTTCAGGTCCCACCGAAGGCAGAAATATTTATTTTCTTTCGAACGTTTCACCATCTAATCACGCCATACCATCGGCGTTGGTATCACTACGCCAATAAACGTTGATTGATTGACATTGTTGTTTGATTTAATCTGCGTAGTGTTCGATTTATATAGAATGATTTGAAACATTAAGTAAAATTCCGCCCTTTGATTTCAAGATTCGTTAATATTTACTCTTATTTTCTTTTATATATAATCAATAAATAATAATAATAAACAACAGCCTTTAGGGAAATTTTCCCGATGCTAGTATACGAGGATGGAATTTTCATTTCTTCCATTGTCTGTGGAAGAAAGTCCAAGAGCTTGAACTATTAAATGATTATAATGAGAAGGACAATGAAGTCAGACGCCATGTTCGAATATGTGCATCCTTAACACATAAAGTAAATCTTAATAAACATAAAAGGTAACTTTTCTGCGCAAAAGGAAAGAGGAAAATTCCCTTGATATGATTTTTAAATACGCCAGCCTCATAGCTACAAGGCCTTAGTCTGAATAAAGTGAGAAGGAGAGTTGTATTATAATTATGTCTAGACAACTTGTTTTTAAGAATAGAAAATAATTTCTCATTTAGGTAGCAAATATTCTATTTTTACATAAGTTAGGGGAAATAATTTGACGTCAGATAGATAGGTTACAACAACGTGTACGCAAATGTCACCTTTCCGATTTGTCCAGCATGTTACAGTTGCGCAAGTGCAAATATTATATGTACGCAAGTGTCACTGCACGCATCTTTCACGGAATCGGCCTCGTTTACCTCAAGATAGAATCCATCACCATAGACCTAAAGTTATACGGACCCCTGGGGCCCGAGCCCCCCCAATAATTTGAAATAAATTGCGATTTTACATATACTGTAGTGTATAAACGTACATAAAATGAGCTCCCCCCCCACCAAACAATTTTGTAAGCTCTACGTTGATGTCCATCATATTAAGTCAGAAGGCGAAGATTATATACCCACTGAACTACTGTGATGCTCAAGTGATGAGTCCATGCAAAATTAAACATTTTTTGAGACGAAAAAAACAAACAAAAACAGGAATTAGAAGGACACGGAAGACAAATAACGTGATAGAGCAGCTACAAAAAAGATGGAAACGGAAGGTATTAGCCAGCAAATCTAAACTTTAAAAAGAGAAGGATGAGGTTTCCCGGTGAGAGATTAAATCTACTCATACGTTATAAGCGGAGTTGTTCTTAGCGAGTTACTATGCATCATTGATTATTGACTGTTCTACGTTCTAGTAACTAGATTAGCAAAGTTACTCCCCATCAGAAAGTGCAATTTTAAGAAACGAACTTACTCCCATGCGTATTAAATTTTAAATTAACTGGAGCGTACTGTATACGAAATCCTGTACATTAATTAAATTTTTTATACCTTTTAAATTTTGGAATCCTTTTCCGGGCGAAGTTCGGCAACTTCGTCGACATGCTGCTTCTGCGTCTAGAAACGGGTTTTTTATGATATGTAAAATATTAAATTGAAATGGATGCAGTGGAGGTAATTTTGTTACCTAAAAACATTAAAAAACTCCATTAGAAATAATTTGATACTCGAGAAATAAAAGTTTATGGGTCTGAAGGAAATAATGTGTGGATTTCAAATAAGTCATTTATTTTCATCTGCCATTTGCAGTTCTGAAGTTATATTCCATATTTTGTAATTGGCATATTACAGTAGCATTAGTGGATATAAATATTTATTAATAGATTCGGAGTGAGATTTGATAATTCTAACACGAGTTGAAGTGATAATTACAAAAATTCTGCTAATTTTTGGCTATTGTGATGAGAGAAGAACTTTCGGTTTAATGAAAGTGGAACACATACCTTTCCTATAAAAAAAAGCAATATTTATATAAACAAACTCTGATATATGATATATTATCTCTTAAATCCATTCATGAATTTGTTTTAAGACTGTCAGACGTTGCTTTAAGTAATAATGCGGTTTAGTATCTTATTTATGTATTTTGTAATGTTTATATGTAGAAAGTCACATAAAAGATACAAATTCCGCAATTAATAAATTATTTATATTATTCTCAATAATATAAATAAACTACCAAACCATGCAAGAGGTAAGTAATTATATCGTGTTTTCAAGAATATATCCTTTTTCTCATTCTGTAATAAAGCAATAATAATAATAATGATGATTGTATGATACCTCGAGTTGTATTTGTACCTGGAGTGATGTGTATTATTTCACTGCTGACCAGTAGCAAAGATCAATTCACATACTTTCAATTTTCATAAAATTCGCGCGTAAAGTATAATAATTATTATTATTATGAAATGATCATAACTTTATTATATTATGCATTATTATTAAATATAATTTGATTATATATTTAATTAATTAAAAAAATATTCCGTTTTACGATGAGAAGAATTTTAAGCTTCGAAATAGTAATTTAATTTGACGTAGCATTACGCAGATTAGATTTATAAGCAAAGAACAACGTTATAAGCGTATGTAAGCTTAACGTTATAAGCGTTACGCTTATAAACTTGTCTTTGTTTATAAATTTAAAACAATCTATTAATTTTATAGAGTGTGAATATAAAACTCAACGCTTCATTTTCTAAAGAAATTTCTATATCATTTTAAAGAGGAACTCCTTTTAGAAATATGAATGGGGAAAAATTGAAAAATTATCTTGTCAAACAAAAATGACAGGCTGCGTTGAAAATTTTAAAAGCTTAATGATTAAAAACTCAAACAGGAACGGGCGTTAGCCATAATTGTTTAAATTTTCGCACTTTCCAGAAAATTGATTTAGGAACAATAATAATTATTAAATTCAAACGATGAGACAAATTAAGTAAAACCTGAAAAGGTATGGGCGACAAGATATAGTTGAATAAAGATAAAATTAAATGCGGTGAAAGATTGCGTATTCTCGGTGACGTAATGACAAAGTTCTTTGAAGAGAAGGATATATTCATTAGCAAACTAAGAGATCATTAAAATATAACAGGAAAGCATAGATCATGCAATCTATTAAAACAGAAACGAATATTCAAACGTTTACTGTAATTGGTAGTTCCATATAAAAGAATTTTTAAAATTTCATATATGGATATATATTCACACTTTTAGATAAAATATATTATACAAGGGCTCTCCAACTTTCCATACTAAGTGGGTACCAAGACTATTTTGAGGCAAGACCCGCGGCCCGCAGAATAAATGAAATTTCGATATTGTAAATTAAAGTTTTCGTAATGTATTTAATAGGCACAATTATTATATTTAATTAAATATATGACTAAACACAAAATGAAAGATTTCTTTTTAACTATCTGAGCCCTGAAAATCACAAATATAAATTATAATATATTACATTATTAGTATATTAGCAAAAAGATACAATGAATGACACGGGTTTACCATAAACAGTAAAATTTGTTACTAGTCCAACTTATAAAAAAAAGATTCCACAACGTTTCGAGAACTGCTGTTCCCTTTATCAATCGAAGTGTCGAGAAAGTAAGAATGTCTTGTATTTATATCCAGAGTTCTGGGTTTTTCACGGGGCAACCCCGTACCCAGGTTTTCCCATAACTCTTTTCCCTGTTCCCCTCCCACCCATCTTCATGCATAAATATTGTACGAAGCATAAGCTTTGTGATATCTCAGGTATAGGTTTTGCGATGTTAATGACCCGATCTGGCAATCATAACGTCTCCCAGGATTAAAGAAAAGTCTTCAAAGGCGAGACACAACATTTTTATGAAGAACTCTTACAGCATTTCAGTCAAGAGCATGCACTTTCTCCCAAGTACGTTCTGCTAGAAGATTAGACATACCACTCTTCTCCAAAGCACGATAATGTTCACAAACTGTTCTTCTCGTCTCATCAGTAAATACTTCTTCATAATCCGTACACAGTCTCTGGTAAATAATACCCGTCAATACTTCCTCTTCTGGAACTCCGATTTTTATTCTGACTAAAAAATCATGTAAAATAATAGCTGGTTTGTGGAAGGTCTCAATGTTTGCATTCTTCGACTCATGCTCAGTCTTCCCAAAAACTCGTTTCACGTAGAGTGAAACAACAACCTGTCTCTTTTATTTCTTTCTTTAAAGGTACTTATTTATTTCACGGACCCGATGTATCCATTATGAGCTCTACATTCCCCCATTCATTTTTTAATTCTTTTAAATAACTCCATGCCCATATTTCCATTTATATTCGTTATTATATGTACAAGTAGACATATGGTACATTCTGTGGATCAAACTGGAGGACAATATTTACCATGCTTCTTCGATAAAAATTTATTTAGAGGAGGAGATATATTTCAGGACCTTGAAAATACATTACTGACTTCTTTTCTTTAAGATTAGAAGGTCACTACCTAATATTTTTTATACCAGACATATATATGTCAAACACTAATGCTCATAATGAATTGATATCATTATTTATTTTTCTATTGATTATGTATTACTTATGTAACTACTATATGGTTACTTAATTGTACGTTGAAAATAAAAAGACAAAATTTTTGAAGTCTTTAAGGTGTTGTTTCTTGAATATTCTGCCGAGAGTCGTCAGAAATAGAATCGCGGGCCTCGTTTGTCATGCAAGCCGCGGGTTAGATCACCCTAATTTATATAAACGAACAAGACTCAACAAATTCTGTTGCTCGGCTGCCACTGGTGACTAAAATTCTGCAGTTGACAATTCGGAAATAATTTTTCCTATGAATTCCAATATTTTCTTTTTTCGGACAGGTGAGTGCCATCCTTGTTTGGCGAGTACTGTGATCATTGAGCCCATGTAAATTAAAATAAAAATCAAATGTTTCTCACTGCCCCCAATTTACTTTTTTCGGACCAAGATTTCGAAACCATTTCAACTAACCTTTCTTAAGACACAGTAGGCTATAATAGTTGGTGATGTGTATAATAAATAGTGTACTCGTAAATAGAGCCTTATAAAACTAGAGACGGACAGTTGGTTACAAAGCAGAGTTCGGAGCAGGTCATACACACACAGGTATTTACTCCGGACCCTCTACATTGTATACACCAGTAAAACTCAACGAATCTAAAGCACTGATTTAGCAATATTACATATGCAATGCATTATGAAACATGCTGTACTAACGTCCAAACTGTAAAGGAGTGCATGCACTAGTAGAAAATAAATAAAAATTATTATTATTGATATAAAGAATAATATAAGAAAAAAGAGTATTAAAAATTATGTGTAAAACACAGTCAAATTCTATTATAGCGAACATGAAGGGAATGGAGGAATTTCCTCGTTGCCTCAATCATTCTCTACAACCATTATTCGATGGAACCTTATAAAATATATCAAATCAAACTAAATCATTTGTTTGTTATGGCCATTGTCAGTTATAACATTGTTTCACCGATTTTAGGTGCAAGCAGAAAGTACATAATGGAGAGGAAAGGGTTTTCCAAGACTTTAGGTACACTCAGGAAGTATATAATAGGAGTATTCAAAGCTTACACTCGGGTACACCTTAGGCTTGAGATACAAAATGCCTATAATGAGGTTACAGGGGTATAACTCCATCATAGGCGCCTACACGAGTACTTCTAGGGGGCTGAGAAAAATTAACAAGTATTTCTAGGGAGGGGCTTAGAAAAATTATTACCTCCTTCTCAAAGCTGTCAAGAATTTTAGTGAATGTACAAGATTCCAAAATGCAACAAAAATAATTGATACTGCTTGACAATTAGTAATGAGCTAAAAAGTACCTTATTTTAAAATGTGACTGTAAAACTTTTGAAAGTAAATACATAGCAAGTTTGGGCAAATCAAATTTTTAAACAGCTAGGAGGGGGGGGGCTCAAGCCCCCTATGGGCGCCCATGAACTCCATATATATATATATATATACAAAATTGCAGCGCATGAAACCACCACTATGTACGTCACTGTCTACCTGCTTTTAAAATATTTACTGGAAAATAAATATACCTTAAGCACCATGTATTTTAGTTTTTGATCCCAAATTTGATTTGGGTGTCCATTAAATATTGATATTACAAATTACCATGTATTCAATCCCCAGTATATACCATGTATATAATGCCCAGATAATCCATGGTTGTTTAGCTGGAAAGATGAATATTTAATATATGTGATGATTTACTGTGTATTTATCTCGCCATATACTGATATTGTTATAGCAAAACAAATATATATTTCTAAAAGCGAAACGATATATATGCTGGAATACAAAAGCTAAAGGAGATTCCATTCAAGCCGATACCCATAGCAAGGGTAAGGAGGCTGTAGTAGAGGGGAGACAATTGACAACACAAGCGGAGAAATTCCCAACAGGTTACGGTTAGTTGTCTGATGATTTTCCGATATCCAACTGTGCTATTGAGAAAGGAAGAAGAAGAGTGTGAAGAAACAAAGAAGCAGGGAGCTAGGGCGCTATGGCGTCCCCTTCATTCACTGTGCCTATCCACCCACTCTCCGGTTTCGAGTCTTTTGGGAGAGCCTATTATAATTAAGTCTTATCGATTTTACGCCCCGTCACGTGATCATCCCCGCCCCTCCCTCCCTCTTAGCGTCGCAGCCCTTTGTTGTGCAATCCTTTCTTCCAATCAATGGGATACGCTGACCGGGGCACCACCAGCCATTTCGAATTGAATGTGTTATTATTTAACAATAGGATCCATAACAATGGTTTGCAGAGGATCAAAGAGCAGAAGTTCTCAGTTTTTTCTTGAAGCGAGAGATTTCAATAGTCTAGCTTTAAAGCTTTGTTGTTGGAATAACAAGGCTATGAAAAATACATTAAGATCCTTCCTTTTGCTAAAGCATTAGAGATAAAGCGAGCAGAATGAACTGGGCTTAATAAATCACAGTTGATTAAGCACTATCAATAGAATCTCTATCATTCCCATAAAGATACGTGAAAATAACAGTGACATAAACAACCAATAAAGGCTGATAGAGATCACTGATAGAGATCACTGATAGAGATCACTGATAAAGTGAGGTGCGGGCAAATACAAAAAGAAACACGGTTTTCACAAATAAAACATTATGTCTTCAGAGCAACATATGCTACATCAAAACGATTTGCATGGAGAATAATACTAAATATAGCATAATTTCCATCTTTATTAGCAAAACTGATTAACATTGAATAGGTTAAACTGAAAATTTCTTTATTTTTTACGATATTGAAATTAAGAAAAAGGATATTACGTTGTTTCTTCTGATTGCCCAGTTATATTTTTCTCTAATTTTGTCATAATTTTAATTGAAAAGTAGTATTAAATTTCAAATAGAAATGGAACAATAGTCCATTGTTTTGGATATGCTTGATTGTTTGCTTTTATCCTAAATACTAGTTTTTTTTAGGGGTTTTCCCGTTTTTATTTCTTTATACCAAATTGTAACTTTTATTTCTTTAGATTAAAGTGTAGGAAATAGTTAAACATAAATACTATATATTTCACCAAGTTATATAAAATAAAAGTTTTTTGGGATAATGAATGTTTGTGAGATTTAATCGAAGTCCAAGAAAACTTGAAAATCATATTACTCGTCGATTTAACAAGTCTTGTAAGATATTATTACCTTTCACAGGGTACTCGAATATATTCCTATGTTAAATATACAAAATTTCATTGCGATGGGGGTTACAACCCCCCAAAACCGCTCCCTCGCTACGCCTCTGTAGGGGAGGGTTGGCAAATTTGGTCCATAATTGTGTCTTGACCTGCATATGAAAATAGGGTCATATAGTAAACAAAACAAGCTTCCTAGATACAACGTAAAGTGATGCAATCACTTCTAAGTGAAAGCGCCTCGTGGATGCATTTATTGAGCTGAGGTTGTGTTCTTGCAGTTCAAAATGAAATATTTTAATATAAAACTGATAGTCCTTAAGATGTCATAAAGTAAGGAGCGAAATATGTCACTATAATTTCGCAAAGTATACAGCTGTTTGGTTACAATTTACTACAGCAGAGTTAAGAATCTATTGGGTATATACAGTTATATATAATATTTTTATTTATTTTGTGAAGTTGACTAGTTTGTACCACAAGCAGTTGCTTGTACTGGACCCTTCCAATACAGGCAACGGTCGAATTTATAAAACATACAACATTTCTTCCATAAGATGGATGACCAGTAAGTCGATCAAGAAGCAATATTGTAATAACATATATAAATAATAGAAATTTCTTTTTGAATGAACTTAAAGCGTTAAGTGTCCAAGCCACATTTCCTCCACATATGGAAAAAAAATTCTCCAATGCATCCTTCAACTTTAAAAACATTTTTCGATTTAAACATCAAGGAACTCTACACATTGACTTTCAACGTTACAGAAAAGCGACCCCCTTTCACAGTTTTTCAATACAGATAAAAATATTGCAGTCAAATTAAAAAATTGCTTTTTTTTTTGCATAAAAATTTCCAGCTTTCACTCCGAAACCCTAAAAAGTCTTCAACGGCAAGGGCAAAATACTTGATAAGGAGAATATAAATAATTATATATACTTTTGCCAATACAAAAGAAACAAAATCCATCAAATATAAATTTGTAAATTTGTATGTGAAGAATATCATACAGTAGCCACCATAGGCTTAACTGAGGGTCACTTCCATGTCTCTAGCATTTGGGATGTAACAGGCTATCTTCAATATTTGCCAATTTGTACCGTATGCTGTTTTATTATGTTCTGAAAGTTTAACCGAAATTGCTAAGTCTACAAATGATCTTGAGGCACTAATAAGACACTGCAGTCGATTATGAGACTATGTAGAGAAAAATAAAACAATTTAAAGATGAAAAAAAAGGTCTCTGAATAACATCTACACACAAACCAAGACCATTTCCATGTTCATCATCTTCTTAAAGACGTGAATTAGCATAGAGGACATTTGTAATAATGAGTAGTTCCTATATATCTGAACGACAATAAGCTAAAATACTGGAGAATGACGAATCACTAAATTTTGGACAAGAAAACAAAGAAAAACCCAAAAAGTACATGATTTTGTATTTTATATGAAGACACAAACGAAGAAGAAGGTATGATTCACATTGCATGAAATGTCATACTTGGGTCCACATACTTCGTGCATGCGAGACTGCAAATATTAAAAAGTAGTTTTGCTTAAATTTTCCTCGAGCAAAGACTGGTCGATTTAGAAATTAAGCGAATGGTCCATCTTAGAAAACCAGCGTTAAATTCTAGGAAGCCAGGTTCTATGATCAGATTAACGATTTGATTCCAATTTATTACCCTTTCGTCATTCTGAATTTGTACTATTTTTAGAAAAATAAATTATATCTGTTCGAAGATTTAAACAGCAATAATTATTTCTGTTGCTTCATTTATTTTTAAAAGTTTCCTCATCAATATAAATAAAAAAAGTAGGTGTTCCAAATGTTGCAATCTTCCTATAAGTACAGTTAATCTGATTACAGAGAAATTTTCACGTGTGGCAAAGGGTATTTTCTTTATATTTTCCTATATTAAGTAAATTACCAAAAGTAGTAAGAGGTTTTCTCCTAACAAATAGATAACGAAAACGTATGCAATTAAAGTTTAATGTTTATTGAAAACTCATGAACATTTAATTGCTTGACCTAATACTTTTGAAACATTCTATATATAAATTAAGTGATCTAGATAGAGCCAAATGAGAGGAAAAATTCAATATTTATGTAGACTCTAATGACGCTCAGTAGGCAGATGGGTGAGGGAATTGTGAAACAAAATTTTATGGAGAGGAAATTGGGCAACAAACCACTTTTAAGAATCCTACGTCCTTCTGTGGCAATAGTGCCAGAAGGTACTATTGCCACAGAAGGACGTGGCAATAGTGCCAGAAGGTAAAGGTATTGGAGTTGTAATACACACACATTAATACTGAAAAATATGTGCGCATTGTAGCTCTAATGTGGACCCGCTTATGTTTACTTATTCATTCGTTGCATTGTTATCGATGAAAGTATTAAAACACATAGCTCAAAGTGAAGTAATAATAATATTCTAAGGCAATTCTGTGTATCACAGTAAAAAATAAAGATTTGTCAAAAATTTTATTATCTTTCTACTTGCATTCCCCGCAAAACAAGTTTACGTTTCCTCTATTACGTGTTTCTAAACACGAAGCTGTGGCATTAAAACATAAATCTTCTAACTTGCGATATTTCCGAACCCCATTTTTGCGAGTGAGTTCGCAATATCAAAGCAAATACTGTGAAATCTCAGATACCAAATAAGTATATAAAATCAAAAAAGGTAATTTTTAGCGATAGATGCGAAATCCAGAAAGATCTGACTCCTTTAGGGAAACTATTAGAAGAACTATTAGAAAAAATTAACTAATTAAACTATTGATTAGTTATTAAATTATCTAATTAAACTATTAGAGGAACTATTAGAGAGAACTATTAGAAGGCTTTGTATTCGGAAGTTCGAGTTACTTTTTCGGTCTTGAGCTTTACAGATGACTTAGAGTTTTTGCAATTATATATCTACAATTTTTGCAATTATATATCTACAATTTTTGCAATTATATATCTACAATTTTTGCAATTATATATCTACAATTTTTGCAATTATATATCTACAATTTTTGCAATTATATATCTTACAGAATAATGACACTTTTATTAAATGTGCATCTTAAGACACGGAAGCAAATATTTGATTTTATTCGGCTTCGTTTGACTTACGTCTCGGTATATAAAATATATTTCAAGTATGTTTTTTAGATGCATGACTTAACGAGCGACATAACATCTGCAAATGTGCTTGATATGATTTAGGATACTTCTTCATATATGCATTTATGGCTATATGTACCATTTTATATTTTGAAGAAATTTAAGCTAATTGTTTTACCCCATTTTTTTTAGTTCTCTTTTAAAAATCTTGGAATTTGAAACTCTTAAAGAAATAATTTTGAATATTAAAATATATTTTAATGTTTTATATATGGATATATTATATATCATATGTTGTGTATTAAAAAAGAGAATTTGAGATAAAGAATACTACTTTATTTTGGCCATATAATTTTTCATTTCCACCCCATATTCTACGTTTATATATTTACTAAAATGCGTACTAAACAAATGTAACGCCATTTTTAAAATGACATTCCACATGAATGTATTAGCTTATTCGAGCAAAACTTGATACAATTTGATTAGACTCGTACGAGATTGTCAACTGGATGAATGATATCCTTCTAAAGCAGTGGTTGAAACTTGGACACAAACGGAAAAAAAACTTATAATATATATAAGCATAAAAATATGCTATATATATATGTAATATAAGTATATAAATAACTTTAACATAAATATGAAAATAACTTGGACATAAAACACAAAATAACTTGATTATAAACATAATAATAATAATAATAACATAAGCAAAAATCAATATAAAAAATAAAAAAATTAGATAATAGTTTTTGATTATTGATTACAGTTAGTTAGCTCTATCTAAGTGGATGTCATGGGAAAAATTACAGAATTTGCAGAGATTCTTAAAATTATCGGCGTAGTTCAGAAATTTCTTGCAGAACTCACTTTTTTTAGACAGTCTGTTCTATAGCATACTGCCATATGTGAAGATATGTGTTACTTTTATCTCTAGAGAGATCGTTCTTAATTATATTTTCTTTATTTAAGTATATTCTTTTATTAAGTTAAAACATATTATGGGTATAATTATTTTAATTGGTGAATAAATAGGCTATGTTTTATTTTTCTTGAAAGAAATGCAATGAAGACAGAGTCTCTATTCGAACTAGTGTCTCTTCGTTCTTCTAACAAAGATACACTAGTTCGAATCTTATTCGGAGATAATGCCTCTTTGCATACTATAAGTCTAGTTTGAGCTAAAAAACGGTGGGGTGAGAATTACCGCGTATGAGAAATATGACAAAATCTTTCAAAAATATTTATACTGGAAAGTTTAGTTTATATTAATTGAAATTGAAATTACATGTAATATGTGAAGCTAGAGTTATTTACAATTAGTTTAATTAATTGTAGCTATTTTTCTAGTTCAAAGTCATGTAAAATCAACACTATGACGTCATTAAAAGTCAGGTGGTTACCCGAAGAGTTTAATATCTTTATTTTCTACCAATTTCTTTCTTATTTTTGATCTACGAGTCTAATTTTTCCTAAGTTTCTCTGCGTTTCTAAAGACTCTGAAATAATACTATATTAAGAAAGGACTTTTTGTTTTATTTTCCCCTACACGCATGCCAGTAAGGAAATTGTCTCCTTTAACGACTACACGCACCTTTCACCTTTGCATCCAGCTTTTGTCATCTATTTTTCCTTTTGCTTCACATATTTAATAGCCAAAATTTTGACATATGTCCAAAAGAAAAATCAAACTTATATCTTACGAAGATATAGTATTTAAGTTATGAGTTTTAAAGATATAGCATTTAAATTATAAGTTTTAAAGATATAGTATTTAACTTATAAGTTTTTAAATTGTAAGTTATAAAGATATAGTATTTAAATTATAAGTTTTTTAAGGAATTTTACTATCCGTCATTTTCTTATTGCTTTTTACCTGTTTTATGCATATGAGGATAATTATACTAAAGGATTTTGCGCATTCAATATATGATCTTATTTAATTTAGCAGGATTTGTTAATATTAAATATTATAATATTAATATATTTATATAAAAATAAATATTATTAATATATTTATACAAAAAAGGAATATATGAGTTGTAGCTCTGTAACCCCTCCCATTAAGCCTATAACCCTCCCCTTATGAACTTTCTGCCTACGCCACTGCTCCCCCTACCTTTCGTGATTTATATATGGTCGTTATATAATATGGAATAAAAGGTGTTACGTCTAATGGTTATGCTAGCATAGCGTACGTTTATTAGATAAGAAAGGAATACAGTCTTTAAAGGCTAATAGAAATGTCTCAAACTTAAAGTATTTAAATACGAAAGATTTCAAACTTGTTTCATGTATTTCTCAAAATACCGATATTTAGCAGGAAAAGAGGCTAGTCCAAAAATTATTTGAAGTTCGAAATCTGTTCAACTGCATTTTTTTTGAAAAAATAAAAATGAGGATACGTTATTTCATAATAAATATTTTTGGAATGCATCAGGATTGAGAAAATTAGAAATTTCTATGATTATGCTATTTCCATTTTATCATCGCTATAAAAATATTTTTGAGGTTACCCTATTGAATTTTCTATGTAACTTACCATCCAAGTATAATTATAAAATTAAAAGTCTTTAAGGGCGGGTGCTTTCGACAATTTAACTTCTTTTGTTTGCACAATGGTGTTTAGAATTTAAAGAGGATTCTTCAGGTTTGTGTTCTCACGTGACTTGATCGTGGCGACACCTTTTGGTGTTAGTTGGAAACACTCCAAGCGCCGCGTAGCTTCATCCTCGAAACGAAAGAGTGAAAGAGATATATCTCCCGTCGGTTTCTGTCTCATCGAAGAGACATGCTGCCGATCAGACGACTGTTAAAAAGCCGTTTAGCACTGAACGGCCACGTCAGCATTTGCTAAGCGTGCAGGTGTGCTAAACGGCACTTCGAAAGAAGAATGACGTGCAAACGAAATCTCTTTCCATTTCTGTAACTTCGTGTTGAGCTGCTTTAAACACAGCTTGGGCAGAGGGGAAGAGACCTGTCTTTTTCATTTTTTCCTTTGTCAGTTTTCTGTCTTCTCCCCACCCTTTGTCGCGCATGTCACGTGACTGGACAACATCACGTGATAAAAATCGTGCTGTCTGAAGAACCGAATCATGACGTAAAGGAAAAAAAAAATGAAGGTAAGTTATTTTGCTTGTGCTGTTTTATTAATATTGACTGTTTATCAACAGCCCATCTATATCATGTGATAAAATCTCACTTGTCTTGAAATAACATCGTTTATCATGTCACAAATTCGGAATCTCTCAATCATTATGACATATGAGCTTAACGGATATTTTTAATAATATAATACAATTAAATATTTATACATGTGCTGATTATCATGATGATTGCATTAAATAATGTTGAGAAGTTATTTCGAAGACAATTAATTCTTTGCTAATCATTAAATGCTATTGCATGTATTATGTTTTCCAATTAACCGCTGACCAAGCGCTGACACAGGGGTTGATTGATTGATTGTTTGGCTTTTTTATGGCGCAAGAGCATCTGGGCTATACTGCGCCAGCTAACGCAGGGGGGTCACAGCGGTTATGACTCTCTAAATGCACCTTTTCACTGTAAAAATTCCAACTTTCATGATAAATGAAGGGTGTTATTCCAAGACCATGGCAAATTCTGTCCTTGAACCCCTCAAAATGAAAGTCTGTGTCCATCCCTGACCTCATATAACGGTTCTGACTCGTCAAACAGTTTCCATGTCAAAATGTACAATGACAAGCTAGAGCCGTCATGTGATTTGAAGAGTTATCTTCGATCTGCTTATAGCGTTATTGGGACTTTCTGAAGGAAACTGCATAGTGGAATTCTTTGAAGAATTTCGAGTTATTAGCAGTATTTGCTTTCATACTTTTTAATGCTCCAGATGATAAAATATGAACCTGTTAATTCGAAAAGTGCACTTATTTATAAATAGCTTTTTGATGAAAATAATATGAAATATTATGTACATATTAAATGCTGCAATATATATGTTTTGTTGGAAATCTGCGCTAATATATAAATTATTTATTTTTATTTTGTTATTTACGACTTAGTAAGTGACGAGTTTCTTTAGAACGTATTATTGTTATTACTATTTTCATTGGTTTATATTTCGATATCATTAATTTTATGATTTTGCCCTAAAATTTGTTTTTTAAAAATATTTTTAAGGTATATTTCATTTTTAAGGATATTTTATTCAACATCTTATAGCATACACGCGCCTACAATTTTTGTATATATAAGTAATATATTATAACTCCTTGGCGGACACTATAGAATAGCAGACGCTATTATATGACACTGTTATTATATATGCTATAATATAACAGACATTTTCCAAGTCCCAGTGTTTGCTCTTCTCTAACTCTCCCCAAAAGCAAACACCTCCAAAGTGTACCAACTTATATTTTAATTATCTATCCACTGAATTTTTAAAAAGTTTTTAATAGCATATATATGTTTTGAACTACATCGTTTAATATAAATTATAATAACACAATGGCATAATATTCATTTAACATCATCTAAAATATAGGAAACACGATTTTCATTAAATAGGCCCCAATAATCTCTAAGAAGTCAATGTTCTGCCAGTACATAAACCGCTAATATAGAAAATTTATATATATATAAAGCTGTGAGAAAAGTAAACAAATTTTTCCAAATGCTCATTTTGTAATCAATTTAACTATATTTGGCTATATTTGGCTATATTTGTGGATTACAATATTCTATAAATAAGAGTTTTACGCATGTATGTCCGCTTTCAAAGCAAAATTGCCTAAATTTTTATAACAAGCAATTTCGAAATTTTGTTTATGTAATACGTGTTATTCTGGCTATAAAGGCTGCACGCAACAAATGAAAACTGTATGAGGATTGGTTAGACAAATTGCAATTACCACAAAAAGTGCTGAGATATGCCGCCAATGTTAATGTTAGTTTCCCATATTGATATTATTCAAGGAATACAGCTATGTGATTCATTTTCGACGATTATAGAAAAACGTGTATCTGGAAATTCTAAGGAAATTAAATATTGCACTTTGGCAATATTTGAATTCAAACAACAAAGTCAGTCAATTAACGTTTATTGGCGTCTTTCGAACGTTTCACTATCTAATCACGCCATAACATCGGCGCTGGTATCACTACGCCAATAAACGTTGATTGATATTGTTGTTTGATTTAATCTGCGTAGTGTTCGATTTATATAAAATAAATATTTGAAATATTTAAACCGTACGTCATATTAAATAAATTGAATCCCTCCATTGAAAAGGTGATATATACTGTGAGCAAAAGGAAAGTATTTGAACACCGGCATTATGTCGCATAAAAAGGAGCGGAAGGCAAATATTATGAAATATATTTAAATATTGGATTAGTTTTATAATAAGTACCCACACGTGTGTTAATTTTTAGAATAATTTCAAGAAATAAATCCATAAAAAAAATAAAAGCCTATTTTTTATAAAATGCATTTGCACATCTAACATAAAAACTAAAAAAAAAAACAAAGAAATTTTCGGAATTAAAAATACTACAAGAACTTGGCACGCATGCCTTTTGTTTTAATTAAAGCTTGCAATTGCCTGAGCATAAATTATGCTAATTTTTTAGTTGTTTCTGCACTAATTTTCAGGCATTCTTCACTAAGCATTCATCTAAATAAGGTTTTGTTAGAAATTTGTATATTTTCTTACTCGTAAATCTAAAAATATGTCGCAAGTTACAAACAGGATTGATGCCTGTAGGTTGTGAAGGGTATGTATATTCAGTTAATTTTTCGCCTTTTAAAGCAACCACAACCTCCTTGTTTCGTAGTTAGCAGGTTCGTACTCGTCCCGTTGGAAAAAAAATAAATTTTAAATTCTCAAATTCAATATTTTCCAATAAATGACCTCGTAATATCTTAATTTAATGTCACCAGGGCTCAATTTCTAAAAACAAAGCGCATGAGCTCTAATATTATGTTAAATCGATTAAAAAAAATCGAATGGCTGCAAAAGAATCGATAAATCATATCAATTGTTTATGTCCATTTTTTTGGACAACAAAATTCATGACTTTAATCACAAATTCATTACTTTTTCATGACATTCATGACCTTTTTTGGCAATTCATGACCCTGTAGGCGCTCCGGCTAATATTTAAATAATCGCCAAAAATGAAGAAGTGTCAAAGCCGGGGTCCGGTGGGTTTCCACCCAATTTTTGAGCCCTGATGTCAATCATTCATTTTACCTTCAATAAAGGCCATATTGCCAACTATATTTGAAGCAATGAGCTCCCAAATCAGCCCATGTCCAGCGCTCTGTTTACAATTTGTCTTAAGTTCTTTGTTTCAAGAGAAGTATTTGTCTTTTGCCAAAAATTATTTTTCCATCCAAATCAATAATATTAACCTTATTTTCATCAAAAATTATCACTTTTTCTAAAATTTCAAGTTTCCTGATATAATCTCTGGAAATTCTAGTCCTTTTCGCCTATTTCTTTTACTCATGTGAGGTTTGTTTTCGTGTCTTCTGACTCGAATATATGCATCGTGAAGAATATTGCAAATATTTTGAGAATATTTTTCTCTGATGATGAAACGACATCAGCAGCTAATTCTTGACTACATACGGAGGGTCCCTTTAGATACTTTATGATGTTCCTCACCTGCCTTGCATTGTGCTTCTTTGGACGGCCAGATTTCGATATATTCTCTAAAGTACTACTCTCTTTTCCATTTTATATTTCGTATCGAACACTAAAGAAGTTCAAAATTATATTCTTAGCTATAACGATATATCTAAAGCCACAGCCATGAAAAAATATGATTCTCTCTCATTTTGCAATAAAAAACTCTCATTTTTTGACATGACAGCAGAAACTAACTAAATTGTTGTCCCAAAGATCTTATAATGATGTGTCCGTTAATAACTTGAAGAATAGGACTTTAATTTGTTGTAAATTTATATAGCATTACGTTTAATTGCTTTAAAACAAAAATTCGTTTTGTGTGCAAATACATTTTTAGCATGAAAAAATAAGGTTTTATTTTTTTATAAATTTATTTCTTGATATTATAAAAAAATAAACACACGAATGGATATTTATTGTAAAAGTAATCCAATGTTTAAAAGTGTTTCGCGGTATTTGTTTTCCACTCCAAGTTCTGCAGATATGCAAATTCTCCTTTTGATCACTCTATATCTCCATTTGACTTTTAAACTAAATCTCTTGAAATAATTTTACTAGTATTTATTAAATCTGAAAATTACAAAACACATCCAACAGATAAGTAAAATAATAGTTTTGATTAAATGTAGCATCTTTAGGTTTCTTCAAGGCAGGCATAAAAAAAAATGTGCAAAATCATTCAAATAAATTTTCTCAATGTTAAATCA
>QLNU02015359.1:13583033-13597087 GCA_006491805.2 Dysdera silvatica
CAACACTATTATATGGACCGAGAAAAATTATCGTTGTAGAGGGATTTATCGTTATATCGGATATCGTTGTTGGAATGTTTTACTGTATAAATTTCGGGATAATTTTGATTATTCAAGAAGTGTTAAGATATCGAACAGTACTTAGATATCGTTTAGATATCGCACAGATATCGCCGTTTATTTAAATCTATAATATGAGAAAAATATCCGTGGTTTATGATGTGGGCACTTCGTAACATAAATCCATCGTAGATTAATAAAAAAAAGGGAAATTATAACTACCAGTCATTCCGAATATATTTATTTTCTTTTTAAAATATTGATACAGAATATTTTTAAAAGCAGTCATTTTATGTCACTTTTACTTAATTGCAATTATACCTTTATTTCTAAGTTTCTTTTCCCTTCACAGTTGTTTTCTTATTTTTTGTTCTATAAACTAATCCTGTTAAACCAAGCATAGACGATTGCCTCGTTATATATTTATTTTCACTTAGCTTTAAAATGTCTAAAAGAATTTAACGACTGCTTAAAGTTTATGCCTGGATATCTGTTTTAAACTATTATACAGAGCTCATCCTCTTACATAAAATCTAAACTTTTCTTTCCGGTACAAAGATGTTTCGCTTTTCCTCAAATGTTGTGAATAAAATATATTACATACAATATATTCTTAAATATATTTAAGAAATAAGTCTTCCGTATACGTACATGCTTCAATTTTTGCAAAATTTCCTTTAAATTTAAGGTCAGTGTTTTTTAACTTTTCCACGATTTTATAAATTTATATTGGCTAATTTATGTGTTGTAGCTTTTTATTGCTTAAAGTATAATGCCGTTATTTATTTAATATGACTTAATTCCCCAGCCCCGTTTTATTCCCCGATCATCTTCTGCCCATTCGGTTAAATTTCTCTTCTTTTGAAACTTCTCTGCTTTTTCAGTTTAAATTCCTTTATGTTCTCATTTCATTTTCAATACTTTAATTAATTATTCTACATTTTCCTACCCATCGCTCATTTCATCAAAATTTTCTTAACGTAGACCTTTATCATCCCAAACCAACTCTCACTTTTATCACAACGTTTTTTTTTGTTTCTCTCTCCTTCCTTCTTTATCATTCTCATAAAATTTCTCATAAAAATTATCATTCTTTATCTTCTTTATCATTATATTATAAACAAGACTTTTATAAAGCATGGAGGTGTAGCACAAACTGCGCTGGTACCTCGTACCTTTAGCATTGGTTTGGTATAATGGCTTAAACCGAGAGTGGCGAGCCGTTTTGAGCATTATAATCAAAATGCGTACTTTTATTGGGGAGACACTTAAGTGGGTGTTGAAGAAATATACATTCGAACATAAAAATGCATTTGACAATAAATGTAAAAATTATTGTGTAAACAACATTCTTTAATTTGCTCCTCCGCATTTAAAAATCCATGGCCAATTGTAATATGTCTGTAGCGATATGATTTTCATTGATAGAGCTATTGGTTATTTTGTGTAAGAGGTGTGCTAGCATTGCAGTACAAATCTTATAAATTATGTAGTTATAATTAGTACAATTTTGCCATTGACCTAACATATAATAAAAATTTTGCAACGTTTTGGGAGGACTACTGTCCCCTCTGTCATTACTTGGTTAAAGGAACAGTGGTTCTCGATACGTGGCGGAATCTTTTCTTATAAGTCAGATCACTGAAAATATTTTACTAGCTATAATAAACCACCGTCAGTCGTTTTATTTTTTGTTAGGTAATTATAGTTCAGTTTTCAGAATATATGTTTTTTTTATTTTTAAGTTTAAAGACAGCTCCATGTTTTGTTTGAGATATACCATAAATTCTCATACACAGTCGAACCTTTATAATCCGACCCGGTATGGGTAAATAGAAATTTTCGGATAATAAGAGAGATAGAGAGAGTGGGTAAGGGGGGGATTCGGAAGGGTGGCCGCCAAAGGCAGCACTATAACCTCAGCCGGATAATAGGAAATTCTCTAATATATAGGCCCGCGACCAAACATAGTACCAATTAGGAACACATATTTTGACAATGGGAATACATTTTAAAGGAAAGAATTTTTTTTTTGTAAAAGTCAACAAATAGAGACTCTGGATTTTTTTACCTGGAAATTATTTATTTAAAGTATCCCAGAAAAGCTTGAAATAACGTTTTATCTGGTATAATTTTTTGATTGCCTTCATTTTGCAACTCTGTGTGGTGGTTGAAAGGTATATTAATACCTCTTTCTTTTGCACTGGCGTCGGAGTGGGGTTACGCTGTGTGTGGTTACGGAGTGTGGCTTGTCAAGAGGCTTTTCATTAGGTCCTCCCCTTGTATTCAAAGTGTGAGGCAATTTGCGAATTTTCCATCGGAAGCACATACACGAACACTACCTTTACAAATAATCTACTTTATTTATACTAAAAGCTATGCGATGACGCAAATAGTACAATGGCGTTCGTACTGCCCTGTTCGGGAATAAATCTCATGAGATCGTGAACATCCACTTCAGGATTGATTAGCCAGGACCCGTCACTGGAAATAGAGCAAAGGGGCGTGTGTCCCCACGTCCTGCTCTCCCTCGTCTCTCTCATCCCTTCCCCAAAACTATCCCCCCCCTTAGGATATCCACCCTCCCTTCAGGAATTCCTAAAGGGGTCTGATTCTTCCTATGTTACCACAGGGTGTGTTGTCACGTCACACTCTGCCGAACAACTTCTTTAACAGCATTCGTTCGGCTGGATCACATTTGTTTTTGTGCTTCGTCTGAGCCAAACTTCAAAAAGAATAATCGCTACGAAAACGACCAGATTAACAGAGAATTCTGGATAAAAGTATGTCGGATAACAGAGGTTTTACTGTATTCGGAAAAATGAAAGCCGGATTGTATCTGATTCCAGAATGTATAAGACACTGACATTTATCAGTGATTGTCTGAGATTTACCTTTGGGATAATACACTTTCAGTGAAGTCATTAGAACTTACGCAGAATTTAAAAAGACATAACGCCCTCTAGTGACACAGTAGTAAAGCGTTTGCCAAGCATGCCTTCAATTCGAGCTTGACACTTAACTGCGCCAAAAACAAACAAAAGAATACTTAACAATAATCTGCTCATTATTGTCCGAAGGTTGATTCCCTGGGTCTTAAGAGGTTCGGTTTTCTAGGGAAAATTCTCGTCCACGCCTCTATTGGCGGAGTGGTAAGACATTCGTTTATCTTACCATTAACTCGCTTTCGACTTCTGATGATATCGTAGAAGGCTTGACGTTTTTCTGTCCACTATAATCTAGGGTTTGGTGCCCTGGGTAATGGAGGTTCATTCTTTGGAAAACTGTGGGTCCAGACGCAGTAAGTTCCTTGCTATTCTTGCACCGTAAAGCGTAAACATCCACTTATATCGTGAAATTCAAGCCTTTGCTTGTCCACCATAGCCACCGCTTTTCCCCACTAGGCAATAGAGAAATCAGATTGCTCGGCAAATTGGAAGTCCCGATGCAACATGAGAGTTGATATCCTTGCGTCGTAAAGGTGTAAACAAAAACTAATAAGATCTATATCCTGAAAATGTAGGTAATATAAGAATTAAGGTCGAAATAACGAGAGTAAAAGTAGTGCCAGATGGATGAGTATGAAGCTTCAGAAAGAAAACTATAAACATGGAGCTCAACTATATTCCATGTCTTCGGTGTCGATTATACTCGTATTTTCTCATAAGGACCCATTTCTGTGACGTCCAAGATGGCGACCGACAAGTCCATATAACTCCCCCGCGTCTCTTGGTGATTCAATCTGTCTCACACTCTCTTATTCTATCGTTCTGCATACGTATGAATCGTAGAGTCTGCATCATATAATACTTAACGCAACGAAGTAACAAGTTTATCCATGAATAGCAACTACGCTCATTATATTTGATATCTTCTTATGAACTTAAACCCTTATGAACTTAGATCCCTTCTTATGAACTTAAAAAAACGCGTGCGTTGGCGATTTAATTTTATTTTCGCATATTGTCGAAAGAAGGTTGCAGCACACGATTTTATACGTCTGATTAAAGAATTCTTCGGTAGTGACGTAGGAACCGAGTGAGGTTAGATCAGGGCCGTGTTTACGGTGTAAGCAGCCCTGGGCGAAGCAGATTTTAGCGGCCCTTAAAAATATTTTGACATAAAACAATGATAAAAAGATTTTAGGGGGTTAGCATGAAGTAATTCATAAAGCATAAAGTCCTTTACTGGTCTAAGCGACGTAGGTAAAAATAAAGAGCAGATAATGAAGTTGAATTGAAAATAGGGGATAAAAATTAAATAAAATACGAATCATTGTAATTTATTATTACTCTAATTATTATAATTATAACGAATTAATGAAAAGCTAACTTAACGAACAAAGCTGCTTGTTTTATAATATTAGAACTTACAAAGTAATTTTTCTAGTTTTTTGTGCTGCCAGGAGTATATGACGTGGCCGTATGGCCACCACAATAAACATGATAATGTACATAGGCTCCTGATGATAACACATTTGACTAATAACACGTGTATTTATTCTGACCACCATTTAGAGGTTGCTGTATGGGAAATATGGGGACACGCAAAATGTCAATTGACTAAATACTCTCTTAAAAGTATATGGGGCCGCTAAAAACTCTCTAGGTATCTATCTAAAAAATCAGTAGGTATTTACACTAAACTTTTCGGCGGCCACAAATTTTAGCCTCGCACCCCTTAAGTACGGCCCTGAGTCAGACGCAGGGCCGTAGCTAAGGGGTGGCGTGGAAAACCACGCCAGGGACGCAGGCGAGGAAGGGAGTAGTAAAATCTGAAGAAATAATTCACAGGGGAGAATGTTCGCGTCTAGGTGGGCGCACTCTGGATGGTTTTGCCGTGAGCGCACTCTGGACGGTTTTGCCGTGGGCACATTCTGGATGGTTCTGCCGCGGGCGCACTCTGGACGGTTTTGCCAGGGGCGCTAAATCGTCCAGCTACGGTGATGGTAAGATGACCCAGTCGTTGCGCGATCTTACTGAATAAGTTTTTAATGGTTAACAATTCGGGAAGACTAGGGAAATGCACCACTGGCATACGCAGGGGAGGGGGTGTTGATGGGGGTTGTAACTCCCACTGGAATGAAATTTTGTATATTTAACATAGAAAAATATTAACTGTAGCTCTGCAACCCCCTCTATTGAGCCTATAGTCCCCATATGATCTTCCTGAATAAGCCTATGGGCCTTATAACCTTATGCTTTGTGAGAAAATATTGAACGCTATGGACACTATGAAGACGGGCATTATATAGTGTCTAAATGGGCTATGAGGGAAGGCTGACGCTTCCGTTATGTACCTGATGTACCACTGTCTGCTTCTTGTACCTGCTATGTGCATACGATGGTAGCGTGAAAGAAATGCATTAGCATCTCCATACCATCTCGCTCAATGCAAGATAGGTATTACGGGTTCACGAAAAGAAGTCCTAAGGAACAGTTAGAAGTAACGTTGGATGACGTCACAAACGGGCTAGTTCATTACAGCAGAGGAGGACTACGATTTCAGAATTGGTTTTTTGGTGAACGTTTGTCAGCGCCAAAAAATCGAGTTCTGAAATTGGAGTCCTCCTCCTCTGCTGTAATGGGATAGGCCGTTTGTAACGTCACCTCCCGTTATTTCTAACTGTTCCATCGGACTTCTTTTCGTGAATGAGCATTATGACGCCATAAAATGGATCATTTCAGTTTCCGTTCCCCACGATAGCTGCGAACAAGGATTCAGCTCTCATGACGACTCATCCGAAACCATAATTTACTTCCGCTTCACAAACTCAATGGTTCTCAAACTTTTATCCTTTTGAACCCTATTCTTACCACATGTCTAACCACAGAACTCCCCTATAAATAATATTTTGGGAAAATTTAATAAGCTATTATTTGTGGCCTTTCGAATATAAACATAAAAATAAGCATTAAGTAAGTATAGAAAGATAGGCAATAGTTTTCTATTGTCCCTGTGTGTTGCTTACGGTTAGTTGTCTCTAAAGTGTTGATATGTGACATGGGAAAAATTACAGAATTTACAGTTTATAGAAAATTTCGGCAATATTTTACAAATTGTTTGCGAAACCCTGGGAGGATTGTGGAGTTACCCCAGGGCTTTCCGAAACCCGCTATGAGGAAACTTGCACGAGTCCATTGTCTTCGTTCATGGTTTCTGACGTCTGTGGTTTAGGATCAATGTCAGCCGCAGCAATAGAGTAAGCCTTCACTGCAGGCAGTTGGCGCCGAAGAGTGCTTTCCCTTTGTTGTAACCCTGTAAAACCATCCTTATAAATATCCTGATTAAGCCAATCCAAAAAGTTTATGTACAAACAAATTTTGGTACATGGCGTATTAAGAGGCCGTCAGCAATTCGCTTGAGCCATCGTAAATGTTTCGCGGGATAAAAATCGTAACTTGGAAACACTGTTTTGGATTTTATCATAAAAACACTTTTAAAATCGTAACGGCACCTCTTTTTCTTTGTTGTGAAGTGAAAGACTAGGAGAGTTGCATAGGGCGATTGGGGGGAAATGATTTTACAAAATTCATACCTTAAAAAACTTACTCTTACCCTTATCAGAGAAGGGTTAGTGAGGGGAGACCCCATACCCCCCCACTTCGGGATAAACCCCTCGCTGTCCGTTTGGATGGACTTCATTATGCCTGAATAGTTGAAATGTGATGACGTCATCGCTCTAAGCCACACCTCCATAGGACTGGGACTTACGACATTAAGACCACTTTTTTTTTACGAACAATTACCGAAACTGATATTTACGACTTTTTTTCGAGTCCTTACATTTCTAGGGGGTGGGGAAATTGTCGTTGACGTCCCGTTTATACATAATTACCCGAATTTTACAACATTTACTTCGTGTAAGCTTCTCACCATTTGAAAGATCTGTACTAATTCTAACCAACAACGCCATATACGATTATTCTCTTCCAACGAATTGTTCTAAACTGTATAAGAGAAAAAGTAAACGATATAAATCGATACGTCTAATCAATCACGTAAAGAAATTGTTTGCGACGCATGCGAGAAGAAACAGATTTCCAAAACGAGAGAAAACGCAAATTTAGTCTCGCAACGTCACTATCCGTACAGCGAGTTTGATGGATTTTAAAATATTTTTCCTTCTTCCAGTGTTTTAAATGGAAAAATGCTTTTTTTTCCAATCGATGATAAAGATTGATGGGGTGCTTTAAATCAGCTTCTTAGCTGAGAGTTTTAACCCTTATTTTCAAGAAAAGCATAAAAGCTAATTTCCCTCAAATAAGAAATGAAAACCTGAAATAATTTTCTTTTCTATAAGTATGTCTGATAAAATCAATTTTTTCTTTTCATCACCGAAAATCTTATAAGATTTGAAATTCAAAACGTAAAATTTTTATTTTAGTAAAATAATTTATTCTGAACGCAAATTTTAAGCCCTAAAAACAGAGTGCAACATCATGCGTTGTGAGAACATAATCATGAATTTTTTCTTGGAAGGGATTCAAAAAAAAAACGTACTTACAATTTTTTTTTAAAATAAGCATCCTTCGCAAAAAGCTGTATCTAATTAAAGCAAATAAGAAAGAAAACATGATTCAATAATAAAAGTAGAAACCTCTTATGCAGTACTGGCAAGGTATTTTTATACTTAAATAAATTTTAATTTAGAACTTTTTGTTTCTAATGATTTTTGTGTTTAATTAAAACTCCGTTTGGTCGGTGCTGAAATTGTTATTCCGTTAAAATATGCAAATGCATCAGATTTTAAAGTTCGTAAATATTCTAAAAGGAAAAATTACTTTTTGAAACAAAATTTCGTAATTCTAAGATACATTAAAAATACTTAAATCGTAAAATTAAAAAATAGAATGTATTATTTAAATTCTTCCGAAATATTTTTCTTAATGTTTTTTTTAGGATATCCGGAACAGACTTTAAAAATGTGTAGCTCACATTGAATTAATCAGTTTAATTTAATTATAAGTTTTTGATATTTTGATTTTCCGGACGATTTATTACTGTGGACCTGATCGTAGCCAGTCTGTTTCAGGGCCATTTCAGGGGCGCAAACCAGGGGCGCAAAGTGGGGCGTAAAATCGGATGAAATAACTCACAAGGAGAAATATTCCATAACTGGGGGCGCAATCTCTACAGTTCTTCCAGGGGTGCAGGATTATCTGACTACGGTCCTGACAGTGGACGTCATTTTTTAAAGATTATACAGTAAAACCACTCATCATCTCTCAGAAAATTGACCGTAAAAGAGAGGCGACCGCTAAAGGGAGATATTGTTCTCAAGGAATTCTTACTGGGGAATTTCGGCCTGACCCTAAAAACGAGCCGACTGTATTTGTTTGTTTTTACGGCTCAAAGACTACAGTGGTCATGCTGCGCCGGGACCTACTGTTTTCCGAGGAATCCGAACCTCTTAAGGCCTAGGGAACCAAACTCCGGACTACAGTGAGCAGTGCGAGAGGTTGATTTTGAACCGTGCACATATTTCTTTTTGGCGCCCCTCCCCCTCCGGCGAAAACAGGAGATTTTCACAGATGCACAGTGAGCCATATAGCCTACGCGATAAAAGTGGCCAAAAGTCTCTGAAAGAATTTCTCTAAAGATGTCTCTAAAAATTTCTTTAAACTTGTCTTTTTTTAGAGAGATTTTTACAGGTCAATTAAAAAAAATTTGAACTTGACTTCAGTTTGACGCCCTCATCCAAATGGAGACCTGGACGGCCGCCCGGCCCACAAGCCGCCCATGTATACTCTCATTTATAGACTTTTATTCTTTATAAACTTTAGGCTGTGGTTTTTTCGAAATATGGCCTATATTATGTAAAATAAACACACAATCGCGGTTTAGGTTAATAAATGGTTGACAACTGTTTCGAAAGCATTTTAGGCTTCCTTCTTCAGAACCCTAGTTGCGCCAACGTAGTCCACATGCTAAAAAGTTTATCGATGCCAACATGTTAATCATAAATTAGTTCGGACAAACCAGTTGTGGATATTGTGAAACATGGGAGTTATGGCTCCATCCCCTTTTTCTCTTCAATTATTTTCTCCATATTGATTTTTTTTTCGGACCTTTTGTTTCAAAGAATTCCTCTCACTATTACGTTGCCATTGTAACCAAGATTAGTATTAAGTTATCAGTACGCTAATATTGAAGCAAAAAGCTTTAAATAAACATATTAAATAAAATGAGAAGTAATTATTTCTATACGAATAATTTCCATTAACGACCAATTAATTTTCATTAATTTCCATTAGCAAGCTGCTATTCGAAGTCTACAACTGCCTAATATAACAGCCAAGCAAGCCCACTGAGCCTTGCCGCCGTACAAAAATTATTTTAAAAATTACAAGCGATTAAAAATATATCGAAACACTGAAAATTTCGTTTGAACGAAAAAGCATCACCAAACAATCAAACGATTATGACGTTTACACACATAAGTAAACATTCGAGTCTTTAGAATTACAGGCCGCGCATAAGCCGCCATTTTCCTGTACACTTCCGGTTTCATTTACCTTGGCGATAAAGGTTTTCAGTTTTGGAGCAATGATCGCTATTTTGGCATAGAAATAATCAACACTCCGCCATTATCCGACTATTGTAAACATTGGCGCAACTTTTAAGATGTCGCCAATAAAAACAATTTGCAACCCTAGCTTAGTTTTCGATTAATGTAAAATTATAATGCAAATAATCAAAACAAACTTTACGCTGCAAACATTCTATGTTTATTCCTCGAATGATTAGAACAATTCCCAGTGGAACACTCGTCCATTTCACCTTATTTTATTAAAAATAACACACTTGGAAATCACTCAACTTTAACGCAGCAGTGAAGAGGATCACGTGATACGATGGCAAAAATATGGCGGTTATGCGCCAGCTCTCTTTTCTACGAGTAGTAGTAAGCATGGTCAATAACAATCATTCAAATTTCAAAATAGGAAAAAAAAAATATATATATATATATAAAATGAAAAGAAGAAAGTAATATCACTAAGAATACTTCCCGACATGCACTGGACTTTATGAATATCTGTTAGTTTATTTAGGATTTTTCCCTATAAAACCTCATAACATTTTATTATTTTTTTGCCATCGGCTGTCTATGCCCGTTCTCCCAAATGCAAATTCATAGTCATCCCATTATTATTCATGACAACGCATCCCGACTGGCCGAGGGAATGAAATGGCACTATATTCGTGAAATATGTCCTCTCTATCCCTTATGCTCATCGTGCGGTCCCGTTCCTGTTTTATGGCGGAGGGATACGTTTTCATCCGCATATATATATGAATGCGGGAATATGTTGTCATGCATAAGTGAAAAGGATCAGATTTCATTTCAGAATTTCCTCGGAAACTGACATCTTTTTTTTTTTAAGTCTTCAGTTTGCTGCATTTTTGCTATTTTCCATTAGGTAACACGCCAAAGGCACCAATAAACTAATTCGAATTCAAATGTTTTTAAAACAAAATGATAAAAGGAACCTTTATTATATATTGTATGTAAAAATAAAAAAAACTGTCTTTGTGTGCTTCCAATATGGTTTTCTTGCATGACAGAAGCCAGGATTTGATTTCTGGAGTAAAAATCTTTACAGCATGTATCGATACAATCACAGCATTCAAAGCCATGGCGAGGTTCCATTAAAAATTTAGCTTCGAGGGAGGGGGGGGGGGGACCCGTCCATAAGATCCCCTTCTGGATACGGGCATGTTTTCTTGCCCATATTTTGAGAAACTACATTATTTACCTGATTTGCGAATGTTTGAGCAAATATAAAACAATATTTATCAACGTTTTTTAGGCGTAGTAATATTAACGCCGATGTTATGGCGTGGTTAGATAGATGGTGAAACGCTCGCAAAAAAAAAAAAAGTCCTTTTCTTCGCGAATGTTTCACCATTTACCCACGCCATAACATCGGCGTTAATATTACTATGCCTAAAACACGTTGATAAAAATTGTTTCTTAATTTAATCTGCGTAGTGTTCGACTAGTATAAAATAAAATATTTATTTCAATTAATTAGGCTTTTTAGAAATTAGCCCATTCGTAAGTTATGTAATGTTTTAGAGGGTTTAATCCTCCCTTGACAGGGCTGTTTCAGGATTGTTGGTCTTTATAGGTACAACAACAATATTGCCGCCTAATATGCAATGTTTACTTTTCTTTCTTTCTATCTATCTATCTATCTATCTATCTATCTATCTATCTATCTATCTATCTATCTATCTATCTATCTATCTATCTATCTATCTATCTGTCTGTCTGTCTGTCTGTCTGTCTGTCTGTCTGTCTGTCCGTCCGTCCGTCCGTCCGTCCGTCCGTCCGTCCGTCCGTCCGTCCGTCCGTCCGTCCGTCCGTCCATCCATCCATCCATCTATCTATCTATCTATCTATCTATCTATCTATCTATCTATCTATCTATCTATCTATCTATCTATCTATCTATCTATCTATCTATCTATCTATCTATCTATCTATCTATCTATCTATCTATCTATCTATCTATCTATCTATCTATCTATCTATCTATCTATCTATCTATCTGTTCATGCATGCATGCACACAGAGACAGACAGACAAAATTTTCTTATCTCGAACTGTGTATATATATATTTTACGTACCTGTCTATGTAATGTACCATAGGCATACGCAGAAAGTTCGCAATGGGGGTGGGGGAGCGGGTTATAGGCTCAATGGGGGTTTACAGAGCTACAACTCACATATTCCTATGTTAAATATACAAAATTTCATTGCAATGGGGGTTACAACCCCATCAACACCACCTGCGTACGCCAGTGGATTCATCTCATAAATAAATATAAAGACGATTCAGGCATGCTTGAATCACCCTTCATCCTTTCTGCCTTCACTTGACAAAGGGAGCAGTTGGCTCCCGAAACGTCGTGTTTTAAAATCTTACGCCAGTGTCAAAATAACTGTTTGTTATTGAATCACCGTATCTGTACACAGCAAATTATAACACGCGATTTCGTAGGAAGTGGCCGCGTATTTCTTTTTAATGTAATTGTGAAGCAGTATATCAAAAATATTTCAATACCCTTTTGCCATTATTTCCATTTAATTTTTCCTAATGTTTTCATTTAATAGTAAGTTTTGTGTGTGAAAAATTTGATTAAATTGCAATATAACATCAAAGCAACTGTATCATTTAGGTAGAGGACAAACATCGATATAAGGCAATTAAAAGTTTAATCGATATATTGATTAAGTCATTGGAACGCCGATTCTTTTAGAACATGGATACTCTAGTGTAGGGGTCATGGGTTACATACAAATTGCTATTTGGGTCAAGGCAATAAAAGGTTGGAAACGGCTGCTTTAAACACTACTATTTTTAATTCCATAATTTGCGTGTGAAGGCAAGTGTAATACTTTATTCCTTGTTATTATGTACATCAGGAGACCATACAAACGATTTGCTTGGGAAATGGAAAGAGAGCAGTAGCGATGCTAGTAACGGGGGCTCTTTGACGTCAGTCAACGCTCAGTGAACGGTTCTTCTCGCTAGTATACTGGCATATCTTCCCTTCCTCAACGTTCAATAGGTTCTGAAAAGAATATATTGAAACATTTAATAGTGAAGAATATTTCTAAAAACGTCTATAACTATATGATACAAATCATGGTTTGTAGAAATTCAGAAATATGATTTTTATCCATGTCAATATACATTTTATAAGTAACAGAATCTTACTAATCTTTTCTTTAATCTCGTATGAATGCTAGTCAATTTTTGTTTTCAGTAATAGTCGAAGAAATAATAGTTAAATGATGTGTTAATAGCATGTAATAACCAGGACTGTCCTGAAGAAAATTATTGAGAGTATGCAGTGTTGTCTTAATTAAAGAATATTGTAATTGCGGGGTAACTGGACTTGGTGACCTCACAGCGCCGAGCTGACTGACATTTGACTGGTCGTCTATCGTCTATCCAAGCTCAGGGTGGCAGTTACCACTTTCATCAGTTTTTCATTCCTCTCCTGGTCATACGCAGGATATTATTTTGATACTTGTGGAGTTCTGGGGTTTTCTTAATTCCCTCATTTGTTTCCATTCAAGTTTGTAAATGACTAGGAAAAAAAAGGCTGAACTTGGTTGAAAGTGGCCCAAAAACCAGCAAATACGAAAACGTTCTTGAGACCTTGAGAGTATGCGGTGCGTACCCGGTATTTTTCAAAATTTCTTGAGAGTACGCGACGCATACAGGACGTACCTTTTGGAGACAACTCTGATAATGACGTATAAAGTTATACGTCCCGAGATTCATCAAGCCTTTTTTATATCTGCTTTTTTCTCGGGTCTCCTGTCAAGATATATTTCATGGTGTTGGCGTACTACACTGTATTCAATTGTGTATAATTGTACGTCTTGGTTAAATGAATATTGATTGATTGATTGATACTTTGGAAATCTATAATTAAGGAAATTTTAAAGATTTCACTATCCCTAGGTACTTTGAGATCAACCAGAAGAGGCAACTTGGAACTGCTTCCACTAAGTTCGATCCCAAATAATGACGGTTGCAGTTTTCAATCTCAAACTGAGAATTGTTTTGAAGGAGGTATGAGATAGTTGCATAAATCTATCAAAATAGTTGTAAAGCTTTGTCTTTGATATAATTTTGTTGAGAGTTTAAGAGTTGGTGTTTGAATTAGGGAATTTGTGAAAAAAAAAGTAATTTGTAAAAAGACTAAGGTATACTAAATGAGTATGTGTAAAAAATAATGCAACTGTGGTTTTATATACTCAATATAAGTTTTTACAATAGCCTCTATGTGTGTATTTGTATGTGTGAAAAGTAGCATGTTGCTCAAAAAGTTTTGAGATGTAAGTAGATAAATTATTTATCGATAAAGTTCAGTTGCGGTTCCTTTGTTTATGAGAAAAAAAGACGCCGTACCCGTCCTGGATCTAGGACGGAGATGGCATCTCTTTTTCTTCCTAAACATTAAAAGC
>QLNU02015359.1:13597187-13627141 GCA_006491805.2 Dysdera silvatica
CCATTTCTGTGACGTCCAAGATGGCGGCCGTATAACTCCCCGGCTTCTCTTGGGGCTATGATGCAATCTGTCTCACACTCTCTTATTCTATCGTACTGCATACGTATGAATCGTAGAGTCTGCATCATATAATACTTAACGCAACGAAGTAACAAGTTTATCCATGAATAGCAACTACGCTCATTATATTTGATATCTTCTTATGAACTTAAACCCTTATGAACTTAGATCCCTTCTTATGAACTTAAAAAAACGCGTGCGTTGGCGATTTAATTTTATTTTCGCATATTGTCGAAAGAAGGTTGCAGCACACGATTTTATACGTCTGATTAAAGAATTCTTCGGTAGTGACGTAGGAACCGAGTGAGGTTAGATCAGGGCCGTGTTTACGGTGTAAGCAGCCCTGGGCGAAGCAGATTTTAGCGGCCCTTAAAAATATTTTGACATAACAGAACGATAAAAAGATTTACACGGGTTTAGCATTAAATCCTTCATAAAGCATAAAGTCTTTTACTGGTCTTAACGCTGTAGGTAAAAATAAAGAACAGATAATGAAGCTAAATTGAAAATAGGGGATAAAAATTAAATAAAATACGAATAATTTTCATTTATTATTACTCTAATTATTATAACTACTATAATTATAACGAATTAATGAAAAGCTAATTCAATGAACAAAGTCGTTTTTATATACTATTAGAACTTACAAAGTAATTTTTCTATTTTTTTAGTGCTGCCAGGAGTATCTGCAGTGGCCATATGGCCACTACAATAAACATGATGACGTACATAGGCTATTGGTGCTAATACATTTGACTAATAATACATGTATCTATTTTGGCCACCATTTAGAAGTTGCTGTATGGGAAATATGGGGACACGCAAAATGTCAATTGACCAAATACTCTGTTAAAAATATATGGGACCGCTAAAAACTCTCTAGGTATCTATCTAAAAAATCAGTAGGTATTTACACTAAACTTTTCGGCGGCCACAAATTTTAGCCTCGCACCCCTTAAGTACGGCCCTGAGTCAGATGCAGGGCCGTAGCTAAGGGGTGGCGTGGAAAACCACGCTTGGGACGCAGGCGAGGAAGGGAGTAGTAAAATCTGAAGAAATAATTCACAGGGGAGAATGTTCGCGTCTAGGTGGGTGCACTCTGGATGGTTTTGCCGTGAGCGCACTCTGGACGGTTTTGCCGTGGGCACATTCTGGATGGTTCTGCCGTGGGCGCACTCTGGACGGTTTTGCCAGGGGCGCTAAATCGTCTAACTACGGTGATGGTCAGACGACCCAGTCGTTGCGCGATCTTACTGAATAAGTTTTTAATGGTTAACAATTCGGGAAGACTAGGGAAATGCACCACTGGCATACGCAGGGGAAGGGGTGTTGATGGGAGTTGTAACCGCCATTGCAATAAATTTTTGTATATTTAACATAGAAAAATATTAACTGTAGCTCTGTAACCCCCTCTATTGAGCCTATAGTCCCCATATGATCTTCCTGAGTAAGCCTATGGGCCTTGTCACCTTATGATTTGTGAGAAAATATTGAACGCTATGGACACTATGAAGACGGGTATTATATATTGTCTAAATGGACTATGAGGGAAGACTGACGCTTCCATTATGTACCTGATGTACCACTGTCTGCTTCTTGTACCTGCTATGTGCATACGATAGTAGCGTTAGCATCTCCAAACCATCTCGCTCAATGCAAGATAGTTACTACGGGTTCACGAAAAGAAGTCCGGTGGAACAGTTAGAAATAACAGGAGGTGACGTCACAAACAGGCTAGTTTATTACTGCAGAGGAGAACTATAATTTCAGAACTGGCGTTTGGTGAACGTTTGTCGGCGCCAAAATCGAGTTCTGACATTGGAGCTCTCCTCTACTGTAATGAGATAGTCCGTTTGTGACGTCACCTCCCGTTATTTCTAACTGTTCCATCAGACTTCTTTTCGTGAATGAGCATTATGACGCCATAAAATGGATCATTTCAGTTTCCGTTCCCCACGATAGCTGCGAACAAGGATTCAGCTCTCATGACGACTCATCCGAAACCATAATTTACTTCCGCTTCACAAACTCAATGGTTCTCAAACTTTTATCCTTTTGAACCCTATTCTTACCACATGTCTAACCACAGAACTCCCCTATAAATAATATTTTGGGAAAATTTAATAAGCTATTATTTGTGGCCTTTCGAATATAAACATAAAAATAAGCATTAAGTAAGTATAGAAAGATAGGCAATAGTTTTCTATTGTCCCTGTGTGTTGCTTACGGTTAGTTGTCTCTAAAGTGTTGATATGTGACATGGGAAAAATTACAGAATTTACAGTTTATAGAAAATTTCGGCAATATTTTACAAATTGTTTGCGAAACCCTGGGAGGATTGTGGAGTTACCCCAGGGCTTTCCGAAACCCGCTATGAGGAAACTTGCACGAGTCCATTGTCTTCGTTCATGGTTTCTGACGTCTGTGGTTTAGGATCAATGTCAGCCGCAGCAATAGAGTAAGCCTTCACTGCAGGCAGTTGGCGCCGAAGAGTGCTTTCCCTTTGTTGTAACCCTGTAAAACCATCCTTATAAATATCCTGATTAAGCCAATCCAAAAAGTTTATGTACAAACAAATTTTGGTACATGGCGTATTAAGAGGCCGTCAGCAATTCGCTTGAGCCATCGTAAATGTTTCGCGGGATAAAAATCGTAACTTTGAAACACTGTTTTGGATTTTATCGTAAAAGCGCTTTTAAAATCGTAACGGCACCTCTTTTTCTTTGTTGTGAAGTGAAAGACTAGGAGAGTTGCATAGGGCGATTGGGGGGAAATGATTTTACAAAATTCATACCTTAAAAAACTTACTCTTACCCTTATCAGAGAAGGGTTAGTGAGGGGAGACCCCATACCCCCCCACTTCGGGATAAACCCCTCGCTGTCCGTTTGGATAGACTTCAAGTTATGCCTTAAGAGTTGAAATGTGATGACGTCATGGTTCTAAGCCACACCTCCATAGATCAGACTTACGACAATAAGACTCACGTTTTGTTTTTTTTTTTACGAACAATTACAATGAAAACTGAGATTACTTACGACTTTTTTTCCAGTCCTTACATTTCTAGGGGGTGGGGAAGTTGTCGTTGACGGCCTATTTATACATAAGTACCCGAATTTTACAACATTTACTTCGTGTAAGCTTCTCACCATTTGAAAGTTCTGTACTAATTCTAACCAACAACGCCATATACGATTATTCTCTTCCAACGAATTGTTTTAAACTGTATAAGAGAAAAAGTAAACGATATAAATCGATACGTCTAATCAATCACGTAAAGAAATTGTTTGCGACGCATGCGAGAAGAAACAGATTTCCAAAACGAGAGAAAACGCAAATTTAGTCTCGTAACGTCACTATCCGTACAGCGAGTTTGATGGATTTTAAAATATTTTTCCTTCTTCCAGTGTTTTAAATGGAAAAATGCTTTTTTTTTCCAATCGATGATAAAGATTGATGGGGTGCTTTAAATCAGCTTCTTAGCTGAGAGTTTTAACCCTTATTTTCAAGAAAAGCATAAAAGCTAATTTCCCTCAAATAAGAAATGAAAACCTGAAATAATTTTCTTTTCTATAAGTATGTCTGATAAAATCAATTTTTTCTTTTCATCACCGAAAATCTTATAAGATTTGAAATTCAAAAAGTAAAATTTTTAGTTTAGTAAAATAATTTATTCTGAACTCAAATTTTAAGCCCTAAAGACAGAGTGTAACATCATGCGTTGTGAGAACATAATCATGAATTTTTTCTTGAAAGGGATTCAAAAAGAAAACGTACTTACAATTTTTTTTTTTAAATAAGCATCCTTCGCAAAAAGCTGTATCTAATTAAAGCAAATAAGAAAGAAAACATGATTCAATAATAAAAGTAGAAACCTCTTATGCAGTACTGGCAAGGTATTTTTATACTTAAATAAATTTTAATTTAGAACTTTTTGTTTCTAATGATTTTTGTGTTTAATTAAAACTCCGTTTGGTCGGTGCTGAAATTGTTATTCCGTTAAAATATGCAAATGCATCAGATTTTAAAGTTCGTAAATATTCTAAAAGGAAAAATTACTTTTTGAAACAAAATTTCGTAATTCTAAGATACATTAAAAATACTTAAATCGTAAAATTAAAAAATAGAATGTATTATTTAAATTCTTCCGAAATATTTTTCTTAATGTTTTTTTTAGGATATCCGGAACAGACTTTAAAAATGTGTAGCTCACATTGAATTAATCAGTTTAATTTAATTATAAGTTTTTGATATTTTGATTTTCCGGACGATTTATTACTGTGGACCTGATCGTAGCCAGTCTGTGGCAGGAAGGCCCATTCCAGGGGCGCAAAGTGGGGCGTAAAATCGGATGAAATAACTCACATGTTAAAACATGTCAACATAAAGCATGCAGGGTTAACGCTGCATGCTTTTTCTGTTATTCTGATACGTTAATGTACTTTTTCATAGGAATTTTAGGTATTTCGAAACTCCTGGGCTCTGATTGTTATCTTTCAGTGGGATAGGTTGGATGAACAGAAAGTTTGGTTGTGGATCATGATATTGTATTCTAGAGGTCCCTCTAAGCATTTGGTGCCGTCTTTGATGGCACGGAATACAGCTTTGGGCCCTAAACTGATGATAGCTTAAATATTAATTACTAAATATATCTTACAAGAAAATGAACAAGAAATTAAATAAGATACTTCTTATAATAAAGAGTAACGGCAAATATAAATCCAACCCATAATTATCATTGAACTTGGCGTTGCTGAACAGATTTCTGCTGAACATCCTCACTAGATTTTTTTTTCAAAAAAAAAAAAAAGCCCAAGAGCGATTTTTCTTTCTTTCTTTTCTAAATATCTACGATGTTCACGCTTAAGCAAGCATGTGAGGAACAAAAGCACGTTTCATATGCATAAATCGCATCATTGAATTTCATATTTTTCTGTTTTCTGTCTTTTAAAGGGGAATCATCTCCTCGTTTTTTTTATCCCATTTTTTTCCTTGTTAGGTAAATGTTTAAACAAAATTCTTAAATTTTTAAGCCTTGTAGCGTTATTATTATGTAATGAGCGTGATTTTCCTTCGCCCAATTTTCCACTTTTTATCGAGAATTTTAAGATAAATTCCTTAAATTTACTAAAATGTTTAAACATTTAACAGAGTAAGTATTTATTTTACTGAATTTTATTTGATGAAGAATGAAAGTTCAAGAAAATTTTTAGTTGTCTAGGCAATTATTTAATGCTATAATTACTTTGCAAAAAAATGCGCAAACTTCTCTTAACGGTATATTTTAAATATTATTTTTAAACAAAGTTGCAGGTTTGCATTATATGGGCATAGTGGCTACTAACTAGAATTACTAATTTTGACTCTGCGGATTACATGAATGTAACATTACATCGAAAGTCGTGGTTGGCTGAATTCGCAGAACGAACATTTGTTGTCCTTGCGCCATAAACATACATTGGCTGAATTTTTACAGCGCCAAGACAACAAGGGTTGGTATTCTGTGCCAAATGAGATGAATTATCAAAATATTAATTAATAATAATAATATTGTATTAATATTTTAAAGCATTTGTTCAGTATTGTTCAGTTCTAATATAAAGAATTAGTACGAAGTTTGGGCGCTACAATAAATTCGCAAGACTGAAATCTGTGGATTCTTATGTGAATTTCTTATGTGAATTGTCGAGAATTATAATGGTGTAATTGTTATTATTTGTTTACTTTCGGGCGCAAGGACAGCAAAATCATGAGACGCCGGCGCCTACAGTTTTCAGAAGTATCCGAGCTTCTTAAGGTCTAGGGAACTAACCCCCGTTCCACAGTGAGCAGTTTGTTGATGAGTGTTCTGTTTAGGCTGTTTTGGGGTTGAACCCCCGTACCATTGCACCACCGCATGGTCAGTGGCTGAGTTCAATCTCAGCGGATTTTTTTTTTTTTTAAATGAACGATTTTTTTTTGTATTTACATTCATAAAAGAAAAATTAAAAAATAGTATATTGTGTATAAAAATATTTCTATAAGTTATCCTGCAGTATTTTAAATCTTACTTGTTAGCTGCAAAGGAACTTCCCTGCTGTGACAAGAAATATAATATGCTTACTGCGCAGAGCCGCATTTCCTATTAGGCCGATTTGGCCCTTGCCTAGAGCCCAGAATTTTTAACGGCGTAAAATTTAAAAATGAAAAAATTTCAGATTTTCTTAGTTAAAAAGTTAGAAAACCAAAAGCGAGATATAGAGTCTTTTACATCGCTTCGAATCTATGCATTAATAAAAGTGTAACCAACCTGGAAGTGAAAATAATCAGAAAAGCTTTTATGATATATGCACAGTATATATTATTCCATGAACTATATCAATCCTTTTTTACTATTCTAATATGTTTAACGCTATCGTAAGGAATTTAAAAATAATTCAAAATATCTGTCCCATGCGCTATTTTTTATACCTTACTTGTAGCAACTAGATAGTAGTATTTAATTGTAATAAATTGCTGAGTCACTAGTAAAGCTTCATTTAGTTAAGTTTTATTTTTAATTTAGGGACGAAGGGGTGGAGAAGGAGGGATTAAGAGGGAATGGAATTGTTGGAGGCGCCGATGGCAAAACTGCTTAGAAGCCATGAGCTCTTAAATGCGACCCTGTTGCTGCATCTCCATCAGTATCGGAGCTACGCGAACACAGAATTGGACATCATGGCCGAAAAGTTGGAAAAAAGCCAAACGTAATTGCTATGAATGCGAAACGACGTTTAGATTGTTGCCTTGCCAGTCGTTCCTTAGCTATAGATTATTAGATATTAGTGATTATATGAATGACAAAGAACGTTGATTATTCTCCGTCCTTAGGGGACGCGTTTGGTGTGACGATAATTCGCAGAATGGTTCAGGAAGAACTTTTTTGTCTAGTTGTGAAGATAATTTTTTCATATTTTGGGGTTACTTCATCTCTCTGAGTGAGATCGTTTACTGTTATAGCTGAAAGGATGAAGTCAATTCGACTTCTTGACATCTTGGGCAACTTTACATTGTGGCAGTATCGGGCAATTGACTGTTATATCTTTCCGCACAACGATTCTCCATCCATAAAGCACAATGTGTGCAGGAATGCTTGTGGAGTACTAAGCTAAGATGGGCTGGATTAACACACTCGGAGTCTGGATATAAAAAATCGAAAACCTTTAAGATGAACTGGAAAATCGCAGAGACTTCGCCCAGAATAGCCTTTTTCAAAATCACCACAGCGAGTTGCTTCACAAAAAGACTGAAAAAGCAATTCTGTTGAAACTGATTGGAATTTGATGAAAGTGTACCAAGATAAAGTGACGCTCTAATAAAAGTTAAATGCGAACCTGCGAATTACTTAAGCGCCTACTGAAATCATGTTCATTCATAGAGAACAAAATGTCTAAAGTAGAAATTCCAAACGTATATGAAGTAGCAAGCTCAAAATATTAATTTTCTCTTTAGTTTATGATAGCATCTCTTGTACTCTTCCCATTGCAGTCAAACCTCTCAAGGAGCACTTCACAAATACAGAGGCCCTGCGGTGGCGCAGTGTGGTAACGCGTTCTCCTATTGCGCGGCTAATCCGGGTTCGACTCCCAGCAGTGCAAAAAGAACGCTTACTCAGAGATCTCATAAAGATCGCACTGCTCACTGTAGTCCGGGGTTTGGTTCCCTAGGCCTTAAGAGGTTCGGATTCCTCGGAAAACAGTAGGTCCCGGCGCAGCATGACCACTGTAGTCTTTGAGCCGTAAAACCAAAAAACAAACAAATAAATACAGTCGGCTCGTTTTTAGGGTCAGGCGAAATTCCCCAGTAAGAATTCCTTGAGAACAATATCCCCCTTTAGCGGTCGCCTCTCTTTTACGGTCAATTTTCTGAGAGATAATGAGTGGTTTTACTGTATAATCTTTAAAAAATGACGTCCACAGTCAGGACCGTAGCCAGATAATCCTGCACCCCTGGAAGAACTGTAGAGATTGCGCCCCCAGTTATGGAATATTTCTCCTTGAGTTATTTCATCCGATTTTACGCCCCACTTTGCGCCCCTGGTTTGCGCCCCTGAAATGGCCCAAAGACAGACTGGCTACGATCAGGTCCACAGTAATAAACCGTCCGAAAAATCAAAGTATCAAAAACTTATAATTAAATTAAACTGATTAATTCAATGTGAGCTACACATTTTTAAAGTCTGTTCCGTATATCCTAAAAAAAACATTAGGAAAAATATTTCGGAAGAATTTAAATAATACATTCTATTTTTTAATTTGACGATTTAAGTATTTTTAATGTATCTTAGAATTACGAAATTTTGTTTCAAAAAGTAATTTTTCCTTTTAAAATATTTACGAACTTTAAAATCTGGTGCATTTGCATATTTTAACGGAATAACAATTTCAGCACCGACCGAACGGATTTTAATTAAACACAAAAATCATTAGACACAAAAAGTTCTAAATTAAAATTTATTTAAGTATAAAAATACCTTGCCAGTACTGCAAAAGGGGTTTCTACTTTTATAATTGAATCATGTTTTCTTTCTTATTTGCTTTAATTAGATACAGCTTTTTGCGAAGGATGCTTATTTTTAAAAAAAAAATCGTAAGTACATTTTCTTTTTGAATCCCTTTCAAGAAAAAATTCATGATTGTGTTCTCACAACGCATGATGTTACACTCTGTTTTTAGGGCTTAAAATTTGCGTTCAGAATAAATTATTTTACTAAAATAAAAACTTTACTTTTTGAATTTCAAATCTTAGAAGATTTTCGGTGATGAAAAGAAAAAAATGATTTTATCAGACATACTTATAGAAAAGAAAATTATTTCAGGTTTTCATTTCTTATTTGAGGGAAATTAGCTTTAATGCTTTTCTTTAATGGTATTTCGAACCTCCTGGGCTCTGACAGTTATCTTGCACTGGTTGCAGTTGGGTTGGATGAACAGAAAGTTTGATTGTGGATCATGATATTGTGTTCAAGAGGTCCCTTTAAGCACTAGGTCCCGTCTTTGATGGTCACGAAATACAGCTTTTGGCCCTAAACTTATGATAAATTAAGTATTTATTACTAAATGTATCTTACAAGAAAATGACAACAATCTGATCGGCTTGTTTGAAATTTACAAAGTAGGTTCAGATCAATACGTTAAGCCTAGTTCTGCTGGGTTTTCTTCTCAAATTTGTGGTTGCGAAGTCATTCATCATGCCCGTATGCAGATGGGGGATCTTAGGGACCGGTCCCCCCGAAACTAAATTTTTAATGGGACTTGGCTACGGCCCTGGATGGCGTGAATATTTCGATACATGCTGTAAAAAAGTTTGAAACCCCCGAAATGAAATCCTGGCTAAGATCTTGCCATCCATGTTTTATATTACGGTGAAATTTTCACTTTTCTGTCATTTTGAACGGATAAAACATCAACAGGTTGACATTATAGTCGAAAATGCGCCTGTATGCAGTTTCCTGTGTTGATATTTCGTCTCCATCTCAAAACTTGTATTGTTTTTCTCTTTAAAAAGCATGTGCGTGCATAATCAGGTAGAAATAAACGGGTTGGTGGAAACCGCTTCCGCAAAGAAAACAAAACAAAACGGACATTTAAATGAAATATAATTGCATGATGGATATTAGTGTGCTATTTATGGAAATGATAATAGGCCGGTAAAATTAAATGAGCAAATCTAACAGAGAAAAAGCTTAAACAAACAAAAGACACAAAAGCAAAACAAGCAGAAAAAGCTTAAACAAACAAAAGACACAAAAGCAAAACAAGCAGAAAAAGCAAAAGATGGGCAAAACAAATAGAAAGAGAAAAAGATGAGATCAGCAAAAACTAGAGAAAAATATTTTATAAAAAAAAAGATCAGTGCGTCCTTTTCCACGTAGCGTTGTTGCATGCCAATATAGAAAGAAAGAAAGCTGATTAACATATCCCAGGAAGCAGTGCATGCACGCATTGACGACTATAGATGTGTGCTTACTGTCTATTCGCGAGAAGTTGGCGTACATTTTTCGTTAGCTGAAGAAGCTGACGGGTTGTTCCATTACAGTAGAGAAAAGGACGTCTTGCCGAAACTGGTTTTTCGTGCGCGAAAAGCCTGTTACAGCAAGACGCCCTTCCTCCTGCTGCATTGGAACAACCCGTCTGCTTCTTCAGCTAACCGAACCTGGACGCTAACCTCGCGAATGGACAGTACTATACTTGACCTGTTAGTGTTTTCAACGCGAATAATTGAAAAAAAAAAGGAATAATTCATCTCCTCGTTACGAAAAATATGAACTTCTCATCCGCGAATTTCTAAATTGAAAACCCGGCAATGCTAGTTTTTAGGAATTAATCTGAACGTGTTGTGCAAATTTCAAGCAAGTCGGCAAGATGGTTGTTAGATGCTTTATTAATGTCAGAAACGTTACATTTTGATAATGGCATCAATGGACATCCACCTTTTGTATTTTTAGGTTCCATGATTATACCACGAGTTGTCTTTAATAGAACTGTTTGTTTAACGTGATCGCTAAATACGACCGAACCTATTGGAACTCAGACATAACATGTATGCTAAAACGACATGTGGTAGATGCCAGTAGATACAGGTAGTACTAAATAACTTCACATTTTGAACGTAGACGATGTATCGCGTAAATGTTGTATGTGCAGAAATTAAACCTTCCAGAAAGTTGCAGTTTAAAGGCTTACACCCGTAGATCCATTCAACGAATTTTGCAGTGAGTTTGTACATGTGATAGAGCTTTATCATCTTTAAAAAGCTATTTTTCGCACTTGGAACACTTTTTAGCGCCATGGTCATTACTTTTTTTTGTGTTTTCTTATGGAACAATGCATGCGAGGCCGATGATTTACAGTTTTTCATCGAAGAACTCCATTTTTTTCTGCCAAAATTAACCTGGCGTGACTCTTCTTTGGCTTTGCTATGTGAGTGTCACTGTGCCGCCGGAGGCCGTCCCTAATTATATATTACAATATAAAGTCAAGAATAATTTTATATTCAAATTTAAGCCACAATTGGCTTTATATCACAATGGCATTGTTGTATTTTTGACGTTCATAAAAGTACCGATTCTTCAAGTTGGCGAACTAACAGTTTGAATATATCAAAAGCGAATGTCTACAAAAGATTCGAGCATTATTACGCTGAGGGCACAATTTGCTAAATTGAAAGCGTTGCTTCTGGTGGGCCATTTATGTTGCAAATTAATGGCGCAACCAAATTCTAAACGCGTTAACGCGCTTACTGGGTTTAAAGGGTAACAAAATTTGAGCGCCATGCAACACCAAATTTGAAGCGTTCGAAATGTTCCCGCCATTCTTGGTTGCGGAGATTGAATAGAATATTAGGTGAATTGGTCCAGCCGTGCTAATCCGATTATAATTACAACCGGCGCTAACGCTGATGGGTTGAGGGACGTATATTTTGATTTACGGGAAATTACGGGAGCAGTTAAATAATAATTCTCGCACCTTTCAAATTGCATTTTACTACCATAGTTTCGTTCGTGAAAATGATAACAAGAGATAGATAACAACAGAATAACAATAATAATAATAAACAATCGCAAAACGCATAACCAGTAGCATACATTGATGACATAACGGGGTGATAAGCCTCAACCGCACACACACAGCAAAATATATGATGCTTTAATAAATAAGTGCAAATATAATAAATTTGGTAATTGTGTAGCAAAAAGTGTACAGACAAAGTATACAGCAAAAGCATATTTAGAACTAAGACTTCTAATACAAGAAGAAGAACATGCGGCAGGCCCGCATCCAGAAGAGGGGATCTTAGGGACAGCCCCCCCACGAATCTACATTTTTACTGAGACTTGGGTGTGGCTTTGCATGCTGTGGTTGAATCGATACATGTTGTAAATGTTTTTGAACCACCCTCCGAAATTAAATCCCGGCTACGATCATGGCATGTGGTATACATAGAAATGACTAAAATCGTACAATGAGTTTCACCAGTGTACCGTTTAATACCAAATGCAATGTTCAGAAACTCAGAAATGCATAGACTCAAACGCGGGTGGACTGGGTCCTCTGAAAAGGCGGATGCCTTGGATTTTCGGAGGGCGCGAGTCTTTTCGCATTCAAAGGCGTGGATCCTATCGCCCAAGAGGGCCCCCCGGACCGGGGGGCCTAATCCGCCCCTGAAACCAAATGCTCATATTAAGTTCGACTCTACTGTGTTAGCGTGTTCAACTAGGGTGTCGTTAAAGTGCGTTCGACTCCCAACAGAGAGAAAAAACAACACAACATTAATGACTGTAGTCCGGAGATTGGTTCCTTCGGTTTTCAGAGGTTCAGATTTCTCGGCAAAACGTAGGTCCACTGCCGTATAGTTGCGTAGCGGTAACGCATTCGTCCGTCATTCCACTAACCCGGGTTCGACTCTCAAAGTACCGTAGAACGTATGTGACGTTTTTCTGCTTACCGTAGTCTAAGGTTTGATGCTTTTAGCAGCAGAAATTCGGATTCCTGGGAAAAATTATTGCTACCGATGTATTAATTCCCTTGTTGTCTTTATGACCTAAATATAAACAAACAAATCACATTAAATTACAGACGACGACTATTCTAAACGTACTGTTAGGAAGTTTCTATTATAATAACTCATGGAACCTGACTTCATGGAAAGAGTATTATAAGCAATTAAGATATAGGCAGTTAAATGAAATTTTCAGTATGCAATCGTGCGCAATGACGATGACTTTCCTTCGCTTTATCTATCCTGTAGTTAGGTACTGGACTTGCAAGAGATATTTTTTTTTCTTCACAAAATTATTTTAGTCCTAGAAAATAATGTGTGTAAAAAAAAAAAAAAGTCACACAATTTTAATCGTTTAATTGCAGTTCAATGGTCATAAACGATGAAAGTGATCAACGATGCATTGAGTTCTAAGTTTTATCTGGCGACTTCTAGTGTTGCCTTTTTTTTTCCCTTAAAAATATTTTTGTCCTGCCGTATTAAACCACTCGCTGTAAAAAGAAAATCTTTATGAATTGAGAAAAACTGGGATAAGAATATGAAGACATTTAATATCAGGCAGTGTCATCGTCATTAACTACTTCACTACTAGCCGTAAATTAGGTAAATGCGGTGCAATTCCCGATTTTCCTGCTTTTTCCAGAAATTATATTTTTATTGCAGATTTAGTATATTTATTTTTTAGATTATGTCTTTATGTTTATCCACAAAATGTGGACCCATAAAGGTAACACAGCCTATCTCATATAAACAGTATATAAGCACTAACACATGTTTTTTTTTTGTACCATTTGAAAAAAAAAATGTCACCCCTACGAGGTACTTCTCCTGTATACAGTCATGCATGCACGGAAATTAATTTAATGCATAATTAAAAGTGTATATTGAAAACTGTCTTTGCCCTTCTAGTCTAGTGGGGGTAGAAGGAAAGTTTAAATTTAGCATTTTTGGAAAAATTTCTCTATAAAAGAATAATGAAGTGCTTATAAAATCGTTAAAATCCTTTAAATATGCATTTATTGTAAAAATTCATTCGTATGTGCATTCAGGTGCACAAGTAATCAAAAGAGATAAAGTATGCAATTGCATTCTTATATTCTGTTCTTCATTTATGTGAAAATTTGAAAAAATTTCTGTTTTAAAAGAACCCAGTTTTTCCCAAAAAATAACAATTTGGCCCAATGAAACCTATTTAAACCCCCAAAAAAACTACCCGGGTTTTTTGTAAACGGGTTTTACTCAACCCTGAGGCTGGATACTATGCAAATATACATGTGCATATGCAATTGATGTGCACATGTGTATTTGCATACTATTCAGCCTCAGGGTTGATTAAAACTCGTTTAAAAAAAAAAACGTGCAGTTGTTTTTTGGGTTTAAATGCGTTTCATTGGGCCAAATAGTTATTTTTTGGGAAAAATTGGGTTCTATTAAAATAAGGATTGTTTTCAAATTTTTTATATAAATGAAGAATATTAATGTAGTGCACACTAAACATCTATAGTATTTCTGTTATTTGGACATGATAAAAAATTGTAAAAAAAAAATACATATTTGCAACAAAAAGCCATTTAATATCCATCACATAACTGCCAACTTAACAAGGAAAAAATTTACAAAAACAATCTCTTTTTAATACGTATGCATAAACATTCCATAAAATAGCCAATAATTTTTTAATGATATACATATGATTAGTCACAAACAGGGAGATCCTGAAAGGCATCAATACTTAGACATGACTGGAAGGTAAGATTATCCGATTACAACTAACCTCTTTTGGTCATGTCATGCGCACAGACTCATTTAAATAATCTATAATGCTAGGAATGGTCTCTGGACTCAGAAGGGGAGGCCGGCGAAGAACACGTTGACTTGACACCATCCAAGCAGACACAAAATTGAATATTGTACAATTGAAGGAGAAAGTTCTGGATAGAAACGCATGGAGGAAGTTGGCATATGAAATCGCCAAGAGTCGGACCCAACTGAATGGATAAAAACAAAACAAGACATATTATTTATACTTTTATGAAATGAAAAAGGAAGTTCATTATACAAAAATATATGAGAGTTAACACGAATTATTTATGAAGAATATTGATATTTTTTTAGATTAAGAGTGACTTTTTAGAAGCTGAATATGATACAAAATCGCAACTTTCGAGCTTGTGTGGGGATTTTTACTTTTAAAATCCCTATTTAATGAAAAGGTAAGGATTTTTTAAAATTGCAGAAGAATGGTATGCATTAATACAGAAAAAAGGCTAAAAAACAAAGATTCCGTAGAAAAAGGAAGATTTGGTAGCTATTTCATCACCAATCTCATGGAATAAATGCAAGTTATATATAATTCTTTTTTTCAGCACATTCTAAAGAAACGAGGAAAGTTAAACTTGAAATTTCGTAGAGTTGTCTGCAGCTGAAAACGAAACCCTTTTTCGTTTTTAAGAAAAAGTAATGCATAAATAATGTTTTCAACAATATTCAAATCAAAGTAAGTATGTTTCTTCAAAATGCGCACATTTATGGAGAATCTTTGAACTTAAAACAAAATTTGGAAATTTTCAGAATTCTTTCTTTAATAATTTTTCTAAATCGGATAGTTCAATTTATCACATGCTGAAAACTATGGCTTGGCTTATCAGAAAGCTAAGGGTTAGTACCCTAGAGGTTTTTTTTAAATAATTTCATAAACACACGCTTTCAAAAAAATTTTTTTTAAAAAAAAAGTCCATTTCCCAAATATTGAGCAAATGGATAAATTCAAATGATAGTGTGAAATGCTGTACACCGCTATTTAATTTAAATGTTACATTTTCATTACGAATTCACAAAAATAACCAGTTATTATTAAGCTTATGTTTATATTATAAATAAGAAATTATATTGATAAGAAAATATAGACATATTGGAATAAAAAATATTTTAATAACACAATTCTATAAAGCATTACAAAATAAGGAACTAATTTTCAATATCAGTGACATCGCTGCACAGAGATTTATAAACCTGGACGAGCTTTACTACTTCGTCTACACAAAAGCGATTACAAAGTTTTGATTATACCATACCAAACATTGAAAAAATTCACTCTATAACTGATGAATTTGCGGGATATGAAAATAAGTTTGAATTGAATTTGCAAAAGTCACTCGAGAGATCGTTTCCTTTTTCTGTTCTTATTACCATGATGTTACGCCACTTTGCACTCGCGACAGTTTTTGAAACATCTTCGGTAAACACTGCCGGAGAGTATTATTTCGCATCTGTAATTTTATGCGTCAATATATATGGCAATTAATCTGGATATTTTTCGATTAACCAGTTTTCCGTTGCATCTTTTTGGGAAGTAGACCGTCTCCTCTCTCAATATTTAGGCTCCATTATGTTTGCTAACTAATGGAATTCTTGAAGAGCTTGGTGCATTCTTTTCAATACAATTTCCTTGCAAGGTTCCAATTCCGAACTTTCTATTAATTCAAGCCTTAACTGTTGAGCATAAGCCAACTTCGTATTATCTGATTGAAGGATGTCTTGAATTTGGCTGAATTTTTCAACCGTTTTGTCAAATTCAAAGGTTTCCTGTAAATTTCTGCATTATGGAGGATTGTAGTGATATTGTTTGGGATACCGTCAGCATGCTCAAATTAAATTTGAACATACTCCTAACACTTGTTTTGCATAGCATTTTGGAAGTGTTTTTTTTTAAAAAAAAGAGCCTCGGCTTTTTGGGTCGGGCAAAATTGGCAACCTTGTTTAGTCTCCAGTCCTAAACTATGAAAACGTCTTTTCGTCACTGCATTGGCCCTTGATAAAAATCTTGCTTCTTGTTAAAAACAAGTCAATATTCTCAATCCACAGAATCGAACTCGGGACACTATACGATGATCAAAAGCAAATTTCACCTTTTATAAAAAATCACAAACTGATCTTCTATTAAACTTTTTTTCCCTTTCTTTCAATGTGTCGTTCCATTTGTGGGAGTGACTAATTGTATTTTTCAAGAGAAAAAAACGACGTTGCAAGCCTTGAATGGAACTTCATGAACATGTAAATATCATGTAACATGTAACATGTAACAAATATCATGGAACATGTAAATATCATTGATAATAACCACAAAACTTTTCAGTGATAAGCGACTCATTTCCACTTATTCTATTTTCCGTTATTTAATGTATTTTTTACCCGAATAATTTCATTAAACGGGGACAGGCAAGCTTTTAGAGAAAAAAAAACAGGGTTCGCAACTCTGGTATCGCACGTAGAAACTGTATACAGCGGGATTTGGCAATCTGTGGTACACTGAACACATTTTTGAGGTACGCGAAGAGTTTGAAAAGCAAAAGGAAAATTCTGATTGCGATGATTAAAATTCAAAATGGATAGTTTATCTGTTTAAAAATGTCTGTTTTCATAGCTTTTAAAGTGGAATGTTGTTAGAATCGGAGAGGAAAGTGTACACAACAGTAACTATGCAGTCTGATTGACTGAGCTACTGAAAGACTATTAGATCCATTGCCATCCAAAACTAATTTTGTGTACTTCCTCATACTATAGCATTTTGACCGTGCTTGTAAAAGATTGCAAACAATTAATACTGTTATTAATCTTCCTCAGAACATTATGATTTTGTGGTTTTTGTTAATCTGAGAAAGATTGCAAATAACAACTGGAAAAGCTATAAACAACATTTTATATATAATAAGGCTTTTTTGTAACTTTAAAAAATATTTGTGAAAATATTTCTTTTATTAGGTCAGTGCATTGTATCGACAACAAGTTTAATATTTGCTAAAAGAATTGAGAAGCAATTTTCCGAAATAACAATCTCAGATTAATTTATTTTACGAAAAGAGAAACAAATGTCATGAACCCAATTAAAGTAAACAATGTACGATGTTTTTGCGACAGTTGCAATAATTAAGACATTTTATTTTGCTCGTTTATGAAAAAAGAAAACTGGTTTTAATTTTCTGTAGCTATTTCATAATATTCACGAACTCACGTAGGAATAGGGATTTTTAAAATGGTTTTTAAATAACAGTTTGAATAACTTTTCAAGAAGGAGTAAATTTGTAACTATCTGCAAGAAAAAATAGTCATCACACACACCTAATTAAAATATATTTACAAAACTACATTCCTTCAAAAACATCACCGGCATGAATTAACAAAAAATTCCTAATTAACGAAAAAGAAAAGCATTCCATTTCCTGATATTGATAATGAAGAAAGAAATCTCCTCGAAGCATATAAATTTTTCCCTGTTTTATCTCCATTTTTCCCTTTCTAAAAAACCGCTCGATCGGCCTCCCCCTCACCTAGATCAAGCGTTTGGCGCGTTTTAAGAAGACGCCCTTTAATTATTTTGGCAATTATTGTCCTATCAAGAATATTTCAAAACTGGCCCTTTAACTATAAGTTTTTAATTTGGTCATCGATTTCGCATCAGAGCATCATCATTAACTTAGTTATTATTGCGTTTGTTAATTATAGACGAGTCATTATACGTGAAGCATTTTCTACTTATAAAGGCCCCATTACGATTCGGAGAATATTTTCTAACTTTCGAGAAACTTCTCTTCGGATCAATTAAGCGCCGGAAACTTTAGAAGAATTTTTAATTTGGGCTCCGTGGGTCTTGTCCTGGTATTCTAATTATTGTTTTTGTTTTGGAGCCCGCGCAATTTTTGATAATGGAGAAGATAATGGTGATGACAAAGGTGTTCGTTTCACAGATAATGAATTTTAGTTTGGAAAATGCCGCGACGTTTCTTAATTATTGGACAAAGCTGCAAAGGATGATGATGCGTTTTACAGCCATTTAGTTCGTCACCTGCAAAAATTATTTTAACGTAACGAATAATGCCATAAATATTGCGGACTGAGGAGGAATCTTATATCGAATAATGTTAAGAAATTATTCAGTTGACATTTAGCTGTATTCTATAAATCCTTTCGAACGGAAAAACTCTTCAGAAGTTAAAAGAAATGCAGTTTTTCTTAGGATAATGGTTTAATTGTCACAGAGTAGTTCTTGCTTATCGGGCCCACTGGAAATACATCGATACCTTCAGCGGCCACCCTTCCCATAATTCCTTGCACAATAGAGAGTCAGCTGGCCTATACTGTTTCACAAATGCGTTTAAATATGTTAAGTGTATTTCCAGACTAATGTGTCTCGTTAAGTTATTACTACTATCTCAGCTAATCCAGCATATAAGCGTTTGGAAGGCAGCATTTTAAAATTGGCATCTGCATTTTCAAAGCGATGCATACACGGTGCACATACATGCTGTATAAAACGTAGATTCAAATAAACGAAAGTGGTAAATGATATTAATTAGTTTAAGGGCCGGATTTTCGCATGGACAAATAAGACAATTCTCCAGAATCCGCTTATTTTAAGGGCGGTGAAGACACAACGTTATTTCAAAATCGTTGACAAGCAGACCTTATCACTAGAAGAGAAATCTCGTCGTGGCGCGAATTTCCGCGTGGTTTAGCGCGAATTTCAAGGGCGACCCGAGGGCGGTATAAGGGATGCAAAGGCGCCCCCTTGGCTTATGAAAAAAGGGGGAAAAAAGGACTGAATCCACAAGAAACTATAGTCCAACAACATTATTCAATTGGAATTTTTCATGGATTCACCCCGTCGTGTATAATTATGGGGGAATTTTAAAGTTTTCTTTGGGTACGTTGCATGTAAATATAATAAGTGTACAGACTATTTTCGGAGTTTAAATATTGAAATTCCAGAACGGATTTAGAAAGCGATAGGAGATAGCGAGTATTTTTGTATACCCCAATATCATCGTTATATACGTATCTACCTTAATTACATAGATTTAATTTATACTAAAAAGGACCCTGAAAATATTTTCTAGGGACCCCACTTTACCTTAATCCGGCCCTGATTATTTCCATGAAGTATGGACCAGTTAATGGAGATCTATTCTCTGGTCATCAAACCAACGAGGACCTTGAGCTGATAAACTACATTTTTTTTTCAATTGCTGAAAGAGTTGTTCTGTTTTAAAGTTTTTACAGAATACCATTAAATGTAAGCTGCATTATTTCATGCCATTAATCGATATAAGGTTCTTTCCCTAGTTTGCATCTTTTTAGGGGACTTTAGTTTCATTAAAATAATTTTTGCAGATGACGAGTTAAAGGGCTATAAAGAACGTCTTTATCCTTTGGACCTTTGTCCCGTAATCCTGAAACCTCGCGGGAATTTCCAAACCAAAATTCATTGTCTGTGGAACGATCACCTTTGTCATCACCATTATCAAAATTTGCTCGGGCTCCAAAACAAAAACAATATTTAGAATACCGTGGCAAGATCCTCGAGCCGAAATTAAAAAATTTTCTAAAGTTTTCGGCGCTTAATTGATCCGAAAATCAGTTTCTCGAAAGTTAGAAATGTGTTCTGAATCGTAATGGGGCCTTTATAAGTAGAAAATGCTTCACGTATAATGAATGACTCGTCTATATAATTAATAAACGCAATAATAACTAAGTTAATGACGATGTGCTGATGGGAAATCGATGACCAAATTAAAATCTTGTAGTTAAAAGGCCGGTTTTGAAATATTCTACAGAGAAACAATAATTGCGAAAATAATTAAAGGGCGTGTCCTTAAAACGCGCCAAACGCTTGATCGAGGGTGGGGAAAACTGGTTGAGCGTTTTTCCAAAAAGGGAAAAATAGAGATAAAAGAGGGAAAAAATTTTATGACTCAGTTTCAAGACGGATTTTTTTACTTAGTCAATAATATTAGGCAATGAAATTTCTTTTCCGTTCGTTAATTAGATTTTTTTGTTATTTCATTCATGTTACGTTTTTGAAGGAATATTTTTTTTTGCAGATAGCTTTTAATTAGGTGAATGTGATAATTATTTTTTCTGGTCCTTGTTAAATTGCTTTAAATTTATTAATTCTTGAAAAGTCATTCGAATTACTATTTAAAGGCATCTAAAAATCTCTAATTTTTTTGTAATTTTGAGAATACTGTAAAAGAGTTGCAGAAAAAATTATTTTCCCTTTTTACATCAGCGAATGAAATGAAATATCATAATTACTGCAACCATCTAAAAAACATTCAACTTTGTTAATTTAATTAAATTTATGGCATTTGTCTTTCTTTTCGTTAAATAAATTAATCTGAGATTGTCTTTTAGGAAAATTGCTTTTCAGTTATTTTAACAAATATTAAATTTATTCTTGACATATATTACATTGACTTAATGAAAGAAATGTTTGCACAAAATATGTGGTGCAGTTATACCAAAGCGTTATTGTCAAGAAAACGTTGTTTGCAGCTATTTCAATATCTGCTATTTGCTATATTCCCCAGAGTAGCGATAATCATGAAGTCGTCAATTTCTGAAGAAGATAATAAATAGCTATTGAAATGGCTGAAAATTACGTTTTAATAATGTAGCTATATCAAATGTTTGTGAAAACATTCTTCTTTTATGTTAACAACACTTTACGAATATCTTTATATCATGTAATTTTAACATTCATATAACACTAAAAAGCATGGAAGAAATCCATTCATTTGTATTGCTGTTGCAAACAGACAAACTTTTATTTTATAAAACGTTCCGCTTTTCTTGTTGTTACCTCAGATATAGGAATACCGAGTTGTTCTGTAGCAGCCAACATTCACAAGACCCTTTTATAGGTCAAGTCAAGTTTTGTTTACGTTTTGGAGTTTCGTAAGATAACGTAGTAGAACCCAAAAAGTAGCGAGCTATATTTTGCCTTGTATTATAAGCTAAAATAAATGCCTTTTCCAAAGGAAACGTTTTAGTTAGTTGTGGAAAGCCTCATAAAAATTGCTCTATTCAGCTTTCATGTTTTAAACTTGCAAAATTAATAAATGTATTTGTTCTCTACACCCGCCATGACGAAGTTATCGATACTCTATTGGTATCTGGAAGTATTTACTGGGAAATAAAGCCAATATGTGGTCAGATTTTCCTCCACAGGGGCACAATGTAGGCGACGAACGTCACCCACCGATACGTAATACATAAGCGTACTTCGGAGTTGAATCAAAACCCAGGAAGTCCAAAGGCAGTGACCATCCCAACTGGATCACGAACTGGTGAACGAACAGATGACTATGGATTCATCTTCAATTGAAAACCAGAAAACTAGAATGAGTCCACATTGAGAAACGAAATAACAACCAACTTAGAAACCATGTCCTACCTGATTTGAGTTTTGGTTTCTACATCGTTTCAATTCAGTTTATGAATTCCATTTTCCTTACACCACTTCTGACCCACTATATGATATTGTAAATATTTAAGATACGATGATCGAGGTGCAATCATCCTGATAATATTATAAATATTATAATAACACCAAGAGCTTTAATAATTCTGGATATACAGATCAAGTGCTTGGTTATCGCCTTATAAAAATATGTACACACTGTACTTTAACAAGACTGTCACAGCATGTAGTATAATATATTTTTGACGGTGTGACATTTATCATTAGAAGAATTTGCCAAAACGTGTACCCGCACTCATACACAAATAATTGAATTTACCTGGTTAGTTATATATATATAAATGCCCGTATTAAAGAGAGAATCCTTTTATTACGCCAAACTCCTGATCGTGTCGTTGATTCCCTGTTACGTGTGTAATTATTTATCGATTTTAACGTCAGACGTCATGATCCCTCGAATGTTGCTACAAGCCGTTGCAAATGTGTGTATCTATCTATACGGGTTTTTTTTGATAAAAGTTTATAATAATAATTAGTGAGTAGATAAATAAATATTGGAGGGGAAAAATGCAAATGATATCGCATATAAGGAACTTAATTAACGGACATAAAATTATATATAAAAATATGTGGGTTGGAATTAAAAATATGTACACATATTAAACAAAGTTGGAAGTGTATAATTTTAAAGTAAACATAATTGTGGCATAATATAATTAAAACGTGTTAGGATTTTAATAAAATGCAAACAATGAAAAAGTATGAGATGAAAGTAATAAGAATAGTTTTAAAAAGCTACCGAGAAAATAATGGATCAATTATAATGCGTTAATGTTTAAAATTGTGATCAAAAATTGAGACGAAGTATTTTAGGATTTTATTGCATGTTTAAAAAATATATATTTGTGTGTAACGTAAATCAGATAAGAAATATTAAACAATAAAACCCAACATTGTCGCAAATAAATTTTACTGACATCGTCAACAGCTGTTTCAGTAGCTGCATGCTGACATCTCAGAACGTACCAAACAGTTTACTAATGATGCCAGCCAATATTGTAATTGTCGATGTTATAAATCTGTTGGTTAGAAGAGAATAATATGCGTCTTCCCAGATAACAAAGGTCGTCCTTAGGACGTTCTGTGCATCCTCAGGACGTCTCTGGAACGTTCTGTACATCCTCAGGACGTTTCTAGAACGTTCTGTACATCCTCAGGATGTCCCTAGGACGATCTTTGCTATTTGGGTTTGGATTGGCAGAGGATCCTCTTGTTACACCGTAAAGTAAAAGAGAAAATGAGAAAGGTTTTATGTGGAAACACTGAAGCGCAAGTGAAGTTTCCAACCATGTGGTCAGTTTCAGATGAACGAAATTCGTTAATTAATTCCTCAGTTGTAAATTGCGAAATCATTTATTCAGGTAAGAAATACTAGAGTTCGTATTAAACAGACCATAAAATTAATTGCAGAGAAGGTAATAGCAAGCAACATGCATATTATTTTCATTCCCCACATAATAATCAAATCAGCTTTTCACAGATTTCGGTAAAAAAAAACTCAATATGTTGTAAGTTAACCTTAGAAAGATGCAGAAATAATGCTAAACCAGTCATAAATAGTCGAAAAAATGTAAAAATAGTTGAAATTAAAGTCATTAAATATGGCTTAAGCGTGGAAATGGCGTCATTTATTAAAATAATGGAATTATGAGCAGGCGTTACACTGTAATAAAGAAAAATTACCGTAGATTATCGTATTTTCACATTTTACTCGTGTTATCTGCTTATATAAAGCATTAATCTTCCTGCGAGTAAAAGGAAAGTATAAGAATTTTAGAATAAGTGCATTATAAAAATAAACTTCAGTTTCATTTATATTGGGAGTTGACATTAATTTTAAATCCATGATATATTCTATTTTCTAATTACACATTACAAATATATTTTAAGAACTTTTAGCTATAAAAAAACACTTGTGCTTAAAATGTGATGTGCGAACCCGACGCTGAATTTCTGTAATTTTTGGCACCAAATATTCATATCTTGACGTGACTTCCCTCCATTTGCATCACTTCCGCTATGTTTTTACTTTCTGTCTCTACTTCTATCACCGTTCACAATTTTCATATTCGTCCATTTTCCACATTCGTATCTTGAATATATCCTCCACCACACGGAAATCGGGTGTCCAAGTTTAAAATATTTTGACGCGTCTGTAAGCGTCACAGGATTTGGTCAGAAAACCGTCTGAAAGAAAACGTTTTAACAAATTCTTTATATATAAAAATTTGCTTATTATATTACGTGAGGAGCATATTGTTTCCAATTAACTTTGAATGTTCCTGATTTTAGACAGAAAATCTCAACGTTAGTTTTGAAATTCAACCATTTTAAATTCATAAATTTCGTTAAAAAATATTTTATCAGGAATGATGATATATAGGCAAGAAAATTAGTTTCATCATGATAGACCATAAAAAGGGAATACAAGATGATACCTGCGCGAAAATTTCTGTACTTCAATATATCGCCCCGAGTATTAATGGGGGGACTTTCCATACAAAAGGAAACATCTTTTACAATCCAGTGTATAGAAGAATTGTACAACGTTTTTGGTGTAGTAAAATTTTAATAACAAGCTATGTTCATCGACATACGTTTCGGATAGGCGCTGTCCGTCCCTCGTCAGCAATGCGAGTAGTCCAAAACTAAACAGCACGGAAGTGTTGCCATGTTGTCCCTTTGTTAGCCATTGTTTTATTTCCTCATCATCTTCATGTTCCCCTTTGTCACTAATAGATGGCGCCAGATTCGCACAAATCGGCAACACATACATGTAAACACTTCTGTGCTGTTTAGATTTGGACCACTCGCCTTCCTGACGAGGGACGGACAACGCCCGTCCGAAACGTACGCTGATCACCATCGTTTGTTTTTAAAATTTTACTAGGCCTAAAACGTTGTACTTCCTCTCTGTATCTATTCTGTATAGTGTTACGTTACCTTACTAATTGTAATCCAATGTTCCTCAGTTTACCAAAATAAAAAATATAAAAATCACGTTCAGTCTTTTTTTTACTACACAAAACTTGTCCAAATATTATATTTATCATTTTATAAGCTTTCATTCTCAACTTCATTTTCTTGTCATTGCACCCTACCTTGAAAACTGTTTGTTATTATCATCTGCGTTCAAACTCCAAAGGTGGCAGCGCGGAAGCTATCATCATACTAACTTTATCTTCCAGACGTAAGATTGACATATGATAGACGTTTTCTTTCAAACGAGAAAACTTTTGTCAGATGTTGAGGAAAGCCTAGTTTTTATTCCGACGATAAATCAGAAACCTGACTGAAATATTTTACAAACGACTGAGAAACGTGCGAAAGTGCATTCCAGCCACACTATTCGTAAGTTCTAGAAATATTCGGTGTTCTTTTCCAATAATATTTTGAATTCAGAATATTTGATTTATTTTACGAGGTTTACTAAATATTGGAAAATTATTTAGAAAATAATTTTTTGTTACGTGGTTTCCCATTTTTCCCTCACTGGCATTTTGTTTCAAATTCAACATCGTTTTCATTGGCCTTTTCTAGTACGAATGTTTAGCGATGATGGCCAAATTATCAAGCATGATTTTGTTGTCCTTGCATCGTAAAACAAACATTGAGACAATTGATTCACTATGATTATTAAAATTTTACCGTTGAATGGTCTTTAATTTTTAATTAAGATAATTTTATTTATCAAAATGTGCACGTTGAGAATACATAACATATGGCTCCGCTCAATATGCCGACCGATCTGTCTATTCAATCAACCGGTCTCTCTGAGGATTACGACCCCCCCCCCAATCTCAAAGTCGGACAACTGTTTGTATTGCCGTCGGATACGTTCGTAAGGCATCTTTCGTGTCAATTTCGTATATTCGAGCTGCCGATACGGTTGTAAATGCTCATCACTAAAGTTCATAACACGCGTTACATACCTCCACAATGCTCATTGGTGCTGTACGTTTGATCATTTGCATATTAACTCGCCGAATCACATGTGCATGCCGAGTTTGGTAGTCGTGGCTCGATTCTTTCTGGGTGCATATATTTTATTGCAACACAGTGTATATAATTTAATATTATTTCTTATTTGTATATTATTTACTGTATTCCCAGGATATTCAGGGAATTTCCGAAAAAGATAATGAAGTAATAAATTTTAAAAAAGATAATGAAGTATTAAAATAAAAAAAAATCACATAATGAAGTATTAAAATAAAAAAAATCACATAATGAAGTAATAAAATCAAAAAAATATGTATAATGGAGTAATAAAATTAAAAAAATATAATGAAGTAATATAGTTACAAAGAAATCAACCTATATTAAAATAACATTTAATAAACCTATATTAAAATAACATTTAATATAGGTCGGGAACGATGCCCCTTTTTCTCCTATAAAAAACAAACAAACAACAAAACAAAAAAGACTATAGTTTGATCTAAAAAGGCATGGGTGTCGGAATTATAATATATGATAGATTCCCCATGAAACAATACAAAAACTTCGCCTCTGAGGCTTTGTGTGTTAACCATTATTTGGCAATTGTGTTATCCCTGAGAAGGATGATTATATTTTATAACCTTATATATATATGCGGAGAAAGGGAGTTCCTTTCCTGTCTTCGCTGGCCTAGAGGTTAAGGCACTCCGGATCAGCGGAGGGATCCTAGTTGGATTCTAGGTCGGGGACGATGCCTCTTTTTCTCCTATAACAAAAAAAAATCTCTACTTTGAGCTAAAAACGTGGATGTCGGAATTATTACCTGCGTTAGTCTAGAATAACTTCAAATGCAGATTTAATTCCAATAGTAAAAATTAAGAGACATAAAACCCATTAGTTTAGGATAATGAAAATTTGATTGACTTTAGTTCTCAGTGTGAATGAAATATAATGAAAAATAATATAAATTAATTTTATTTTGCACTCAACTCAGACATCTAAGCCCTGTGGTGGCGCAGTGTGGTAACGTGTTCGCCTAGTGCGCCGTTAACTCGGGTTCGACTCTCAACAATGCAAAGAACGCTTACTCAGAGATCTCATAAAGATCGCACTGCTCACTGTAGTCCGGGGTTTGGTTCCCTAGGCCTTAAGAGGTTCGGATTCCTCGGAAAACAGTAGGTCCCGGTGCAGTACGAACATTGTAGTCCTTGAGCCGTAAAACAATAAAATCACATATCCGAAATAGACCTATCCTATTATTTATGAAACTTTTTGGAAGGGATAATGGGGAAAAGAATAGTATTCAGTACAACATCACAACTGGCTGTATATATCCATTTAAGTGGTTTAACTGATAATATCCGCAATTTGTGATAATTCATGGACGCTTCAATTAACAATGACTTCCTAATGAAGCTTTCAATTGTGGCCTTGCAGCTTTAAACGAGGACGACGTCGGTTTGAAGCGTTTTTAAATGGACTTTTATCTATAGCTGTCCAAAGTTATTTATACATCGCAAAGGCTTATATCAACTGCGAATACCAAATGTTAAGATTGAATATATATTCGTTTAGAGCTTTTAAAAAAAATAACGAAGTTTTTTGAGCTTCATCTTGTGCAAATTAAATATATTTTTTCAACTTACGTATCTAGCGATATCGTTTTAAAATGTCAGCTTAAATTCGGAAAGCGATATAATAAATTTAAATATTTGACAGTTATTTTGTCTAATCTATTTTTATTTTATGAAAGGTCACGAAAAGGTGAGAGTAGCACTGCGCAATAAAATATTTAGAATGAAATACATACAAACGCAGTTCAATATGAGCTGGAATGACTTCCTACAATTGTTTCGGTGGGGAAAACGTCTAACCTTCCTCAGAAAATTTTCCCAACTCTGGACAAATTTATGAAGAAGGTGGAACGTTTTCCTATTGAAACAATTGTAAAAAGTCTTTTGAGCTCATATTAAACGGTGTTTGCGCATCTTTCGTTTTAAATTTATCTTGCTAATGAATAAATTTTAAATAGGAATAAAATCTAGTTAATAATTTTGACGCCCACACCCATGATCAAACTAGGGCAATGGGGTAGTGATGACAATGCAACTAGTGCAGTTGCATTGGTGTGTTTGCCCTTGGGGGCCCTTTAGAAGCAGAGGCTCCTTAGATGACATAATTGTGGGATCATGGCATGGGGTGAGGCCCTTCTACCAGCGATTGCGTTGGGGCCCAAATTCTGTAGCTATGCCACTGAACTAGAGTTTTTTCGTAAAGAAAGACACCGTCCTGGTCCGGGATTGAACCTGGGACTCCCCATATGAACCGGAGTGCTGTAACCTTCTGGGCTACCAAGACACAGGAACGCTGCTCTTTTTCTTCATATTTAAGGTTTGTAAGAAATTATTATGCTTCTCAGGGTTAATACGATTGCCAAATGGTCAACATATACAGGCATCGGGGCATGTTTTTGTAAAATTTCGTCAGGAATCAAGATGGTTAATAATTTTGAGCCATCATTTTAATTTACTATAATAGTAGAATATCAGACGAAAAATTATTTATTACTTATCAACTATTAAACATAATTATTAATGATATTTCACATTAATAATTAATAAAAATTTATCATTAATAATTAATAAAAATTTATTTATCAGTAATAATTAATACTAAAAATAATAATTTATTTATCAGTAATAATTAATAATAAAAATAGTAATTTATTTGTCAGTAATAATTAATATTAATACTACTACTACTACTAATAATTAATAATTCATCCACAAATGGGAACGCAATAGTCACACAACAACAAGATCTTCAATATGTCGTATTCCTGAAGAAACGAGGCGGAGTCCGTAGGAACCGTACGTTTAAATCAACTTTTTAAGTTTATGCTTATAACGCTGATTTCCACTTATAGATCTAATTTGCGTAGTCCTACGTCAAATTACCCTGCATCGTTAGAACTAAGGCTCCTAAAGAAGGGAGCTGGCTCATCCGCCATTTTGATGCTTAAGCTATCGTTGCAAATTGTACTTATTGGCAACATTTTAAAAGTTGCATCAATGGTTGCATTCGTCGGACAATCGCGGATTTTGATTATTTTTGTGCCAAAATAGTGATCACCGCGCCAAAGCGGAAGATCTTTATCGCCAAGGTAAATGATACAGGAAGTGTACAACAAAATGGCGGCTGATGCGTTGGCCTATAGTTCTAGGGTCTCGACTTGGAACTGATTGTTAAACTGTTTAAAATTTGTAATATTAAATTATTATTAATTCCTTTTTTTTTACAAAAAGGTGTAATGTTCATAGCTTACAATTGAAGTTTTAAATTAACAAATCACATTTCTAATTTTATATTTTCTATGTTAGTATGGCACAAATGTTGGCATTTATGTACCAAATTATAATTATTTTTTATTTAATTTCATGTTCCCACCCCTCATCATACACCTGCATTAATAAACCACTTCTCTCAGCGACCAAGTTTTCACGACAACAAGGTAGTTGCCTTAGGGAGTTCGTACTGGATTTATGAGTATAAATATAATACTTAACTTTTAGACATTCGTTTAGATTAAACTAAATGCTTTGAGTTGAGATGTATTCTACTACGAGGGTGGAACAGAAAGTCTTTGCCCCTATTTTTTATTAGCCAAAATAAGGTACATACAGGTAATTACAAATATACGTACTATTCTACGTACCTTACACTATTTTTCCACATAGTCCCCACACCGGTTCAGACATTTGTCCCATCGCAGCACTAAATTTGAGATGCCCCTGTGGTAGAATTCGTCCGGCTGACTGTGGAACCACCGTCGGACTGCTGTCTTGGCTTCATCGTTGCACGTGAATCGCTGTCCTGCCAGGAACTTCTTCAGCGGACCGAAAACGTGGAAATCACTAGGGGCGAGGTCCGGACTGTATGCAATCAGAACCGCCGACAAGCTCCGGTCATTTCACTGGGAGAGTCTGGACCACCCACCATACAGTCCGGACCTCGCCCCTAGTGATTTCCACGTTTTCGGTCCGCTGAAGAAGTTCCTGGCAGGACAGCGATTCACGTGCAACGATGAAGCCAAGACAGCAGTCCAACGGTGGTTCC
>QLNU02015359.1:13630404-13671357 GCA_006491805.2 Dysdera silvatica
GAGCTTGTGTAATTTTGGAGAAAAAGAGACGCTTTCCCCATCCTGGATTCGAACCAGGGTCCCTCCGTTTAGCCCGGAGTGTCTTGGACCGCTAGACGAATGAGGACAGGAAACAACGCTCTCTTTCTCCGTATGTAAAGATGTTAAGGTATTATTACCCTCCGCAGGGATAACACAATTGCCAAATATGGTCAACACAAGAAAGCCTCCGGGGCGAGATTTTTGTGAGTTTTCGTGGGGGAATTTATTATACTATAATTTTTGCCACCCACGTATTAATTACAGCTCAAACTAGAGCTTGTGTAATTTTGGAGAAAAATTTTGATAATTTCAATCAGTAAATTTGTGTAGTGTTTGCTTGTTTTTGCGAAACAGAACAAATGAGGCGATGCTGCGTCAAAACTTGCAGTTTTCTGAGGGCTCAAATTTCTGTCGTCTAGAAAAGGGTTCCTATTGTGGGGCTCCCGCATTCTTTCATGGGAAGGTAGATGGGATTTAAACGGAAGGAGGCGCGGTGACAAAGAGAGTAGTTTGTGATTTTGAGTACCGACTTGTGAGTCTTCACTCGACTAGCTGTCAGTATGCGATGAGATGGTAAAAAAATAAGCTAGAACCCAATTGTTTAATTTGTATTTGCGTTTTATACACTTAGTTAAAAGCTTATTTTTAAATTAAATTCCTCCATTCGCAGTATTGAATGTGATTCAAAAGAAGAATGTGATTCAATCCACCCTCAGATGTGATATTACTTTTTCAGGTGGTGTGAAATCCCAACAAATACTTCTTAGGGATGTAGGATCCAGAAAAATTTATAAGTCTAATCTGAAGAATAAGAATGAGCTTAGAGTTCGTGGAAAAAGGTTGGCGTTTGAAAATATCGGGGTTTAAACTCTAGTTAAGTAAACGTTACTTTTAAACGTGTTAGGTCAATTCAAATTTCCAAATATATCAAATACGAACGGGGATTAAAACCTAATGAAAACGAGTACAGTAAATCATTGAATATCGAAACCAGTCAGTTTCAATCCCATTATAATATCACAAAGGCATTACCAATATTTTTAAATCATCCTAATGTTAGTATTATAATAAAGGGAAATAAATTCTATAAATTATGTGTAATTTTACAGGAGGGCAGGTTAAAATCAAATCAATTTTATTTCAAATAAAATCATTTTTATTAGATTTTATTTTACCTAAAAGTTCCTTTATGTTAGACTTTATTTTATCTAAAAGAATCTTTTTATTAGACTTTATTTTACCTAAAAGAATCTTTTTATTAGATTTTATTTTACATAAAAGATTTTTTTATTAGATTTTATTTTACATAAAAAAGTCATTTCTATTACGCTTTATTTTACATAAAAGAGTCATTTCTATTAGGCTTTATTTTACCTAAAAGATTCATTTTTATTAGACTGTGTTTTGCCTAATATTTATTAGGGAACTCAACTCAGGGGCCAAGTCAGACCTTCAATAAGGCCCGATAAACGATGTTTAACCATACTTAAAAAAATGTCGATTAAAACAGGAATACATTAGTAATGGAAAAGATAAAAAGTTCTTGCAAATATAAAGATTTCCGAATGAAACGCAGTTCCAATAGAGTTTGATAAGGAATCAGAGCTTAAAGCTTGGGGACAATATCGTCGTCAAATTACAAGGAGCGAGTTCGATTAAAGCATAAAGCTTTAATTACAAATCTATGCATATATTGGTATTCATTAATTAACTGGTTAATTACGGGACTCGATTATCTACAGACTCGAAAACAAAAGTCGAGGGATCCAATTCCTGATTTATCTCCTGAGGTTTGGACGGGAGATAAACTACCATAGCGAATTTAATTGGATATTTCCTGGACTTCTGAGTACCATGCGACAGTCAATTTATACGTATTTTCCACTAAATTATTTTATTCCTTCCTCCAAGTATTTTATCCAGAAATGTGCAGTGTTATCCCGGAGGGATACGGGGTACTCCTTTTTTATTTCCGGACTCCGCAAATAATACATTTAATTATTCAAAATTTTTGAGAGACTTAAATTTTATTGATTGCATTTTGTATAGAATTAACTAAAAATTAAACAATTCTTCACAAAGATCGTCAAAAGGAAACAATGCGTTTTGTCTTCAAATCTTAAAAGAAAGAGCGAAATCTTACCTTATTTACAAACAGTCTATTTACGTGAATTTTAATGCTCTATAACAATGTAGATTTTCTTGGGATTACACCTATATTTTATTTTAAATTGCCCCATAAAAGAAACAAGCAAGTAAAAGAAAATCCTAAGGTCGATATTTAAATTTAGCGGGTTTCAATTAACATTAATTCGCAACTCTCTAATTCGCCATCCTCTAAATCGTCACTCTCTAAATCGCCGCCACTCTCTCATTCGTTACTATCTGATTCGCCACTCTCTAAATCACAACTCTACAATTTGCAACTCTCTAATTCTCAAATATAGTTCCTTCATGGAAAATTGTCCGATGGTATCGTTAGAAAATAAGGGGAGCTGACGTCACAAACGGCATAGCCGATTCCAGCAGAGGGGAGGGTGTCATTTCAGAACTGTTTTTTAGTGAACGTTTGTCTGCGCCAAAAACCAGTTCAGGAGGGGAGGATTTGACGTCCTTTCCTCTGCTGTAATTGGCTAAGCCATTTGTGAGGTCAATTCCCGTTATTTTCTAATGGTACCATTGGATTTTTTTTGGTGAATGGATTATAACTCTTTAGGTTTTCAATGTTAACAACAGCTATCATTATTGCATTTACGGAAGACCTTTACCTTACCCTTTTATTGCGTATAGACAGGCAGACAGACGGACGGACGGACAGAAAACCAAAAGCAATAGCGGGTTCAATATCTATTGAAACCCGCTAATTACATAATAATGTAAGATCCAGATATTCTTGTTTAACCTCATTCCTTTCCTAAGTTTAATTTTTTAATCAAGAAAAGTATTCTTGATCAAGAATAGGGCAGGGCAAAGGGAGAAGTCGGTCGAAGATTTTAAAAATATTCAACTTTGTATATTTCCTTTTTAAGTGCACTGATGCTCGAAACGGTTTAAGATACCTTACTGTATAATGCGCTGATAGCACACTCTCACTAGGATAGGATGAAAAAGGAAATTATGAAAAAAGTTAATTAAATTAAAAATGAACTAATGTTGAAAATATTTTTGAGAACGTTGGTCACGTGAATTACCTGACGTAAGGCATGATGGAAAAACGTAAGGGAAAAGTGTTGCGAATAAAATTGACGATTTTTGTCAGTTCATGGGTGACGGGAAAACGTTACGTAAAATGTGAAGAATATTATGGGTTTAATATAAAAGAAAAACGCTTTCAACACAAAAAGCTCTATAAGAAGATAATAAGTAGCACGCCATGCTTACGATTAAATGAAAATGTACTTACAAAACAAATTGTTCTACTGCAAATTAGAGATATCTTCCCAGCCATTTGAAACTTCTGTTTCCCATTCAGTGGCACTTCATGTAAGGTGAGCATTAGAAAAATAAAGGCCTAGAGCTTTCTGGCGTGTGAACGGTGGTCCTTCATCAGGAAACATAGCGTTCTCCAAGGTTTTTGCTGTGTATTTTATTCACATTAATTAGAAAGCGGCGTTTTTTAACATGGTATTCTCACACTATTATATTCTTATTCGTTTGAAATAAGATCATCATTAATTATATCTCAAGCGATTGAAATTGAGGTCAATTTCAAATTAATAATTATGTTTGTAGAAATTTTTAGAAAGAATAAGAAAGACCTTGGGAAAGAAAAAAGGCATGTGAAATGTAATTTTATACGTGTATCAAAATTGAAATAATTCACAATGTTACCAGCCGTGACTTCACTTAGAGTGGGCTCAGTAGAGAAAATTTGCAGACATCAGAATATGAGATAATGAATATGAGATAGAATATGAGATCAGAATATGAAATATCAGATAATGGGCAGAAACCTGCGATCTTGAAGTTACGTGTATCTCTTTAACAATAAAGGATGATGTGGATATGATACACCGCGTAATAATAAGTTTAAATCGGAAATTAACGCAAATTTAGTTTTGTAAGTTGGCACATGCTTTATAGATATTTCGACGGAGATGCGTTTCCTGTTCTCAGAACGGATATTCAGATAGGAATTTGTTTTGACTAAGGCAGAACCTATCTCTGCCCATGGGCGTCCATATGGGGGTAGAGGGTTCGATCCCCCCATAGCCGTTTAAAAATTTGTTTATCAATATACGCAATTCTGCTATGCATTTACTTTCAAAAGTTTTACAGTCACATTTTAAAATAAGGTACTTTTTAGCTCATTACTATTCATAATTGCAATAAATTATTTATTTTCAAGCAGTATCAATTATTTTTGCAGCATTTTAGTATCTTGTACATTCACTAAAATAAGTTTAACAAAAGAAACGGCCACTAAAAGGAACATTTCTTTCCAAATACACGTTTTACTACCAGAGACGTTCCTTTCAACCTAGGTTCCACTACCTGAGACATTTACCTGAGATCCTAACTCATGTGCTTGATTAATTTTTACCGTTCATTTTACTTGTAACAGCCGGTGGTTAAATTGGAGAAAGATGAGTGGAGTGCTCTGTGATAGGAAAGTAAATGGTAGGATGAAAGGAAAATTGTACAAAACTGTGGTCAGACCTGCAATGTTATGCGGGGCGGATACGTGGCCAATTACAAGAGCGCATGAAAGGAAGATGGAAGTGGCTGAGATGAGAATGTTGAGGTGGATGAATGGTGTTACAAGGAGGGATAAAATAAGGAATAACCTAATTAGAGGTACGGTCAAGGTTGGACCCATAGGAAGAAAAATACAAGAACATAGGTTAAGATGGCTTGGGCATATGGAGCGGAGAAATGAGGAATATGTGGGAAAGGTATTGGATAAGCTGGTGGTAATTGGTGAGAGGAAGAGGGGGAAGACCCCGGCTGAGATGGAAGGATAAAGTGACCGAAGATCTGGAAGAGTATGGATGGAGTAGAGAAGAGGCATTGGATAGAAGATTGTGGAAGAGAAGATTAAAGGACCATAACGCCGACCCCATATAACATGGGAAATGGCAAGGCGAAAGAAGAAGAAGATTTTAATTGTAACCGCCGTTTGTAAAATCTGAGGTTTCAAAATCTGTGAAAAAAAATGTTATTTTCGTGAATATTAGTGTAATCATTTTGAGTTTGAAGAAGGTTTTGAAATGTTTTTATTTATTTTAAGCATCATATATTTAAAATTTGAGCTGTAATTTAACAAAAATCAGTACTTATCTTCAACCAAATAATTATTTAAGATTTCAATTTATAAAATTTAGTATTTTAAAACTCGGATAACTGTCCTCAAACGAGCGGTTGAAAATGTAAATTTTCGTCTTGAATTTATTTAAAGAGTATATTCTTTCACATTTTATTGGGAAGAAAATGTTTCATATTATACAGAAAAAGAAAGACCAAAGCAGAGTTCAGTATAGAACGAAACTTAATGTTGTTCATATGCCTCTTTCTTCGATGCAAATGGATTTGTGTAAGGGAATTTTAATGCAAACATATTCGATATTCTTAATCCTGTAGGATTTTGATGTCAACGAAATAGGATGTGTAGTGGGGAATGGTATTATGGTCTGAGAGTAAGGGAATAAAGCATATTAAAGGCTTAAGTATCCCAAGAATGTTATACTAAGCTTGAAATTCCATTTACTGTGCGGTAGGGAAAAGTAACATTCAGGATAGACTTTTAGCGGGCGAAATATATATTTATGTCAGCCTGCAACGGTAACCAAAATAATATTAATTTCCATACCGAAAAGCTTATCGAAAAATTCCTCTGAAAAAATTTAACTTTCGGTAAAATGAATTCAAAATATATAATCCAAAAAACCCTAGAATATTTTTAGGTAAGATTTTTTAAAACTGTTGACTTTGTATATAATGCAATGCTCTTAAATACTTTTGAGGCTTAAACACCGGTTTTATCGTTGACACCTCTATTGAACCTAACATTTCTATGGGCAATCATTTTAAAGGTATTTGTATGCGGGTGAAAAATTTCAAAATAATATTAAACTTTTGCTTCTTTTTATAACATTAATCTCTTTCTGAAGTCCAAAAAGTAAGGAATAAACTAATTAGAGGTACGATCAAAGTGGGACCCATAGGAAGAAAAATACAAGAACATAGGTTAAGATGGCTTGGGTATATGGAGCGGAGAAATGAGGAATATGTGGGAAAGGTAATGGATAGGCTGGTGGTAATGGGTAAGAGGAAGAGGGGAAGACCACGGCTGAGATGGAAGGATAGAGTGACGGAAGATCTATGAGAGAATGGATGGATGAAGTGACGGAAGATCTAGGAGAGAATGGATGAAGTATAGAAGAGTGACTATGTAGAAGATTGTGGAAAGGAAGCTTAAAAGATCATAACGCCGACCCATATAAGCATGGGAACATGGCAAAGTGAAAGAAGAAAAATAGGTCTCTTTCTAACGTCAAAAACACCATTGTCTAAATTTAAGTGGCATGCTTTCCGTACCAAGAAGTGAGTTAGATGCTGATAAATATATTCAATCCATGGTTGATAATGAGATCTGTTGGCTCTATTCTCTCCATAACTCTGGAAGAGAATTTCGCAAAAAAGACATAAAAAAGCCACGGATTTATATTCTCTTCTGTTTCTAACGAGAATCTTGAGACGATGAATCGTTATAACAAATTGTGTGTAACTGTGATATGGCTTGTGATAAATACTAGGGGTCTGCAACCTCTTAGGGATGTTGTGTTCAAGTAAAACTAAAGTAACCTTTCGCATGCTAGCTGACACAAACAATGTAGTGAATATTTGTTTTACTATATGCCCCACTTATTATACTAAATAATAGTTTAATAGGTGACGCATTTGTTTTACGACATACGCCACCTATTATATTAAATACTAGTTTACCATACACCATAAAATAATCTAAGTAGAACGTATAATAATTAAAAAAGAGCTGAGGAGAGTTTTGCCACTATACGAGGCACTGCGTTCGGTTGCCAAAATATTTTTTTTTCCCTAAACAAACCTGTTTGGTTTTGCAAGCAAGACTATTTACCTTAGAAAGAAAACAGAGCATGTAATGACCGAAAAGCAGCTGAGAATTCATCACCCAAGGTGGAAATTTTTACGTACGTAGAGTCCTGGGCGCGAAACCAGAAATAAGAGAGTCATAGTGGTTTTTTTTTGTGCAATGAATCAGCTTTGCCCTCTTTGTCAAATAAAACCATATGCCATAAAAAAAAAGAAAGCGGAAGTGTGATAACTGTGATGTGGCCGAGGAATTATGGTTCAAATTTGTGTTACGTCAACATTAAGAGTCTTGGTTGGATCCCGGAAATGAAATACCAGACTTTTTTTTTTTCGTTAAAGAAATCAGGTTTGCCCTGACAAATGTGAAATCACGTGCCATAAAAAACACTTGGGAACAGAAAAGTAAAGTAACTACGAAGCAACTCATAATTTATTTTGCAAAGTCGATTTAGTCAATATATATATGCATGCATATATATATATATATATATATATACATACAGTGTGTCCGTGAAGTCATGGTGCACTTTTGACCGGTCACAGGAAATCAACGAAACAAGATAGAAATGTGAAATCTTCACCAAATAAAAGGAAAACTATCCAAGTTTCATACCTATTCAGTGCAGTTCGATGGTCTACCAGAACGGGGTTTGTCCAACAAACTGCCGGTATCCTTCAACTGCTTATCCCACCGATTAATGTTATTCCTTTGTGGTGGCGCTTCGTTGTACACGCGACGATATTCACATTGCACTTTGGTCACGGATTCGAATTTAGCAAGCCACAGAACACACTGAACTTTCCTCTGTAACGTCCACATCTTGACTGGCGTGGGCTGATCCACTGCCGCGCAGCTCGTGGTGTTGCGTCATCACCTGTGTGCGCACACGCTTGCACATCAGAGTACAGAAACTTGGAGAGTTTGTCTGTTATTTGGTGAAGAGTTCACGTATCTATCTTGTTTCGTTGATTTCCTGTGACCGGTCAAAAGTGCACCATGACTTTACGGACACAGTGTATATACGGTCATGAGTTTGCCCTTGGAGGTGCGAACGCCTTCCTGTTTTTATTTCTTTAGGAAAACAATTTTGTATTGAAAAATTAAACCATCAAAGGAAGTGGAAAGTGCAATAACGTGTATTGTCAAAAGTCCAGTTTCTTTATCATATAGCAAGAGTGGTGTTTTTATAAAGCAAGATTGCCTTAAAATTTTACATGCAGACCAATACATACTATATTGCGAATATTTATTTTAATGTATGTCTGTTGATGAAATAGGTTTCTGATACATTAAAAGAATACTTTTTTGGAATATATTATTCGCTTATGTCTTCGAACCTGTCTTCGTTTGATTGGTTTTCAATTTACAGTAGTTCTACACTAAAAAGTTCAAGTTAAGCTATTTTTTTGCTTCGTTAATCCATTTTCTCCAATCTGGTGGTTTTGATAACGAAAGAATATAATTTTTATTTCTTTTACAGAAGGTATTTTCACAGTAATAATTACTAACAATATTAACGCCTGCAAACACTACTATATTGCCTCGTCATGCGGTGGTATAGAGAGCAGACTGAGTGTTAATAAAGAGTTTGAGTCGGATAGCTAAAAGGAATTTATCTGTGTGGAAAAATAATTCACTGTCGTTTAAGAGATATGCCAATCTGAATGCAGATTAATGTTTTATACACTTTTCTCGCTGATATCTAACAACATTACTCTTTAAAAAATGTGAAAACGGGAGGAGGTTTTTAAAAAAACAAACAAAATTTTTCATTTAAATTTTCACGATCATCTTTGGAGTTTTATTTCTGCTTGTAAACATTTTGTGTGCCATTAAAAATTAGCCCGTGTGCCATATATGGCATGGGTACCGGAAATGACAGACACCTGATATATATACTATACAGTACAGTAAAAATTGGTTATAACGACCTCCAAGGGACCGTGAAAATTCGGTCGTTATAACCGATAGTCGTTATAAAGGATGTCTTTTTAAAATCAAAATAACAGTAATACACTTTTAGAATTTTATAAATTATTTTGATAGTAAAAAGTATTAAACTTTTTGGTTTCAAAATTAAATAAAAATATACTTATAATGAATATAATTACCGTACATTTTAAATTATCGACCATAGTAGGGTAGAAATTCAAAACTTATAGATGGTCTCAAGTGGCTTCAAAGAAGATTATGTGATGCGGTCTTGAAGAAAATAATGTGTTTTGATATCCAGTGGGGTTTAAGCCCCTCCCTCCCTTGCCTGCGCTACTGCTTGACCGAACTGTGCGCCGGACTTTTCCTTTTATTTGAACATAACAGTGCAATTCCAGCATTATTATTTATTTATATTTTATGGCGCAGTATAGCCCAGATGCTCTTGCGCCATAAAAAAGCCAAACAAACAAACAAACAAACAAACAAACCAGCTTTGTCGCGAACCCACGTGCTTCCGATGTATAAATGTCCAATCGCGTCGTTATATCCGATACGAATTTCCCTGCTTAGAATCTACGTAGACTACAAAATCGTCGTCGTTATATCAGGTTTCGTCGTTATATACGATGTCGTTATAACCGATATATTTAGTATGGAGTAGAATAGCAAACTTCTTGTAAAAATTCCATCGTTATATGCAATTGGTCGTTATAAACGATTTTCACTGTATGTTTCACAGGTTGAATAAAATTATTATTATATTTAATCGAATGAATAAAAATGTAGCAATGAAGAGCGATATATACTGGTTAATAATGAACCGACCATCACGCCTCAGAAAGAGAGGTGGGGGGCATAGGATTTAGCAAATTATTATTAAACCTCATTAATTTTTAAATCGATATCCCCGCGATGCGCCCATCGATATTAAACGATGATATTACTTAAGCGTATATGCGGGGGTGCAATGTGGCGTGAATTAATCAGCTCTCCACCTTCTATGCACTACAGTAACTCGGACGCATGAGTTCTTGCTTCTAATAATGTAGACTTTGGCGTAACTAAATAAACGGACCACGAGCAAGGAGTCGGATCATTCGATAAGATAATTAGTCTATTAAGCGGTTAAAACCATTATATCATTTGGACAGCAATCATGGCGTCAGTCTCATTTCTTATTCGGTTCATTCAACTTGGGATATTTCTAACAGTTACAATCACACTGAAATTGGCTGTCTGATCATCTGACTTCTCAACGTGTCACTCTTTTATGAATAACTTTATGGATATTGCAGTGAATAATGGATAATCAAATTTAAAAAATCATGTCTACTATTTTACTTCCAATGAACTATAATTATAGTGTGTAATATACTATAATTATAATGAAGAACTACTATAATTCTTCGTTATACAGTCAACATACAATTGTCCGCAATCAAAACAAAGCCTAAATTGAAATTAAAAAATTCAAGCGCGATTGATTGTTGAAAATAATTGTGCATGACTAAAGATACTAGTTCTGTCGCTGATGTTCAAATTAGAAATTTTGTATACAAAAACTTAATTTTATTTTGATTCTTGAGGGCATTTTAAACTTCAATTCATGCATTGAAGTTGAAAAGAACGTTAAGTCCAAAAAACACGTTCAAAAAAATGCCAATTATCTTTTATAATAAACATATATCGTTTTTGTTTCTATTTTACAGATTTGGGTGGTGCTATATACAATATATAAGAAATAGAAATGGAGAGTAGTTTTTGAAATTTTAATACTACTTGCTTAGTATTTCTACTATTATTTTCGGGTTATCCGCAAATTCGATTATTCACTCTAGTTGTATCATCCGTCACCGCGGATGTTCGAGATTTTACTAAATCATATATATTTTCTATATTGATAAGAAAAAGACTACAAAATTTCGAAAATTTTCAATACGACTACTGTGAAAATTCCAAATCATCCTTAAATTTTAATCTGAATATATTGATTACCTTCTCTAAAATTCTGCAAAGCCTAATGAAAAATAATGTTAAATAATTATGATAATGATGGTAAATAATTATGATAATGATGATACATAATAATGACAATGGTGATAAATAATGGTGATAAATAATAATGACAATGGTGATAAATAATAATGACAATGGTGATAAATAATAATGACAATGGTGATAAATAATAATGACAATGGTGATAAATAATAATGATGATTAATAATGATAATGCTGATAAATGATGATGATGAATAATGATAATGTTGATAAATGATGATGATGATTAATAATGATAGTGTTGATAAATAATGATAATGATGATAAACAATAATGATAATGATGATAAACAATAATAATAATGATGATAAACAATAATGATAATGACGGAAAACAATAATGATGATAAATAATAATGATAAATCAATAATGACAAATAATAATGACAAATTAATAATGACAAATTAATAATGACGAATAATAACGATACATAAATAATGACGAATAATAATTATAAATCAATAATGATGAATAATAATGACAAATTAATAATGATGAATAAAAGCAGAGTCGGATAATATGTAGCGAATAAAAATCACAAAATTAATTTTGCAAAAGTCTCAGGAATGATTCGAAACTTTTTTAAAAGAGTTTCCTTAAAACAGCAAAAGTAATTTCCTAGAAATAAAAATGAATGAAAAAGAGACTAGCCTATAGAAAGCTCTACCTACAGTCATTAAATGCATGCAGATATATTTTCTAAACTTATGCATACTCAGACTAATATACTCGGAAAATTTTTTGTGCTAATCATAAATAGGGAGAGGCAGAGGGAGAGGGAGAGGGAGAGAGAGATAGGGGAGAAAGGGAATAAAGTACTCAATAAGAGATCTTCGTAAGGAACCTAGCATTTCCTAATACAATTGAGCAGCCGGAATATTGTTAAGAGTTATTTCCTTGGGTTTCAACGATCATGAAATAAGGATTTTTCCTAATTTTGTGAAACACTAAGTTAATTAAATGCGTGATTTCATTTGATTACGGGAAAATATAAAAGGAACTTATAGTCAACTGATATTTTATGACTGTAGCAATGTATCATGAGAATTAAGATGTGTACATTGAAATTCAACTAATTTCCATACAGAAAGCTGGCATCCTTTTACCGGAAATTGTACCGATGTGGAAACTATAAATCCTTTTAATATACAGTAGAACCTCCATATAACGTACTTCCGTATAGCGAAATTCTCTATATAGTGAAGTTTTGGCAAATCCCCATGGTCGTTACATATGAAAGTGTTTCTATATAACGAAATTTTTAACGACCAAAACAGAAAAACGGGGAGTCACGTCAGCGACATCTGGTGCCCTAATACCGTGACACTACAATACGCACACTTAAAAACATCTATTTTTAAATGGTTGAATGTTATTTATGACAAACAGTCCTTTACTGTAAAGCGGGATTTTAATTGTGGTATCATATTGTAATACCCTGGTTCATGAATACATCGTTTCCACATAGCGAATTTTCTATATAACGAATTTTTTTTTATGGAACCGTCCATTTCGTTATATGGAGGTTCCACTCTTATTTTGTCTTCATGGATATTAATTCGTATTTTGTTTCTAGCCATAAACTAAGAGCTTATTTAACCAAACGTGTAAAATATTATTACTCTTTTCAGGGTTTGTTTAAACGTGGGTGTCAAGTTTATTGATTTTAATTAACCAAACGTATATAAATAAAGAAAAATGTGTACTTATCCTTATATTTCAGGTTCCATAGGTCATGAGAGTCAAGAATTTCTATATAACGAATTCTTCTGAATGGAATAAAAGTACACAGTGCTGTGGAAGAAAATTGCATTGTATGGTTAAACAATGATAAAGTAACAACTGATCGCCTAAACTTTCGGATGCGTTAGCAACAGTTCTTCATCAGGAATAATATCTGTGGGGTATCTCCGCATCTTTTTTATAGCTTAGCTTTCCCAAAAGCCTCGTTTGAAGTTATAGTTATATAATACTATGGGCTTGTGGGGCTCAATCCCCCTCCCGCCAATAATTTCGAAAATTCTACTTTGTTTTTTCTAACGTAATCTCAGAGTTGTTCTGATGATGAAATAAATAAATTATCTTGTTCTGATTCGGTTTAAATAAAATATTTCATATCCATAATATAACAAATTATGATCATTAAATTGTATATTATCGATGTTAACTAATAGTAATATATATCACATCTACATTAGTTTAATGATAGTTACTAAAATTGTATATTTTCAGTTTTAGAAAATATATATGACATTAATAACTTTCCCAAAACGATTGCGAAATTCCCTTCAAAAGCTTAATTTCCTTTGAACTTTTCATAATCAATCAATCAATCAGTTTATTTATTCTTCACATGTATACTTAAAATTGGAAAGAAAATTACATAAAACCATGAACTAAACATATAGGATTTAACCATACATGGAAAGGTCCTAGGTAAATATCAACTAGGATATGAAAACCCCTGGGACCTGACGATAGCAAATCATAACTGAACATATCAATTAACCATATGCAATTATTAAATATTAAAAATCATAAACTAAAATCACGAATCCACCAGATTATTCTAGTATATTCAATTCCAGACCTTTTTATAACATCATTTACAGTATAGTATATCTCACTTTTCATCTTGAATTTAAGTATTTTCTTAGATTGGTTTTAAATTTATTGATACTATTCAATTTCTTTAAGGGCAATTTATTCCAACGATTTGGACCTTTGAAATTCATGATGCTTAGTTATATTTGTGTTCTTATTTTAGGTAAAATCAACCCATTACATTCAAAAATAACTCTGTCTCTCTTTCACTAAATTTAATTTTTATTAACTTATTATTATATTCAAGAGTTCAGCTTATTGTTTACTCTTATCTATATCTCAGATTAAGTTTCTTATCTCTTACATAAGTATATATATATATTTTGAAGATTTGCACTTGTTATCCTTTTCAATTTTTCTTTCTTTTATAACTACACAGATAAAAAATAGCGCCATTATTGTAAAACTTGGTTAGATATCCTAAGTTTAAAAATGCTTAAAGTTAAGACACACGTAGAAAATCGTTAATGCCGTTCGTTTTAGACACATCGACAATTATTTAAATGGCAGCGAGGGCCAATTTTTCCGGATAAACAACATTCGCTTTTCCGGGAACAATGTCCATTTATCATATTTCGTTTCCGGATTTAATAACTGTGTGCGAGAAACTGGGTCTTTAAGGCGGAGTGGCTATTGCAATTTAGAAAATTTTATCGCCAAAATATTTTGATTTGGTTTAAGCCGAACACAAACATATTAAATATGGGGCTGACGGAAGTTTAAATAATTTTGACAGGGAGAAAATGATAGGTTTCCTGGATAAAGGCAGCGATGTGATAATTTGAGGGCATGTCCACATTCGACACACATTCTTAATTAAACTTTTCAATACCAATTAATTCTCGTGACCTGGTCCAATTCGTTTCCAAGATTTAAACTAAGACTCTTTTAATATCCAATAAACGGAATTTGGCGGGCTGATTGGGTGTTGATTTAGGAATATCGGTGTAAGACTGCCCGAGGCATAGAGTTGATTCCAAGTATCAGAAGATTATATTATTAATTGTTTGGCGAATGCATCTAGACCTGGAGAGAGAGGATGCACGCTGGTGATAAACGAAACAAATATTCATTCACGATTAATAGTACTTGGCACTACAGGAACAGTATACAAGATGACGTCACGAAGATGCACAGGCGTTAAAGCAGGCCTTGACTTATAGATGATTACGGTAGTTTACTTTCAGCCTTAGAGGCCCTGGACGAAACAGATTTTAGAGTGTTTTTTTAATGTTTTAAAGTAACACAACGATCAAAAAAATTGACCGTGGTTGAGCATTACGAAAGAACGTTCTTCACTGTTCCACACACCAAAGATACAGGGAAGATAATGAAGTAAAATTAAAAATAGACATTTCTAAACAAAGTTAGCTAGGAATACATCAATCACGTAGCATGCCTTTCTTAACTTCGATGTCGTGGATAAATGAAAGGATTTTATTTACTTCTACTGCAGCATTATAAACACAAAGAAAAACCAGCCCAATGTAGTTATAAATTTCTACTTCTCAGAACTTTGCAATAAGTTCTTTTTTGTCGGAAACAGGCGGTCTCTGTAGTGGCTATAAGACCACAGCAATGAACATAATAACGTACATAGTCCACAGATGCTAACCCATTTGACTAATAACGTGTAAATTTGTTTTGACCACCATGTTAATGATGATATTATCTTACATGATATATAGACATTGGGGGCTTATCACACCCCTAGAAATTTTCTGATGCAATGCCATAGCATTGAGGTAAGTGATTTAGCCCCTCTACAAAAAAGGAAAATTTCTAGAAGAAAATTTGCTCCGTGGAAAATTTGTTCAGTTTTTTATTATTTGTAGCCGGGCCAATTTTTACAGTTTGCGGGCCGGATTTGGCCCGCGAGCTGCTTATTGAGATTCACTGTCCTAAGGAATCAAACTCTAAGCAACGAATATATTGAAAACTAGTTGGCAAAGAAGGATACTTGCTGGAATTGAACTTGTAATAGTCATATGCTAGCTCATTTTCATCATTTTACTTAATACATATTTCATACCTGAATTATTAAATAACAGTAATTTATTATATAAAACAATTGCAACAATACGGTGTTTTAAGGGTAGTAATTGAATACACAGGGTTTCTATTAAACTCCGAATGCGGACAATGACCTTTGAACGAAGATAGCTCTTGCAACGGAAGTTAGGTATTGGTGTACTAAAATGACTATGCACTTTTAAATGAAATTAACAACAGCGCCCCTGGTGGAGGAAGTCAAAATTTTTATATAGAAAGATCATTAAAACAAGGAAATATTGTCTATTAGAAGGTTATGGGGCATCTTTTAATTAGTAAGAAAATATACACGGTTCTCACACAGTATGCACACGTACTGCAAAAAACTGATGCATTTCCACATTTTTAATTATCACTTTCAATTGACGCTTTCTGGAGATTTAAAAGTTGAAGTTCTTATAGGAAAGAGATCATTTAATGCCGTGTGGCCCCCCCTGGGATATGAAGTAGCGCAAATTTAAGTACAACTTCTAAAATTGGTAATATGCGAAATTATTTCTTTCCATTTGACGTTTTCCAAAGGTACATAATGTATAAAATACACCTTCCATTACTTGGCAACAAATATTTTGTATATATTTCTTTTTATACGTTTGGCAACATTATGTATTTTAGTTTTCCTTTTATTTAACGTTTTCCCAATGTTGTACATAATCGCACTTTCCGTATATGGCGACGAATACTGTATATAATTTATTTTTATAAATTTGGCAAAAGTATGCAATTGTGTGTTTGGAATTCTAAAGTAATAAATCAGTCTTCCGCTTATCATCGATGTGTTCAGATGTATTGCTGCACCAAAATGACATACTAATTTTTCTAACGTTATAATGGAATTAATTTATTTGTTGGGGAACAAATAAAATATTTTAAACTATTAAAACTTTAGTAAAATATTTAATTTAGATCTGGCATCAGACTTGAAAATTAGCACAACGTATGGAGGAATTGTAATCGATGGAGTATTTGGTCGAAGATTAAAAAATATTAATTGTGAAAATTACGTCTCATATTTGAGCTACCATAGACCAATGGTTTCATGGTTCTAAAATTTTTAAAAAACTTTCAATTTTACTGAAAATATTTTCAACTTTAGCATATTCAATAAAATATATATATTTTTAATTTCTTTAGCATTAGAACATTCTGCTCTTATGCTAAAATCTTTGCCCAACAAATGATCTGTACATTAGAAAAGATTGAATATAAATTTCATTAATATTGCATGAAATATTGACTAAATTCTAGGATTATTTTTTCCTCACATCAACAGGGAGTCTGCTACATTCCTTAACACCCCCAAATTTCTGGGAACAGCTCCGATTTCTTGATTTACACACTTGTAAATCTCAAAATTTACAACCTCCCTAAATATTCAAATTACAAGAAAGGAAATAAAACATTGCGCAAATTATTTTTCTATACTTTTTCTGCATATGTAAATTGTAATAATCTTTTATATATATAGCAATATTTTCAATAAAAATACGGAAAGGGTTACCAAGAGGAAGATAGGTACCGTACAAAGTAAAATCCTGCCACCTCAAAAATTATCAACTGTCTGTGTTAAATATCCAAGAAGAAATACTTGAAATTTGTTTTTCACCGAATAAAAGAATTAATTTTTTTCGTAGACATGGATGGATTATTTTATTGCTACTAAATATTTTTCTGGCAAGTACATTTTATAAAAAAAATTAAAATTTTGAAGGTAAATTCACACCACCAAAAGGAAATTTGACACCCACCCACTTCTGAGCAAATATTTTGGCAGATACTATGAACAATACCCGATTGTATGACATCTGAAAGGAAAGTTAACAAAATAAATTTTAGAGTTTTATTAATTTTCATGAAGTTCATAGTGTTCTTCTTTTCATTAAGTTTAATTCCTAACCTGAATAAGGAACATATATGTATACACTCGATTATATCAACGTTCTAGGACCACAGGAATTCTCATGCTATAATCGATGCAGAATTATTTACAAATAAGTCATGAACGAGAGGATAATTTTTTAATATAACATAACATATATATATAAAACATAAAAGTGTAAGGATTGTGACATGTAATTACCATTTAAAAGGAAAATGTAAACATCGGCAAAAATAAAACAGAATGAAAAATAAATAAATAACTGAACAAAGAAGTATTATAGAAGAGGAGTAAATGATAGGTTTCCAATGACAAGGATTTTGTTTTGCATCAGGGACGGCAAAAAATCCCTGTTATTCGTTTGCTTTTTCTGACTAAAGAATTGACATTTATGATTAACAATGAGTGAAATAACTGTAATGGTAGTTAAATATATATATACATCAAACGGTTTTTTGATTACAAATTTTCTTGTAAGCTTGAATTAATTAAATAAGTACAGATTTTTAAAAATATTTTATAACAAAACTAGAAAAATCTCAATTGTTTCACGCGGCCCAAAAGCAAACTTACAACATAGAAACAAGTTGAGAGCTATGGATGTTAATTTAAATGTGACTGTAGAAATAGTGAGCTGCAAATATAAAATCAGCAGATGAACCATTAAGAAAAAAATATACCATTAGTATAGTCAAAAAATTCTCAAAATATATCTAAACAAGAATTTTACATTTAGAATAAATACGCAAATAAACACTAAAATGATTAACAATTTAAACTTAAAGTAAAAGCAGGAATATATATAATCAAAAGACATACAAAAATAAACACAAACTTATATGCGAAAATATATACAAAATGTCCACTCAAAATAATATACTTTACTGTACTATATGATTATATAGGTAAAAACACATAAACAAATATAGGCCTATACACACATACTATTAAGTAGAAATGTTTAACTAATACTATATATATATATCATCGTTGTAAATTAAAGCTGGGTGTTAGTAAAAGTAATATTATGCAAATTTTATTATAAAGCGGCCTCTCTCTCTATTTCTCTGGCTGAAGTTAAATCAAGAAAGGGGATTTCAGCACGCCGTTAATAAATAACCATGTACTTTTCACTGCTCAACCGAATCAGAAAGCATCAACGGGATATTATAATATGCATAAGGTAGGGGAATAGGGAAAGCCTTGTTTCACAAAGCCGTTAATTTAACCATGAGTTGAACGCCGCTTTCTAGAACTTCTAGAAAACGGGCCCAAACCCCTCCTCTTTCATTTTAAATGAAACTTTTAACATCCTAGAGAAATCGCAATAAACCCGTAGAGAATGAGAAAAGTCTGCGACGAGAGATGGGGAGGACATCGTGCCTGCCGTGTAATCAGATGCTACTAATTAAGGCCGCGTCTGCCGCTACAAGTTGAATATTTAATTGCAAATATACAGGAACTCCTGGCGGTTGGTGAATTAACTGTAAACCTGCGATCGAAAAGCCTCTTCGATGCAGACATAGTTGGTAAATACGGTCCTAAAAGTGGGTTCGGAAGATGCCTGCTGGGCCATGGAATAATCATTTACATCCTGTTCCCGGTCCTAAGTCTCCCTTCCTTCAAATTAATGAACGAATTGTGGCATAACGCTAGAAAATATCTGAGCAGTAACCTTAAAGGCAAGAATATGGACATCAAAACAAATTAACGAGTATCGATCTCGTTTACTTCGTTCCATATTTTAGTATATTGCAGATGCAACTTTTAATCTCTTCTAGCAATAGCGCCACCGCCATAGATTATTTGTATTTTAATTGGAGGTATACAAGTCTATAAACCGAAGAAAATAATAGTCTATGTTTTATTTTAGCAAAAAGACCAAATATTAGCATTTATGGAACTTTATTCATACATGGAAAAATTACTAAGTTATATATAAACATAGGTATATTGTTATTAGACGTATATTGTTTTTAGTCGTTATTTCGAAATGGAAGTTTGTTGAAAGCCTCAGTCTTTCTCCACAAATGGAGACCAGATGAAAGTAAATTTGGATGCCCTTACGAAAGTTGGTGATAAAAAACCATGTCAAGGGTCGGGTTGTTAGAGGGTTACTAAATTCCTTTCATAATTAATAAAACTGTGCCGAGAAGATCAACATCCTCTTAATCAGAATTAAGTGTATTAATTCAGCTTTATCCAGAATTATTGATAAGTAAAGTAAAATAATTCTGAATGAATCCCTCCTTTGCGAAAACTGAAATAAATGGTGAGATAATAAATAGTATTAGAAACGGACATGTTTATCATAAAGCAAATTCACACTAATCGTAACATATATACAGGTATATATATATCCTGCATCATCATTTCAGCCGTTGTCAATCCGCTGCAGGATAAAGGCCTCCTCTGCATCTTTCCAACGAAGTCGATCTTGTGCATTTTGCTGCCACTTGTGCCCAATATATTTAATTATTTCATCCACCCATCTCGTCTTTGGCTTTTTTTCCTTGGGGTGTAGTGTCCAGTGGGATCCATTCTAGGATGTTTTTGGTCCATCTGTTGTCAGTTCTTCTAGCAATATGGGCTGCCCACTTCCATTTCAAACTTTTTACCTTCGCAATGATATCACAAACTTTTGTTTGATCTCTTATCCAACTGAAGGTCTTTCGATCTCGTCGCGTGATACCAAGCATCTGCCGTTCCATGTTCCTTTGTACCACTCGTAACTTTTGGATACCTTTGGCAGTCAATGTCCATGTCTCACAACCATAAGTCAGAACAGGTAGGATGCATTGATCGAAAACTTTCCTCTGTAAAGAAATAGGGAGCTTTTTTTTAAAAATTATTTGTAGCCGGTAGAATGCTTGCCAGCTAAGCTTGATACGACGTTCGATCTCTTGATTTATGTCGCCTTTCATCGTAATTCGTTGACCTAGGTACATATAATTTTCAGCTTGCTCTATTTCTTCTCCCAAAACAACGATTTTCTTAGTTTGTATAAACTTATTAAACATGATCATGCTTTTCTTCAAGTTGATTTTTAAGCCAGATGTTTCTTCTTTCGTTCTTAGATCTTCAATGAGTCTTTGGAGCTCTTCTGGATCTTTTGCGAAAACACGATGTCGTCGGAGAATCTTAGATGGTTTAAATAAGCTCCGTAGATTTTTAAGCTTTTTTTGATCCCAGTTTAATTTACGAGAAACTTCTTCAAGGCAAGCTGAAAATAGTGGGATCCGAAAAAGTAGTCTCCAGAATTTCGCCCCCCCGGGACATTTTGCTCCTTGGAATCTCGCCCCCCGGGACATTTTGCTCCTTGGAATCTCGCCCCTCACGGACATCTCGCCCCCGGAACTTTCGTCCCCAGACATCTCGCCCCCTGTAGATAATGAATAGATTACAAAAATATGAATACAGTAAAAATATGTTATAACGACCTCCGTCAATTTCAATTGCTATAAACGATATTATTTATATAATTGTGCCATAGTAATGCACTTTAGGGCTTTATAAATAGTTTTGATATTAAATTTTCCGAACTTGGTCGTTTTCATTTTACCAAAACTTTATTCTGTAAATATTAATGTAATGGATAATTAAATTTTATCTATTATAACTTGTAAATATTTTTATTTCGATTAACCTAACTTTATTCTGTTTTTATTTATCTAGTTAATTAAGTTCAATGTGCATAGAGCTTTTCTCCAGTGTCATTTATTTCATTCTTTCTTGGTATTATTACTTCATCCCCAAATTTACGCGTTTATTTACTTGTGTATAATGAAAGTTTATTAATATTTCGTGTCGCATTTATTAATCCCTTTAACTTTCTTAATGCGAATAAACCATTCAGTTTCCCAGCTAACCATAATATTATTAATACACGTTTATTTATACCATGTTTTTACATTCAATTTATACCTTTATTTCTACGATCTTTTTGTATTAAGGTAATAAATTTGTAATAAAGAAAATAAAAAAATATATTAATAATACTTTGTCTTAGTTGATCCAACTGCTCCCTTTGTCAAGTGAAGGCAGAATGAAGAGTTCGTGAAAGTCCTAAGCTTATATACCCGCATGTTGGGAATCCCCATCTGACGTCATCTTGTGCGGGACAATTCCGGCTGGGGAATCCCCCGCAACCCGCGACGTCAGATGATCGTCCTCACCTCGAGGTTTGGCAAAAATCCTGTAAGGTTCTGGTAGAGGTTTTGCGATGTTTATTGCACGACTCCTCAAACCGTAGGTTTCCCATGATTCCAGAAAAAGTCTACTCCCCAGATTCGTCACATTCTGATGTAATATTTTCATCGAATGCCAATCTGGTTCGTGACCCTCCCTGAAGACATGTTCAACAAATAGACTTCAATCTTCTTCCCGTCTGTCCAACATACACCTTGTCACAGTCTCCACACGGTATTTGGTAAATAGCACCAGATTTTTCCTCCTCAGGGACGCGATCCTTAACTTTAAGTAATAGATCACGCAGGGTGTAGACAGGTTTGTAGTAGGTCTTAACATTCACACAACTGAGAATTCGAGACAGCTTTTCTGAGACACCCGCCACATATGGCAAAACCACTGATGTCTTCCTAGTCTCATCCTCTACATTCCTGTTTCCACCACTAACACCACATTAGTTACGAGCGATAAATTTAGTCGGGTAACCGTTCTTTTTCAACACGCTTTTGTTGCGTCGTAATTCAACATTGCGAAGGTCATCATTACAACAATGTGTAAAGGCTCGTCGGTGCAAGGCTCTAATGACAGATGCTTTGGGTGATGCCGGGTAATGAGAACGAAAGTCAAGATACCTATCAGTATGCGTTGATTTCCTAAACACCGTAGTCAACAGTCGCCCATCCCCATCTCTATTTATCCGAACATCCAAGTATTGGGTTAAGTAGAAGTTCAGGGAGATGGAGGGTAAGAAGCATAACGATTTATTAACATAGCGAGATCGTGATACAGCATTAGCTCCGCGAGCTAGGTCGTCCACATTCCATACATACGTACGTATCGCACGGGAGAGCAGGAGGTTCATCACAGCTCGGCGTTGTACAAGTAAATTGCGACACCGGAGAACAGGTTTCTAGTCGCATGTTACAAGGCGCAGCGCGCATGCGTCGCGCCCAGGTCCAGTGCATTACACTATGTAGGTAACAAATACACAGTATCTTCTTCTTCTAACGTAAATTGGATATGAAGGTTTAAAATATTCAAATAGAGATGAAAATCAGAAACTGAAGATCTTGGCAGGATAACAAACGTTTCATCGACGTATAGCTTCCTCCAGACCTTGACGCAGTAAATTCACCCATCTAATAATGAACTGTTTTCAAATGCCTCCATACACAAATTTGCCACCACACTCGAAACAGGGTCTGTCTATCTCGGTTATCTGGGGCATCTGATGGTTTATATGTGCAATTCTATGAAATAATTTCCGCAGAACACTATCGTTAAACACAAATAATCGTTGGTTAAAACGTCGCTGTTGAAAAGGTTTACTGTATTTTAGGCATCTAGTACTTGGAATCCCACTGGTTTTTTTCATGTCAACAGCGTCTGTATCATTAATGCAACATCGTGTAAAGGCCCATTTACACGATGATCATCGGCTTAAGTTCAAGCCTTCTTGCACGTAGCACTTCATGACAATTTGACTGCGTGTGGACGGTAAAAATGAAAGGTTGTTGTCATCAACGTAGAACTTTTAAAATTATTGGAAAGCTCCCACCAGCGGCAGATTTACCAGTGGGCTAAGTAGATTGAAGCATATGGTGACAAATTTTCGACGAAAAGCTTGCTGCCAAGAAATTGGCAAAGGCGGGGCTGAATTTTTTGGTGGGCAGTTGAATTATTAATATTGAATTGCTACGTTCAAAGGCGTAAGTAGGCATTGATAAAGGGAGAACTGCAATGAGCGCCGCATTGAAAGAAGCCCAAAGCCTGCCGAATTCTCAAATACTTATGAACTGAAATAACCGCCAATAGCGTCAAATTATGAGTTTGACAAAAGCGGCAAAATTTCTGTTGTACCTCTAGTTACGGTTGGTAAGATCAGGTGGCAAAATACACCAGCTTACCGACAGAAAAACAGTACATCCACTTTTGGTCATAGCCACATTATTTGCATACATGCATTACAATGTATGTAAAATTACGATTTATTTCATATTACACAATAATTAATTACAATTAATTATAAAATTATATAATATAAAATAAAAAATAATTATAAAATAATTACAATTTATTTTATGTTATTGGGGAAACTCTACGCCTAGGATTGCTGTCGTATATGGGCGATGTGAAAACCGACTGTCAGCGAGGGAGGCGTCCTTTCAGGCGTCATGCCGCAAGAAGAAAAAATTATTTTAAAAAGTGGGGAAAACTCTCTGATGCGAGGGTTCAACGTCTGTATGCGATTCAAGGCCTCAGTGCGATTTGAAAAGCAATGAGAACCAAAGCAAAAGATGATTCAATAAAGAGGCCTTTATAGCGCGAGTTTCATTTTCGAGATACTGAAAATTTAACTTACGGAGGTACAAAAGATTCGGGTTCGTAGCTGTAACTTCGTAGAATCCAGATACAGTCTGAGACAATTATGTACAGCGGTAAAGCTTTCAAATTTTAATTTAATTTTGTTACAATTTAAAATACTGCTTTGCCATTTTTACAAAACAGTATTTTGGGAACGGTTTCTCTTACACCCAAAAAACGTTGCGAAAGAACCTTCTCACGTTCCCAACTAAAATCACGATAACAACAAAAATGCAGTTTGAAGCCGAGGCTGAAATATACCTCCACTCCTGGGAAATAACTTTAACCGTTAAGAAAAAATGAGAAGCCTAGGAATGATTTACAGTTTTCTGTCTAAAAAAACTTTCCCAAAGAAATTTCCAATGTTAAAGGAATAAAGGAAAACAGTAAAACTATTTTAAATGAAATAATAGAAGGTAACAGCAGACTTTGATTCCAAAAGAGTGGGCTTTCATAATGGTTAAGTAATCTTCCTAGCTTAGGCTTCTGAAAACATAACCTTTATATAAGTTTAAGTAATCCATACATGTGGTCTTAGCAATAATCATATTAGCATGGGGAATAGATGATGCTGTTGTAAAGATACTTGTTGGTATGCATTTATACAGTTTTAATTTTCATAAAAATAAAATTCGCTATTTCGTCAGTACTTTTACTATTTTAAAAAGAAATATAATTTATTTTTAATAAATTTTTAATAAGACGTAAGAATATTTTGATAATATCTCTTCCCTTCATAGAATATAATTGATGGATGGGGATGTTCTATGCGAAAATGTTTATTTTTTTGGCGGAATGAGCTTGTTTTTTGTTAGAGAGGATTAAAATTGACGTTGGTTTGACATTTTTCTGATGGATTATGGCATTTAGATGTCTACAGTCGAGTGAAGACTACCTTCATACAATCCGTTGTAAGGTTTATTAAATGTTGTTATTCTTGCAAATACTATTGTATAATGCCCATTTTAGCAAATCATTGTATAAAAGTCTTCTTATAAGATGTTCAACCTGCAAATTTTAATGTGCTTTAAGTGGATTATGATGTTCAGTAAGTTGATAGTGTTATTAATATAGATATGTAGTTAACACTAATTTAATTATAAGAGTGGCCTCAGTCCTTTATCTTACTATTACTTAAGGTTTCCTCAAATAAATTATACTTTAAATTATTTTATTTAACTTATTAGTAAGGTCGTCAATAATTAATACCCGTAACTCTCATGAGGAAAATACACTATATGCCCAAAAGTATCCGGACACTTTGGATTTTTTGTTTTTTTTTTCGAATTTCTAAAAAACCACTCGGCCAATTATTCTTTGACTTTGAAGATATATAGAACATGCTCGATTACACACTTTCCAATAAAGTTTCGGTGACTTGTGCATTTAGGGGACCACCCACATATTGACAAAGTGAAAAAATATATTTGATCACCCTGTATCATAAAAAGCTGGAAATTATTTGTAACTTTCAGAAAATATTTAACCAGCTATGCTTAATTCTTGCGTGCATTTTTATAAAACATATATGTATATTCATGAAGATAGAAAGGTTTCTTTATGAAAACCCAAATTTTGTCATAATTTTTTTGTTTATAACATACACAATTTTCAGTCAAATTTCACAAAACTTACAGAACATTTGTCAACGTACAAGAAAAATATTATACTTAAATTAGAAATTAATATATTGAATACACGATGAGATATGAGCATTTGAAGAAAATAATTTTTTACTGCGCATGCGCGAAAGATATGAATAACTTTCTTTCATAATTTTGTAGTCAATAGTATAGGGAAACTTAAAAAAAATACCAGTGGGATATCTTGAAAATTCAGAAAGTTATCGACGATAAAGTGAGCAGCAGTTCTCTAATTCTCTGAAAGTGTCTAGATGATAAGGGGGTTTTCCACAAATTGTCATGTTCCAAATTACCAAACACCCCTGTTCTAAAAATGAAATATTCCAGATTTATGCAAATAAGGATCAAAAGTATTCGAGTACCTGCATGTTTTGCTTCTCCTTTACAGAAGTCAAAAACCTTGCTTGGTGCAGAATGACCATTGTTGTCCTTGCGCCATAAAAATACAACAAACCAACAAGAAGTCAAAAATTAGTATGAAGTGGGACCACCTTTTGTTGCAGTGATGACTGCCACTCTATCTGGGAGGCTATCTACTAGTTTCTGGAATTTTTCAGTGGGAATTGCATGCCATTCTTGCAAAAGAATATTAGTCAGCTCTTTCGCCAATGTGGGGCATTCTGGCTTAGTTCACAGTCGACGTTCTAATTCATCCCATAGGTGTTCTATGGGATTTAGGTCTGGGCTCTGAGCAGGCCAGTCCAATTCCTCAACATCCATGTCAGCAAACCAGCTCTGTACAGCCCTTTCTGTGTGGATAGGAGCACGATCTTGTTGAAACAAGAATGAACCTACTCCAAACTGTTGTCACAATGTAGACAACATGGAACTGCCTAAAATGTCGAGATAGCCTTCCATCTTCAGAGTTCCCTTCAAAGGAATTAAAGTGCCAAGCTCGAACCATGAGAAACCACCCCAAACCATTATGCTTCCACCATCAAACTTAACTTGCGGCACAATACAGTCAAGTAAAAAGCGTTTACCCAGCATTCTCCACACCCAGACTCTACCATCTGATTGCCAAATAGTTTACCGTAGTTCATCGCTCCATAACACTTCACGCCACTGCTGCAGGCTCCATGTTTTGCACACTTTGAATCATTGTAAGCGACGCTTGGCATTGATTGCAGTAATGCTTGGTTTATATGCAGCTGCTCGGCCATGAAAACCAAGACTTTGCAGTTCCTGACGAACTGTTTTTGTGCTGACGTTGCATCCAGAGGCTTTTTGAAAATCCGCACAATCGGATTTTCCGTCGATTTCATGCGGTTCGCTTTCACAACTCTCTTCAGCACTCTGCGTTCCCTGTCTACTAGACGAAGTGGTCGACCAGGTCGTGGATGCACCGTTGTAGTCCCCGTATGTTCCCACTTTACGATAACATCATTAACGGTGGAACGGGGCACTCGTAACATCACAGAAATCTCACGAACAGATTTTCCAGAGCGGTGACAACCAATGACTTCACCACGTTCAAAATCGTTTAGTTCGCGCTTTCCTCCCATTTTACTTTTCTAGCTTTGAAATTATAATTGTTAACTCGTCAGACTTCTTTTATACTTGTCTGAGAGCTAGAAATTTGACGTCACTAACAGAATCCACCACGTAGAGGGGTGTCCGAATACTTTTGATCCTTATTTGCATAAATCTGGAATATTTCATTTTCAGAACAGGGGTGTTTGGTAATTTGGAATATGACAATTTGTGGAAAAAACCCTTATCATCTAGCTACTTTCAGAGAATTAGAGAAATACGGCTCACTATATCATCGATAACTTTCTGAATTTTCAAGATATCCCACTGGTATTTTTTTTAAGTTGACCTATACTATTGGCTACAAAAGTATGAAAGAAAGTTATTCATATCTTTCGCGCATGCGCAGTAAAAAATGATTTTCTTCAAATGCTCTCATCGTGTATTCAATATATTAATTTCTAATTTAAGTATAATATTTTTTTTGTACGTTGACAAATGTTTTGTAAGTTTCGTGAAATTTGACTGAAAATTGTGGATATTATAAGCAAAAAATATGTGACAAAATTTGGGTTTTCTTAAAGAAACGTTTCTATCTTCATGAATATACATGTTTGGTTTACGAAAATGCACACAGGCATTAAGCATAGCTGGTTAAATATTTTCTGAAAGTTACAAATAATTTTCAGCTTTTTATGATACAGGGTGATCAAATATATTTTTTCATTTTGTCAATATGTGGGTGGTTCCTAAATGCACAAGTCACTAAAACTTTATTAGAAAGTGTGCACTTAAGCATGTTCTATATATCTCCAAAGTTAGAGAACAATTGGCTGAGCAGTTTTTTAGAAATTCAAAAAAATTAAAAAATTCAAAGTGTCCGGATACTTTTGGGCATATAGTGTATATTAATTACAATATTTATGCATTGTTTCAATTATGGAAGAATTTTTAGTAGTTCTGTAGCAGCGCGTCTCTTGTTATATATTCTTCTATTACCACATTCCGTTATAACATTCATTAAATTTATATTTATTATTTTATATCATAACTTATAACTCATAACTTATAACTTGTAATATAATAAGTCTTCCTACTCTCTTCATTTTTCAGTCTAACTACCTAAAATAATATATATATATATTTATGACTAATCCAACAAGTTATTCCTCTATTAAATCCTTTGCGTGAAATTTTATTATTTTTTTAAGCCAATAGTGACGGAAATAGCATTATAATTTTCTTTATGTATTGATAAAATTCACCACCCAAAGAAAATATTAGGCATTTTTATGGATTCAATTTAAATCTTATCCAGCGATTTAAGAACTGTACCTCCACTTGTCTAAAAAGTAAGTTGTTCCCAGTCCAGAAATTTTCTGCAGGTCTCTCCATTTTTTTAAATGTCCGATATACTTTATAGAAATTTACACGAAGACATTCCTTAACAAGCTTACAATAATTCCTTAAGTGTTACTTTTAAGATCACGTTTCACTCGCATTTCAAAACTGAAATTGGTCATTTGTCATAAAAACCCAATTTCATTATTAATTAACTATCCAAACTTTTGACTAAAATTAATTCTCTGGCTTTCCGAACAATTTTTTTGAGAAACAGAGTCATCTTGTGATTTTAATTTTTAACGATTTTGCGAAATGAATCCGACAGCGAACTCCATGAATTGTAAGACTTGCATGCATTTTTACTGAGAGAAATCGTATATTTTTCTTGTTTAGTTTCTAGGACATCGTATTACTATTTTTACGGCATTTGGAAAACCGATTTTGATGCAAATTGTTGTCGGCAGCGCAAAATTATAACTCCCACGATGTCGTAAAATAGACCACCAAAAGTATAGGAAATGATGCTATAAAAGTAAGTATGCGTGATACTTCTCTCTGCAGTAGCAATGGAAGGATAAAATAATATTTTTAAGACTCTTATTTTCAACTTCTTTATTTACAAACTATCACCAAGGAGAAGAAACTTTTAGGAATATAAAATTTATAGTCCACAAACTTTTTTAACTTATTTATTTTTTGCTTTGCGTACAATGCTTCCAAATTCATGTATTTGACCAATTGATAAATTTTATGCTAAATTATTATTAATAATAATATATAAATATATATGTATCTGTGTGTGTGCATGGATTCCAAAAGATCAACAAAGACCTGGGAAACATTCTCAAATTAGATGGGTGGATGAAATAAGAAACCAGGTTGGGGTGGTATGGAAGCAAATTGCTCGGGATAGATTAGACTTGTGTGGACAGCATTTGGAGAGACCTTCATCCAGCAGTGGTTGAATATGATGATGATATATATATATATGTGTGTGTGTGTGTGTGTGTGTGTGTGTGCGTGTTTAACCATAATATAGTATAATATCGATTTAGTGATACGATTTTTCGATTTAATAAATGTTTTATTGGTTCAAACTAAGTAACATTGAGCCGGGCGTTATACATATTTACCTCTATTTAACGATAATGTTTCGCCATTAGGCTGTTAGTTGGAGTATAATTTTAGTTAGAAAATGAACTGTCGTCAGAAAATCGGCTTCAGTTGAGTTCACTTAATTAAAGCGAATTATATATGTATATGTGTATGTGTATATAATACATCATCATATTCAACCATTATCTATCCACTGCTGGATGAAGGTCTCTCCAAATGCTTTCCACACAAGTCTATCCTGGGCCATTCGTTTCCACGTCACCCCAACCTGTTTTCTTATTTCATCCACCCATCTAGTTTGAGGACGTTTTCTAGGTCTTCGGTGGTCTCTTGGAATCCAGTTCAGAATTTCTGTTGTCCATCGTTGATCAGTTCTTCTTGCAATATGCCCAGCCCATCGCCATTTCAGCCCTTTTACTTTAACAATGATGTCCTCTACTCTAGTTTGCTCTCTCACCCAAGTGTTTCTTTTTCGATCTCTCCTAGTTATTCCAAGCATGCACCTCTCCATGCTCCTTTGCGTTGTCTGTAACTTTCGTATTGCTCCAACTATATATATATATCATTGATGTGTTCTTCAGGCTAGCAAGATGAATTTTTACTCGGTCGGAGACCCACAGGGGTATACGATACCTTCAGTATGTAGGTGATGGAGCACGGCCAACTAGGTTTACTACTAGATTTACTAGTAATCTAGTTGGCCGTGGATACGAAAACTTATCCTGAAATTAAAAAGTTGCGAAAGTATGGCAATGCTGTAGACATTGAAAAAATAGAATGTATTAACCACATAGGCAAAAGAATGGGCGCCCTGCTTAGAAAAATGAAGCAAGAAAAAAGAGGACAAAAACTCGGACAGCAGACCGTTAAGCGGTAAACGCAGGCTTACTAACAAAATTATTGACCGCTTCTCCGCATACTTGAAAAATGCTATAAGAGAACATAAAGATTCTCTAGACGCAATGAGAAAGGCTGTATGGGTTATCTTTTATCACTCACGTGCCACAGATGAGGAGCCCACTCACGATTTTTGCCCCAAAGGCGTTTCTTCATACTGTAAATACCAAAGGGCAGTTGTCAACAATTCACACCATAATTTTAAACACAACAATTCAGTGCCAACTGCTGTTATGGATGCTATTAAACCAATATTTAAAGATTTAGCACATCCCCAACTTTTAAAAAGACGTTTAGGAAATGGAACGTAGAACGCAAACGAGAGCTTCAACTCAGTAATCTGGAAGTATTGCCCAAAAACTTCAGGAAGTGGTCGGCCCATTGATGAAATAGCAACCTACGAAGCTGTCATCGCATTTAACAAAGTTAGTCAGGGTCGTCTCCAATTTATGGAAAACCTAGTGGTTATGCCAGGTGTCAATGCAAGACATGCTGCAATTGCAGCAGATAAAGTGTGAGTGATGAATGCAGAAAAGCAAGCTTCGATGTCCACAAAAGCATCTCCTAAATTTCAACGACAACTGTTTTGTCAAAAATTAAAAAAGGACTTGCAGCATGAGGGAATATTATATGAAGCTGGTCGATTTTAGTGGTATATAGTGAAGTAAATTTATTTTTATACGTAAACTTGACTTTAAACTCAATTTTCTCTGAACTTCGAAATTGGATTTTGCGCGCGTGATATAATTTTTTCTGTTTTGCTGTATTCAAATAAAATTTGGCAGTTTCCTTCTTATAATCATATTACACAAAAATGAGTGAGCTAAATTTGTTACAGTAGATAAAATGACAAAATCATGCACATAAAACTATTAAAAAATCACGTAAGTATCCATATTTGAGACAATCAATAATTTAAAAATTCATATTTTGTAAATATATTTATAAATTTAAAATACTACTCACTCAATCTCCACATACAACCATCCTTCTTATTATAAAACTGTGTTTTGAGCTCTGAGTTATTGTTAAGTGAATATATCATGCGCGACGTAAACTTCTAATATTTAAAACATATGAAAAATCAATTTAATCTTTTACTATTAAAAATTGAATATATATTATAATTTTCTATAAACTATGTTATTGATGAGATAATTATCTAGTTAGAAGTTGTGAAAATTTTATAAAAATCAAGTCAATAGTTATTTTACAAATTGTTCCTAAATTCAGTGCATTTTTCCATTGTTTTCGATGACTTAAAACCACCAAGTCCCCTTAATGTGAAGTAAGAAGTAGCGCCCCTAGAATTGCAGGGCGACGCATAAGCCACCATTTTCTTGTACACTTCCGGTTTCATAACATAACGTTTACCACTGAAAAAATAATAGTCATTTTTTTTCTTCTTACAGACTCTGTTGTAAATCTAATCATTCTATGTTTATTCCTCGAGTGATTTGAACAGTTCGCAGCGCACACCCATACATTTCACCCTATTCTATTGAAACATAATATTTCTAAATTACTCAACTTTACACAGCGATGAATGCCATCACTTGGTACTATGGCATCAAAACGCCTGATGGGCCAGCTCCCCATTTTTTTTTTTAAGGAGTTTTTTAAGAAGTAGAACCCGTAGAATTAGGTTTAGGCTGAGCATCAGCCGCCATTTTTCTGAACACTTCCAGTTTTATTTACCTTGGCGATAAATATTTTCTGCTTGGATGCAACGATCGCTATTTTGGCATAAAAATAATCAACAATCCGCGATTACCCGACGATTGTAAACATTGGCGCAACTTTTAAGATGTCGCCAATAAATACAATTTGCAACCCTAACTTAGTTTTCGATTAATGTAAAATTATAATGCAAATAATCAAAACAAACTTGCACTGTGCATGATGGCTACACATGGCCGCCAGATATCCAAACATTCCATGTTTATTCCTGGAATGCTTAGAATAATTCTCAGCGGAATATCCGCACATTTTTTCACCTTATTTTATTAAAAATAACGCACTTGTAAATCACTCAACTTTAATAAAGCAGTGAATAGGATCACGTGATACGGTGACAATAAATTGGCGAGTATGCGCCAACTCTCTTTCTCAGGAGCCTTTGTAAGAATTATAGCACGTATGACGTCACAATAAGAGCTTTTTAGATCAAAATTTTTTGGGATATACAAAAACGCCTTCTGTTTTAAACCAATCGAAAATTTGAATTTTTATGAATGAGGAGGGACTTAACGGAGTTGAAGTATTCATATTCAAATTAATTCATGAATTTGTTAAAATAGTAACTTACTGAACGTTTTCACTAGCTAAGGTCTCTCCATTTTCGAAGTAAAATGTTTTCTGTGAAGATGATTTATTATGAAGAAGATGAATCAAAACTTTCAGAAACTTTATAATTTTAAATTGCGCTTCTCATGATTTTTTTTAATCGTAATTTATTATTCTTTTGTCACAATTTTTTGCTTAAAAGCTTAAAATTTTAAGTTTTCTTTCATATCAAATAAAGCACGGTCTCTTGCTGCTACACTCGGCTAGTAAATAGTGGCGTGGTTAGTTAGAGATAGACGGTAGAGAAGGGGCTCTTGCTATCTCTTCAAAGTGTTCGTCCTTTTTCTTTCTTTTAAATGCTGCGCATTATCCGAGTTCCGCCACGAGCCCAACTTATAAGCCCATTTCAATGACTTTTTATCTCCGTCTCGGAGATACATTGCGCGCTTCCAAACAATTTTTACGATTCTGCCTAAATGAGTTAAATGAGCATGAATGTGTGTCTCATTATTTTTCAATAACACATATTGTTTAGTTTTCATCATACACACAAAATCTATATTTTACTTCTAAAATAGCTTATGCATTTGTGCTGTGGGCAATCATGACCACATGACACTGTTTTTTGCTTTAAGAGAAATGGATGTTTAGATTGTTTATTTGTGTTGATTACATAGCACTGCTTTTTAAACACGCTTTGATTTTACCATGTTTGGCGCAGTATAGCCCAGATGCTCTTGCGCCATAAAAAATCCAAACAAACAAACATTATTTGTGTTGAAAATCACATAAAGCTCCATTTGACAGTCTACCTTGTAGCGTAGCAGATTCACTCATGTGGGGCTCATGTGGCTTCAAAGAAGTTTTTGATACAGCCTTAGTGAAAAGGACGTGTTTTGATATCCAATTGGGTATGAGGGGGAGGCTTGAGCTCCTTGAAACACTTCCTATCTAAGGCCACTGAGTACAACTTTGACAACCCGGCGACACAACGCAAATTACTACATGGGCTACATAATCAGCCATATTGGAACTTCCGATTTTCAGTGTGTGTGTAGGCTTTAAATATAGGGGCGCTTCCAATGTACGCTGTGTTGCAATTATTGTAAGGGATTTTATAAACAGTACTGCAAGTTGGAATAAATGGGACAGGATCTTCGGCTTTAGAAAAAAGTTGCGAAGCTCGTTATTTTGTTTTGTAAGGCAGGCGCACTCTTCGTGGACATAAGTGTGGCAAAGCGTGCAAAGTCAAAAATATTTCACTTTGTCCTCATCATACAGAAAACAACACCAGACCTATGTTTTCTTGGCCACCTTTTTTGATGCCTTCTTTGTTGTGGACTTACGTTGAAATTTCTTAGCAGTGCCTGGTGCTTGATGGGTAAAAATGTTTCTCCAACAACACACCATGGCCAATGGGAGCTGGTTTCATGATTCGGTTACATTTTCTTTTCATTTTAGGCGAAAGTAGTATGCTCTGAAAAGAAGCATTGAAGGTGGAAATTTTGACAGCTTTTGAACAATTCAAATGAGAAGCATCAAGTTCGGCATCACACTTGTGTGACGGCTTGTCAAAGAAATCGGAGTCATGTGAATTGGATGATAGGGTCCAGAGTCTACTACCCATTTGCTTTTGCAAACCGGATGGGTCTGGCATTGGATGGATATTCAGCTATTCCTGTGATGTAGTAGGAGGTGTAGTGTTATACGCTGGTGGTTCTGGTGGTAGCTTATCAATGGATAAGCTCGATGCATAGGCTTTTAGGGAGATTATCAACGGATTAAGGGTTAATGTCCCAGTAGCTTGAAAGCCGCTTTTCACATTGGCTTAGCTTTTCACCGTACTCAATTGAATTTTTTACAATTTTATTTTTCAGTAGATGTATTTTACAATAATTTATTTTATCAAAAGGAGCACATGATTCGCATTGTTAAGCTAATATGGCTAACGGGCCATAAATACAATCTAAACGATTTCCACAAAATCTTAAATAGCTGATGAACCATTGAAGCAAATTCAATTACAGAAACTCTGCTTGGATAAGCATAAATAAAAGCATATGAATCAATCAAACAATTGAAATTTCATTTCAATAAGACATAAAAATAAACGCAAACTTACCAGAGAAAAAATAGTAACCCTGCGCGAACATACAGGTGAACTAGAGCCGCATCACGTATAGTAAACGTTTACTGGCTTTAAGTAAACGTTAATTTAAGATTAGCTACAAAGACAAAAGGTGAATGAGCCAGTCTTATTTAAACATGAAACATTCGTAAAACAAACAATAATTTAATAAATGCGAAATACTGGAAATACACAGCCGTGATTGCATGTAAGAATTATGTATTGCATGTAAATTATGGCCAACAATCTATTTCATATTTATAGCGCGAAATTACCATCTAATAAACTGATTGAATTTGATCATACTTTATCAATTTGGGCATTAACAGGAAAGTTGCTTAAGATTAATCTGATGAGTAAACTCTGCTGTTTGACAAATAGCTAGCAATAGCTCACCTTAGTAAATCATCAATATGCATAAATTATTCCAGTTTGATTCTGATAATGCGTGTCTACCATTAAACTATGTTCCCTCCTTAGCCTAGCCCTCGTTCTAGGCCGTATATATAAACAACATTTAATCGAGCCTAACCTTATGCACCCTGCAACCTTATTCGAGAATAAAAGGGGAAAGACTTACGTGTGGTGTCCCACGATGACTCCTCGCCCTTTCGCCACAAGCTTGCTCCAGGTATGTCTCGGTGTTGTTTGTACAACGTAGTCTCGGTTGTATGTTTGACGGTATAACGCACTACCTCGATTGGTAAAGGCCGCCACTGATGCTCCTTAAACCGCAAATTCCAGTCATGAGACAATCTACGCTCAGATCCGCTCTGCTCCTTGCACCGTAAATGCCAGTCGTACACAATCAACGCTCAGACTCACTCGGCTCCTTGCTTCGGAAACGCCAGTCGTAAACAATCTCCGCTCCGTACCTCATTCGTCTCCTTGTTCCGTAAATGCTCGTCGTAAACGATCTACGCTCAGATTCGCTCGACGCCTTGCTCACGTTGCTATCAACTCTGTTAACACCTCGCTGTCGAGGTTTACTATACTTCTAATTTCGAGCCACTTGGCCCCGGCACAACTCTACGCTCGACGAGGCACTCTCTCCGACTGCATTCCAATTCCCAACCGACCTCTCCGAACCTTTACTCTCCGGCTCCCAACCTCATCTCCCTCTTCCCTCTCTTCCTACATCATCTCTCAATCATTTCTCGATCTGTCCATCACCTAGAACGTACCAATCACTTCTCAACCAACATTTCTAGACAAATCACAATTACCGCCCTCAACTATGGCTCCTCCTTACGACCTATCTGATGCTTGACCACAAACAAGCACGGCCCGACTTGAGTACGTCCCTAACAGCTTCCTTCTTCTCGGGATTTAAAACAGCGAAAACCACGAGGAGTTATAACCCCTATAAACCGACTGTCAATTTTATTATTTTGCCTTTGTTATATTCGATTTTCACTGGTGCCTTTGTTATATTCGGTTTTCACTGGGGCCTCATGATCGTAAAATCCGTCTAGGCTGGGAGTTGCGTCGCTTGTTGGACAACCGTGCTTGCCGCTTTCTTTCCAATACAACTAATCCTTCAATAATTCATATCTCTTTACCACGAAGGAGAAGCTCCTAAAATTTCTAAATACACAGTTTATGGCTCTCCATACAAAAGCCTATATAACTCTGAGCCTATAGTTTAACACGTTATGGTACATCTTGTGAATTATTAATTAATATATTTCAAATTAAGAATGAAGTTTTCATGTTCCTCTTCTTTAGGCACTTTACTTATTTAATAAAAACATAGACTATACATTAAAAAACACAAAATATATCATTTAGTAAATTTATTATTTTGCCAATAGATAAGATATATGATTATAGTATACAAAAATTATGTTTGAAGTAATAAAAGAAACCAAACATATAGACGGCAATAAAATTAAAGGATATAGCAACAGTCGTACTTTCAGAAGAAAAAATGAATATAAACTTCTTAAAATTATAATAGAATTATACAGAAAGAGAATTGAATATTCGGGTATAAAAAATTGGAATAGTACACCAAATACTCTTAGGGACAATAATATCAAGACAATAATATCAAAAATTTCAATCTATTTAAAAATAAAACTGATAGTATATTTACTGAAAGCGTTATTGTGCCATTAAATTGTTAGGGTCCTTAGCCTGTTAAATCGTATGATTTTTACTGGGAACCCTGGATTACTGGGGACCCTGGACGATAGATTGTGGTTATTTTGTAGGTTTTGTTTTTGAATTTGAATGTTTTTATAGTTATAAGTGTTTTGTAGATGAAATGGGAAGTTACTACAACCATTGTGACAAATAAATAAAATTGATTGATTGATAGTAGTTTATGTGAGAGTCTTCACACATCTTAAGATTAATGCCGTTATCAGTGGCGCACCCACGTAGGGGCCCGGGCCTATCCCTTGGGTTAACAAAAAGAAAAATTATTACGCCAACAGACACTGAATGTAAGATGAAAGTGGTGATGTTCCCAAAATTTCTCTGAACTTTGATGACATAGACTGCTGTTGGGGCAAGTAACAGCAATAGTGACCCGGGACTTTCTTCAAACGCTTTCCAAAGGTAGACCAAAACACGATATCAAACACGGTTGAAATAGAAATTCTGACTGCAGATATTTCTAATTATGTCAAGAAATCTAACCTCACTGATGGAGATAAGACAAGAGTGCTGGCTATTGCAAAATTAAGTGGTTATTGTAAAACATGATTTGTTACTTCTAATTATTTAAGTATCTTGCATTATAGAATTATTAGTAATTCAATAATGATAAAAGTACACAAAAAGACAACCGTAATTGATATGGAGACTGGCCCTTTATTTCCACCAAACATTCCTTGCACCAGTGCCCCCTTGAGAATATTCTGGGTGCACCACTGGCCGTTATGATTTACTTCGTAAACACTTGAATGGTTTACAGAAGTGAGTTCGCAAATTAAAAGAGCCATAGTCGAGAATTTCTTTGCGAAAATTTGTATCATTATTACGTCATTATGAAACGAAACTAGAGTAAAAATTTACTTAAAAGCTTTCGTTTCAATTTCTTCACAGAAGTAGGTTTGAGCAAATTTTCGGATGCCAATGCAATTCTTCGCCGTCATCCCAGCCAAAATAACACTTACGCAATCGGCGATCATATTCACGACATTAAACTGATCAGCAATCACAAACAAATGATTGACATTTTCTTCCGTGATAAGAGGTCTGAACGTGTATGCGTAGTGAACAAGGTGCCATAGCATTTCGAACGTAATTGCAGGAATGAACACTTCGTTTTTTGATTTTGCTCCGCCAAGACAATCGGTAAACAAGGCCTTGAAGTATTCACTGCAAGTCGCCATTATGGATCTGCAAAAGCAAACATTAAATATTAAAAACTAGAATTACTGAAATAGAGAGGGAGAGGGAGAGAGAATTTAACCACACACTCAAATTTGAAGGGCTTATAGTCATAACTTGCATATTGCAAAAGTGAAATTTTAAGCAAAAAAATGAAAAAAAGATCGTTTGGTTCCAATAGCTTTTAAGTATAGTCAATAGCAATTCTGGGAGATTTCCCTCCACTATGCTCAGCTGATGTCCGTCCTCCTTTCTTCCTCACAAAAGAAAACAAATACTTCTAAAAGAAAATTTAAGCATGTCTCTTAACTTTTTCATAGGTTAAGGTGGATTTTCACATGGATTCGAACTAATATTTTAACTAATAATTTCATATAATAGCCAATACTATATAATACCTAATAATTTTTGAGCTCTCGGCTGTCCCACTCCGCCAAAAACTTTGCTGTCAGAATCATTAGGTTATTATTACGTAAAATACGTTTGAGACCTATTTTTGTGCAAGCTGACATTATCATGGTCACAAATAATTTATACCTGCACTGTTATTAAATCATATTCGTTCTGTGTATGAACATTTTTTCAGGATTTTTAAGTTTGGAAAATTTTGTTTTTGAGTTATTTGACGCCGCTCTTAGGAACATGCTTTACGCACTTGCTCAGAAATTCAGCCCTAACTATATTTGATTTTACTTTCAATGGAACCTTGAGAGTTTAGAGGTAAATACAATATATATTTGTATTCTATATAGCAAATACTTTAGCCGAGAGAGGAGAGGGCTACCGGACATAAACTCCTTTATGCAGTCTGGAGGACATTGAAGAAAATGAGGGTTGGGGTACCGAAATTTAAGACGAACCCGATCAAGTGGGGGCTGTCAATTGACAGAGACATGAAGTGCGATTGTGGAGAAATTCGAAGTCCAGCACTCTTGCTGATCTGTCCGCAGTTGCCGGAACTACATACCACGGACTATTTTCTTCAGGCCAATGACAAGGCCGTAATGGCGGCAAATTTTTGGAACTGTAAAGTTTGATCTGGATAGGGAAAGCAAGTAAGTAAGCTTTACAAACTATCTTTAATCAGGTTTTGAATCTTTTGGAACATGCGAATTAGAATTCTAACTTCTGATTCATAAAACTCAGGGAACAGAGAGGGCAAATGCCCAGGGTTCCTGGATTTTAAATGGGGGCCCGGCGTAGAACTTCAGTAATTAGAAAAGATAATTGGTTAGTGGGGAGACGATTTGCTAAACTACCTAGGGGCCGTAAATCATGTCCTGAGCTCTGACAAAACTATAAGAAATAGTTTCGTTTTTATTTTTATACATGTAATAGGTTATAAAAAGAAAACGCCCAAGATCCTTTCACATCATGCAGAAAATTATCAACACTCTCCCAGTTTCGTATCGAGAGCGTTTTACATGTCATGGTATTGGGAAGGATATAAGGTAGGGCATAGGTGTAATTTGGCGGGAGGATAGCGTGGCCCCCAGTTTTTTTGGAGCAGGGACAAAAGTATATTTTTGCCTTCTCAATTTTGGAGCTTTTTTTTTGTTCATAATCAGTATTATCGCTGCCATTTTGCAATTACTCAACTTTCTCATAACTCTTTAAAAGCCAAAGAGAAACTCTTCTGATCCTACAATAGTATACACCTCCATTCTATCCCTCTATAATGTTTACAATTGAAAAGCTCGTCGCCACACAGACGTAATTTTTCATAACGATTCAAAGACCAACGAAAGGTTTATGCTTGAATAACATAGAAAATGCAAAGCATTATATCCTGAAAATCACAACAGCAAAATCACGAGGCAGCACAACGACATCCAGGCTGCCAGAATAATTCTCTGAAGGAAAGTGAGAAATACAATCTACATCTCAAATCATTCAGTTGAAGCAAAGGGCCAGTTGTAATTGACCATTGGCGATTTATAAGGTTTTGGCGGTCTTAAAACCAACTATTTTTCACCAAATAGCGAAAGGAGCTAACCGCCTCAGAGTGTGTCCCAAGTTTATGTAAGAAAGATGGCGCAAGCATGTATGTAATTTGGGGGGCAATGGGGGAACGTGCCCCTCTAGTGTTTTTTAGAGCATAAGCAAAATTATATTATTGTCATCCCCAGTTTAAACCCCCCCAGTTACAATTATGGAGTGGGGGAAATTCTCATAAATCACAGGAAGGAGGATTCTGATGGACCATGGATAATGGACATTTTTATAGATTATGCTGGCAGTGAATATTCATGATGTAAATCATGGTGAAAGGGGTGAAATACTTTTGTAGTCATGATCATGATCGATGGTTAGTATTTTCGAACCGATGGTTAGCATTTTCGAACCGATGTTTAGCAATTGGTATTAACGTAGAAATTAAATATTTTCATCTTAAATTCAACGATGTTAGATCTATACTAGACATAAAAAAAACTAACTTTTTAAAGGAGAACAGAGGATTAGAACATGAATCTCCGACATTTGCGATGCCTTACACACCTAAGAAATATTTTATTAGTATTCTCAAGCCCTACAAAAAAATACAGAGCCT
>QLNU02015359.1:13676289-13710233 GCA_006491805.2 Dysdera silvatica
GTGTCTCAGCATCAGGGTTACAAACTTCTAGGAGGGGTAGGGTACACTTAGACGAACAATATTTGTCATATAACCTAGGGTCGCAAACCACTCACAGAGCTAGTTCTAAAACCGTCCAGCATGCACAAATTGTGACAACCAGTGCGTGAAAAGCGCCAGATAAAACTCAGGTCAGCTGCTCAAGTGCATAGATGATTAGGACATCGCATTTTGCGCTTCTCATGCACTGGTTGTCACTATTTGTGCATGCTGGACGGTTTTAGAACTGGCGCTGTGAGTGGTTTGCGACCCTAGGTTCTATGACAAATATTGTTCGTCTAAGTGTACCCTACCCCTCCTAGATGTTTGCAACCCTGGTGCTGAGACACCCTGTATACTCTACTTTTCATAGTAAGTAGGAAAGTATAGTTTATATAATCATCTATCGCATTCTGAACACTTATTTCGGCAGTTTTCTTTACATTAAGCAAAACGACCCTGCGTTGCAGTTGTTAATAAATGATCGTCAGTTTTGTTTCGTTTTTTTCAATTCCATGGAAATACGTGTGTTTGGTCTAGGATGGGACACAACTTTTGGATTGACTCTCAGTAAGTTCAGCGTAATTTCTCGACGAAATCCAAATGAGATAATGCGAGATTGCCATGGATGTCTCTGTGAAATAGCCAAGATGCTGCAACAACGATGTTCAGTGCATTGGCAAAAAGATTCCAATACCACTTTTTACCCCACAACTGAGGTCTATAAGAAGAAAGGAGTTTATCTAATATATCAACTCCCCACATTCCTTCGTCGTATTATTTTATAAGATCAGGTTGGATAACATATATTTGACAATAAGTTCTTATTAATTATTGATAAAATTTAATTATTTATTGATATCATTAATCATCATCATGGATTATTGTAATTAATTGTTATCATTAATAAATTATTATAATTAATTAGTATCGTCAATTATTATAATTAATCATCATCATCACTATCACACTATTACTAATTATCATCATCATTTATTATAATTAATTATTATCATTAATTATTATCATCATTATTATAATTAATTATTATTATTAATATTTATTTTATGTTTATTACAATGCCAGGCGTTTGACTATTTAGTCATTAAGCATTATCATTAATTAATTATTGATGTCATTACTTGTCCATTCGATTGTATAGTTATTAAGTAGATGATTAATTAATATGGTTATTAGATAATTATAATAATAACTTGGCAAAAATCTAATTAGTACATTAAAATTACATTTAGAAATCTGCCATTTTCCTACATTATACCTGTATACATAAATTTTAAGGGAATTTCATGGGGCAAAAGTAGGTCATCTGTTCCCCCTCAAATACGCCCTTGAGTGCAGACAATTACAGACATATAGAAATGTGTTCATTTTCCACTATTTATTATTTAATGTAGCTAATAGAATCCAATCCAATAGTTTAAAAAATGTGTCATAAAAGTTAACATTTAAGGCCAATGTTCCCAAATGGGAACATCTGGAAATTTGTATTTATAATTAACAAATTGAGCATCATTTTTTACAGAAAATGACATTTAAAATATTGTTTGAATTCCTCACTTTCATGACGTGCAAAAATTTTCAAAAATTTTAAATTCTACAATTTCGTTTTTTTTGTTGTTGTTTTTTTTTGTGCATTACCAACCAAGGCGAAAAGCTCAAAAAATAGTAAATTACAAAAAATTTTAAAACCGATATAGATTAACCTATAAAAGTTTATATGATTTAGGAAAATTGCATAAATATTCAGCTTTAATTAAACCAATTTTTATTATGTTATTCTAAAATTGGAATTTTTAGCAATTTTTTTGAAGATTGTGTTCCCAAATGGGAACATTGGCATCTAAAGGGTTAAGGACACTCTTTTAGGCCAATTAGTTTTGATAATGAAATTTTTGTGCCTACTTTTCCATTCGAATAGAAAGCAGCAACATCTCGTATATTTAAGTTGAAAACCTAATATTAGAGCTATGACCGTAAGATCTCCCCAAATATGAGATATACGTATTTCATGCGCTATACTTCGAAGTAACTTCTTTATATTTGCGTATGTTTCTTTCATGTGCCCAAAATACGTAACGGGTACGGATGGATAAAGATCCCGGTTATGAAAGAGGGCAGCTTTTACGCTTATTTTTGAGGAGTCTATCAAAAATCTATATTCGTTTGATTTGTGTGTCTTGCATAAAGTTTCAAACATTAAGTCTATATCACTACAAAACATAGGATCATCTCACTTGATGGGAAAATAGTTAAAATTCACACTGCCGTCAACGAAAAGTGCATATTTTTGTACTTACCTGCAAAAGATTTCATCCCTTTACTCTTCTTGTTGTCGCTACAGAATGTCTGAATATGTCCGGCACCATTCAGACTGCAGAGAGATATATCCTTTGGGAGCCATAGGACAGTTTCATTCATTTAAAGGTTAATTGCTCAATTAAGTGTTCGATTATAAAAAACTGGTTCCCGATAGAGCAATTCTGACTTCATATTTGGCTTCAGCACCCATGAAAATGTTAAAAAACATCACAATTTCCTTTACCACAATATCTTTGTTTTACAGTGAACAACACTATCTTTGTTGTTCATTGTAAAAAGTAAAATTGGTAATTTCGGTTTAACAGAGTTCGAATAATTGGGGTTCTGCTATGTGTCTAACCGGAAGTGTAGGAAAGGAGATGTAAGGTCTCAAACCCCCAATTGAATTGCAAGACACATTGTCTCGTTTAACGTCGAATCATATGATCTGTTAAAAAAACTACTTGAGCACGCCCTCATTGTTTTGAATTGCTACACCTCTGTATTTAATTAAAATTTAATGAATGCGGCCTTTCAAAAGGATCCCCCATCCTTTCCCTAGGTCCAGCAGCTAACTACGCTTTGAATGAGGTCTATTAGACCATTGGGCTAAGTTAATTCTTTAGAAAACTATACTTTCCTTTCAAGGAGGAGGAAAGTATGCAGCAATTTGTAGACTTTAAATACCTGAAAAAGTATCTCTATAAAAGTATATCTGTAAAAGTAAATTTGTTTTATTAAATTAGTTATGAGGTCATGCTAACTCCACCCATATGTGAAATACTTTCACTATTCAGATATTTGTTTATCAGCAAAACCGTATGGGGCAAGACATCGCCATTCATTTATTAATATAAAAGGAAATCAGTATCCACTTTTAATTCGAGACTCAGATACATTTTTCTTTTAATAAAGAGGATTAAATAATGTCCGATTTTCATTGTTTTGGTGTAGATTGATGTTCGATAATTTACACACATTTCTATCTACAATATCATTATTTCAATACCTCAGCTCACGTTTAAGCCACAGAAATGTTTCCAGAAACGCTAATTGCAAACAGAATCTGCTTTCATTGCGGAACTGCGTTTGCCCGTTCTTAATAAGTTCAGTGAACAAGTGAATATGATGATTGTAGGCGCTTTCGTTAAGCTAATGTTTGGAGTAACCCATGACAGCTCGTTTCGTATTAAGGCCACTCTTTTACCGTCTTCAGTATGTCATGTCTGTATACAGAGCTGCCCGGCTGTAGCTACAAACGTCTGGGCTAATTACAGTATTGCGCTAAATTTGGTTGAGTTTCAAGACCAACAAACGATCTAATGAAGCAAGAGGGATTTTCTGACATTCTTACTTAGACTTTATGGAAATGTGTTTGGAGAAGGCATGGAATTATTTTTGGATATGGCAATCACTGGGATGTTTCATGTTTGATCCCTTTAGCTTTGAACTGTGTGTTATTCAAATCTCCTGCATATTTCTACTATATAGACGCATCAAGATCAGTGGTATCTAACCTACTGGTATATGCATGAAGGGGTGATGGGGTCATAACCCCATTGCGACGCAATTTTGTATATATATGTTACGGTTAAAGTAAAAAATCCGGTTGTTATTAATAATGACATATATTAATACTAGCCACGTCTTTTGGTAAATGTGATAAATAATGCATATTAATCATATTTACAGGTAAATATTAATAATTACTAATGAAGTTTGGTCATTGTGAGTAATTAAGCATAATTTATTGAAACTCCAATTTTAAAGTAAGTTTTATGTCATGCGATAGGAAGTGCATTAAAGTGCATTCATTAACAGTCCAGTTAGCAATGAAACTTGGTCAATGTAAAAAATCTTTTATAATAATGGTTACTGTTATTTATAAGAAATATTGATTATTTGTAACATCAAATACATTTCCATTACACACAAACACTTCAAGGTGCCAAAAATTGCAAACAAATTACATTATAAATACAATGTTATTACATTTTTAATAAATTATTTATTTTGGCAGAAAGAGCTATTGTGGCATTTGGAGTTATAAAGTGTTTTTGATTTTTTATATTTGCAGCGATTTGAATTAAAATTGCTTCTACAATAGCAATATTGAAATTCTTGACTTCCTAAGTTAGAATCCTTAAGAGCTCGTTCTCTTAGCCATATTTCATTCACTGGAATTTGATTGACTGAAATAAAAGCTCCTTTGCAGGCAGTAAAATCATCCCTTGTGTACAGTTGTTTTAAAATGTCATGTTTTGTACCAGTTTTATATAAGTTTTCATCTTCCTTAGAAGTTATAACAACTATAATAATCTGGCTATCATTACTCCTATCTACTTCCGATATTCTTAACCGAACGGTTTCTCCTTCATGCGCAACTGGAAATTTTAACTTCGAAAGCTTAACAGTTTTTCAGCTTGCTTATTTAGTGATTGTTGAGGAGTGTGTTGAGCTTCTTATACATTTTCTGAGACTTGATCTAGTGCAAAAGAAAAGTCTTACTTATTTTCTTCGCAATCTTCCATTTCAACATCAACGAAACTTTTTGTTTTTCGATTTCCATCACCAGTCTCTTCTTTTTCAGAATTATGTTGGTCTCCTCCAATTTGGCTAACACTCTTATTTCTGTTTTTGATTGGATATGCAACAGTTAGTACCTCTAAGTCTTCGCTTGAATCACACAGTTCCACTTTCATTCTGTTATCATTCATTGCGACTATATCCTCGTCCTCGGCTTGAGATTGCTGTCTGAAGTTGAACATAATTATTAGACTGATTTCTTAATATAATAAGATCTTCTTTATTTGTAACTCCTGGCAAAGTATGGGCTGGAAAGTAGGTTATTAAACCTACTTTCGTTTTACAGGCAAATATAGCTTAATATGGACTGCGATCTATTCCAGAGTGATGTGCTCTATTTGTAATAAATTGAATGGATTTTATTCCTGCCGACCACTTTTTTATATGGTTTGTTTCATGCCAAGTGGATGTACAGCTTTTCAGTGCCTTAGTTTGCTCTTGGTAAACTAAAATTAGGTACACACGTTTAACGGCACACGATAAAAGTCGTGCAAGTGAGGGTAATATAATGTTGGGACAAAAGGCTTCAATCAGACATTTAATTGTTAAAAAAGTATATATATAGTAATGTGTATGCTGTGTGTAATGTATTAGTATGTTGTATTATGTATGTATGTATGTATGTATGTATGTAGTATGTATGTATGTATGTATGTATGTATGTATGTATGTATGTATGTATTTATTGTATGTATGTATGTATGTATGTATGTATGTATGTATGTATGTATGTATGTATTATGTATGTATGTATGTATGTATGTATGTATATGTATGTATGTATGTATGTATGTATGTATGTATGTATGTATGTATGTATGTATGTATGTATGTATGTGTGTGTGTGCATGCGTGTGTGTGTGTATGTATGTATGTGCGTGTGTATGTATGTATGTGCGTGTGTATGTATGTATGTATGTATGTATGTATGTATGTGCGTGTGTATGTGTATGTATGTATATATATATGTGTGTGTATGTATGTATGCATGCATGTATGTGTGTATAGCTGGATTTATGAATACAGTCACGAAAGAATCTACATGATAAATCTAGTAAGTATATGTTGTAGATGCTATTGCAAGTCATTTGCGATAAATGCTTTAATTATTCCTTCATAAAACGAAAGTATTTCGAAGTACCAATATCCATAAGAGAGTGCCTTCTCAAATTTTTCCTTAAATCCCTACTTTTTCAGTATTTTAAATAATTCTTTTAAATTTTAATAGACCGAGGAGTAATATTTGGCCTTGAAGGAAAACACCAGCTGGCTCACGGTTACTTTAATTAAGATTTTCTATTAAACCGTCATCTTCAGAGAAAAAATCCGCGGGAAAAAGTGTTTATGGTTGCAGTTAGGGGAAGATTTCCTGAGGGAATTAATGTAAGTGTAACGACCAGTAACAAAGTCGCACGAAAGCACATTCAGAGAGGATATTAATAGCTTTTGGGCCATACATTTTTCCCTCCAACAGACGCCATTCTAAGGCGTAATTACATTTCTCTAATAGTTTTGTGGAAGAGGACGCTTCTATTAGAAGTAAAGAGAATAAAACAGGTTAGGATCTTTGAATTTGTAAGAAAATAAAGCTGGAGAGTTTTGATCATCTTGGTGAAGAACGTGGGCTACTTCAGAATATGTAAAGAATCCACAAATGTATGCGTGAAATAAAAGGTGAAATATATATCTTTTTTCGTGTATAATTCTATAAAGTTCTGGTTTTGATTTACCATATTTACATGATAAAGATGAGAGAAATTTTTAAACGAAGTTCATCCACAAAAAGTAAAGACTGTAAAAATAAAGAAATATTGCAATGGAGGGTGAGCTCAGAAACATGAGTCCTACCGTTAAGAAATGAAAGGGTAGGGAGTGTTAGGAAGATAAATTCAGTTTCAGGTTTTAAATGATCTTAGAAGGAATAATCGTAACTCTTACTGGGTATTTAAAATGCTACGGTTTCGATTTTGGGTTTAGAGTTGCAGTATTTATTTTGTTAGAGTATAGTGATATAGGCTTCTAAGACTCTCAACAAAATGATACGTGTATATGAACATTTTTCGTCTTGTAAGAAAATAACCAAATTACGCTAGAGTGAGAATCAAGGAGAAAGCGACAAAATTATATACGAGAGGTGGAACTTTAATGGTGGCAACTATTTATTTACAACTGATACAAAATAGATACATATTACCAAGTTTTACTGTCCTTCAATGTAGTCACCAGCATTGTGTACAACCCGTTGTCAGCGATGTGGAAGTTATAGGATACTTTTAGCAACGCCTGTTGTGTTGATAGTTCGAATGGACCGGTCTACTTCCTGAAGAATCTCTGGAACAGTTCTGAAGCGAATGTCACAAAGTGGTTCCTTCATCTTAGGAATCGAGTCAGAGCCACAAGGACTTAAGTCCTTGTGACTTAAACACAACAGGCGTTGGTAAAGATATCGTACAAATTCCAGATCGATAGCAACGGGTTGTGCACTATGCAGGTGACTACATTTAGGGGCAGTAAAACTTGGTAACATGCATCCATTTTGTGTCAACTGTAAACAAATAGTTGCCACTATTAAAGTTCCAACCCTCGTATATACAGAAAGTAATTAGAACGTATAAGTTAAATAATATAACAAAAATAATAACATATAGATATAATGTAACAGTACAATAATAAGGCAGTATTAAAAGATATTAAAAAAGGATTTAAAAAAAAAATTTATAAGAGAATCGAACAATGAAATCTGTCTAAGGCAGAAACTCACGGGACCGGAAAAAATTCCGTAGTATGCAGGTTTCCGCCTTATGGAGGTTACATGCAAAATACATACATAGTTAAATTCAGTGGTAAGAGATGACTGGATATGCTAATTGTTTTTATTTGTCTCATCTTGCGAACTTTAAGACTATATTTTCCTTTTGATAAAAATATTTATTTTATCACTGCATTTTATTTTTATTAATTTTAATTTTTGCACTATTTTGTGGTTTTAGTAGTTACGATCAATATGATGCAAAATTTCATGCAAACTATACATGCTTATTCTATACAAAAAGTCTATTATGTAAGCTTAAATTGTAACGATAAAGTACCTCCCTTGTAAAGATGATGATTCCCTTGTATACTCTTCCTTGCGGTGGGTTTATCCATGAATTGATAAAGTCGATATGAGTGACTTTTCGTTCTGGTTAATAATGAACGTTTTTATTTAAGAAGTGGGTGGCACTGGCATACGCAAGAGGGGTCGATTATGATTGTAACCCCCATTGCGATGAAATTGTATATAGTATACATGTAAATACAATGGAGTTGTAGCTCTGTAACCCCCCATTGTAAGCCTGTAACCCTCCCCTTATGAACTTTCTGGGTATGCCTATGGTGGGTGGGTGGTGTGCAAAATGGTGGTCATACAAGCATGTGCGTAGGCAGAAAGTTCATAAGGGGGGGTTATAGGCTTAATGGGAGGGGTTACAGAGCTATATAACTCCATAACTACATAATATTCCTATGTTAAATAGACAAAATTTCATTACGATGGGGGTTACAACCCCCAAAACCGCCCCCTGGCTACGCCTATGCGGACAAGGGCATTCTATATCTGTAAAATGCCTTTTATTCGTCATCCCCCACTTTGCTATTTGCATTGTATTACAACCCTCTTTCCTTTTTCTGCTGAGAAAATTTCCTTTCTGCCAGCGATTTTCCGCTTTATGCAGGTTTTTCTCTTTAACGGGACTAAATAGTGTTTTCCGCTTCCGCGTTAGACAGTTTCTGTGTTAGCTAATGTTAACTACCATTGACTTTTGAAGGGACCGTAAAAAAATTCCGTGTTGAGCAAGTTTCCGCCTTAGACAGTTTTCGCGGTATTTAAATAAACGTATATGCATGCCATGGTACTTCTAGGTGGAGGAAGGCTAAGAAAAATTATTACCTGCTTCTCAAGGCTGAGAAAAATTATTACCTCCTTCTCATAGCTGTCAAGAATTTTAGTGAATGTACAAGATACTAAAATGCTACAAAAATAATTGATACTGCTTGACAATTAGTAATGAGCTAAAAAGTACCTTATTTTAAAATGTGACTGTAAATTTTTTTTAAAGTAAATGCATATCGGAATCGGGCAAATAAAATTTTTGAACGGTTAGGAAAGGTCGAGCCCACTTATATAGGCGCCCATCACTCATGCGATTTTAGAGCTTTCATTAGAAACCTTCTCTATAATCACATGCATGGTTATATAGACATATATAATGCAACGATTTAATATTGTAGCGACCATAGGAACTATTTATAGATACGCAGAACTAAAGCGCATGGCGCAACTTTACGAATCCAGTGAGAATAAAACATAGCTACAAGTATACAAACTAATTTCGGTCGTTTCGCAAAGCGCAGTATAGCCCAGCCATTTTTTTGGCGCAGTATAGCCCAGCCATTTTTTTTGGCGCAGTATAGCCCAGCCATTTTTTTTTGGCGCAGTATAGCCCATATGCTCTTCTGCTATAAAAAATCCAAACAAACTATTTCTGGCCGTTTCACAAAACACTTCACTGTGCTTTCAGGTTATACGTATTCGCTAGGCTATCGCAATAGACCAAGTTTGTATTTTACGCTCGACGGTAGAATGTGTGCTCTCTTGGTAAGTTTACTAATATTTAATTAATGTAAACTAAGATCCTAAGTTAAAGCGTATGCGAACATCATTATTTAGTGTGCCAAAACTACTTCATCAGATTTCTAACATCAGCTACAGCCTTTCACGATAAGTTAATAATAGTGCATTAAATGAATTTAAGTTTTTAATAGTGCACTCAAGTTTCAATAAACCATGCTTATATTGAAATTTATCATGGCATGTGATAGGGATTATTTTCTTGTAGATATAATAGTTCAATAAAGAATTATAGAACATTGAAAGTATCACACATTCCACCATACGAATGAGTCGATGGAAGTGCCACCCATTCTGTGTGTCTGTGTGTGCAACATTCTGCCTTGTGAAGGAGCTGGTGAAAAAGACGCAACATTCATAATAGTGCACATTGTTGCGTGCCTCCATCTACCACTATCACAACGGAGAACTCAAAACTAAACGTTGGCTTTTTCAACAGAGCGCAAAAGAACTGATTTGTACGCTTTACCAATATAAGTGTGGTGGGATTGCATCCTCTGTTTGTAAATTGTAATAGGTATCTAAAAGCAGGAGAAACGTTTTACGATGCTGAAACTTAATCCCAATTTCATAAATATTTGCCAAACTAAACGGCAGTTTGGGAAATGTATTTTATCCTCAAAGGAAATCTATTTCCTTAGGCATAAGCTTTAGAATTATTTAATGAAACTATCGACATCGCATGCAGAAAGAATTTAAATGCAAGTTTAATGCAAAGACAAGAAAATGAAGATGCCTCATGCAAAGGCACGAAGAGAAAGCTTGCCTGAAGTACTAAAACAAAAAACCTAAGGTTCTGTTTACAAAAACTAAAAGCTTCCAAAAGATTTTAAAAACATAAACATACTCAAATAAGAGCCCAATTTGAAGAAAGCAGGAACGCAAAATAGAAAGCGAAATAAGCAAAGGAATCTAAATTGCGAATGTTCAGAAAATTTTAAAGGACCCAACACCTTTCATTTTTACGCCTACGGCTAAGGGAAAATTGCAAAGCTAAGTATAGTTGCTTTAATATGGAAATGGTAATTTAAAGGCGCGGAAAAACGAATTACAATTTGCTCGTTTTGATTTCCGAATTTTCGGCCTGGATTTCTAAGTAAACGTAATGGAGAAATACTAAAGACGTAATTTGTTTTCTCAAAAATTGCTAATTATATGAAAGGCATTCAAAACAGATTTTTCACTTGCGAAATCATTCAGAAAAGTGGTAATTGATTTTTTTCTACTCGGAAGTTTACAAAATATATTGAAAAATGTTAAATTTCTCATCAGTTCCTTCTAGCCAATTTTTTTTCATTTGTTATGGTTGTATTTAGTTATAATGTTTTAACTTAATTAGTTATGATTTAGGATTTAGAAATTAGAATGAAAAATTAATTTTACAGTGAAAGGATTTTATAATTAAGTCGATAAATTTAAAGTTAGTTTACTTTTGATTACTTTTAACTATTTGAGAACATTATATCCCCATTTCCATTACATTTAATATTAAATTTGTGTATCCAGAAAGTAAATTGGCCGTTAATAAACGTTATTAAACATTGCTTGATTTTTACCTAAAAGAATTAGGGTTCTCAATAACCTAAGTAAATGAAATGATAAAAAATCAGACAGGATTATTATTTAACTTATCAATTGCCTTTAATTGATCATATAAATCAAACACAAAATAACACCAAACTACTACTAACGAGACATTATAAATTGTTTTCTGTTGTCCTATTGAAGAACATAATTAAGTCATAAGATTTACTTCATTTTTAACACATGTCATAGTACACTGTATTAACTAATTCATCTGTAGTAATTGTCTAGGTTACAGTAGTAAAGGTAACTCTAATCGCAAACAAGGTCTCCTTCAGGCCAATGCAACGTTTTGCTGGTAAACGCCAGTTCAATAATTCTATTTTCACATGTCAAACTTTTATTATTTTTAAGAAATGAAAGTGGAAGAGGCACTATTAATTATAATTAGGAGAAAATAAAGAAAGGGAGTTTACATTTTACATAGCTGATGGGCAACACCCACGTTCAGCGTACGTTGGGGTAGTCATTCCCTTTGTCCTAATGACGTCTTATTCACTTGCATATTTGCAGTTTCTCTCTGCTTTTCTCAGGTCTTCTCTCCTCTTTTTAAGGAGACGCCATTTTGAGGATTGGCTCAGTCTGGACAGCACAGTTAGAATCTTATGGGAAGAAAAAAGAAAAGCCAACCCTTATTTGGCCCATGTTAACTTTGGGCGCCCAAGTTGAAATTAGCAGCCGACTCTGCCATCCTCGAACACGGCACTGACCTGAGCTGACCTGAGCACGTATTCATGTGTTGTCTAATTTTTGCTGAATTCTTCATTTCGACAAGGAATTTGTTTAAACTTAAGACTTCATTGGCGCCAATCGTTGATGGAAATTAAACATATTGTAGGGAGAGAAATAATAGATTTTAGGTACACTGATTGGCCAAAATTATTTTGTTGGCAAGTTAAAAATGGGTTTAAAAAATTAAATATGATAGGTAGGAAAAAAACAAAAAGGTGGACTTGTATGTTAAGGGGTCCTGCGTTTAAAAAAAAAAGAAATTTAATTATAGATATATTATTTATATACAGAAATTTTAAGTGATAATGTCTGTGCTAATAAAAATCGAATTAATTTAAAATTTACGCCTTTGGTAATTGAATAAGCATTTTTTACAAACATTTTCGTTAGTCACATAAATATAATTAAATTTAAAAATCCTAAAAAATGTTCAATGTATATTTATTTTATTTGGTGTATGTCATGCACAGAAAACCTGTTTGATTCTTATTATGACCATCTTGGTACTTATTAATCTTTTGGTGTTGCTGCCAGAGAGGAAGGTGTTGCTGTTGCCAATGAGGAAGGTTTCATTGGACGAAGGTGTCGCTTCTTGAGGAACGTTAATTATTTTGAGCATCATAAATGGAAAGGGTAAACGCAGTGTACATATATACCTTGAAGTACAATCTCATCTGGAATAATCAAATAAAGAGCGGCAGAATATTGAAAAAAAACCAAAAACATTTAGAATATCAAAGCATATAATATTTATATACAGTGAGAGAGAGAGAGAGAGAGAGACAGTGTGCTTTTTATTATTATTTATTTATTTATCTATTTATATGCTCCTTGGTGTTTAGATTAAAAGGTGTTTAGATTTAAAAGTTTTTAGATTAAAAGGGTGTTCAGATTTATTTTAAAAAAAATTTTCAAATGTCACCTTAACAAATATTTTATGTATTCGGGGGAAAAATTGCTTGTTGGAAGACAAGCCACTTTTTTTAAAGAGTATAAGTGGGATTACTAAGTTATGGCAAAAGGATAGCAGAACGAATGAGAGTTGTTAAATGTTATGTGCCTCCTCCTTTTTATTACTATATATATATATATAAATTTCAAATTATTGTAGGACGGGTCTCAGGACAGGGCTGTAGCTCGTTGATCTTGAGCTCCTAGCAAAACTGTCCAAATTGCGCACCCTAGTGGACACGGACCAAATGAACTCTTTTTTTCCATTCTCCTTCAACCCTTCCCCCACTCTAGTAAATTCCTCGCGCACTTCACCTTGTAATGAATTCTTTCACAAGAAATCCAACGCTCAATTTATTACTTTTTAATAAAAGGTTTCAGAAAAAAGAAATTACATTTTGTGGTGAGATGATAATTTTTTATGTAATTCACTGTAAAACGATTCACACATAGGCCAAAACGATACATAGAAATTATTCAAAACTTTCACATACTCTGACTTCTTTCACAATGATAACTTTATATTATGGTATTATATTAAATTAAATTTCTTTCACAATATCTGCTATCGTCCCATTTCTGTCATTATAGTTGTTTCCTATATTGCATTTATTTTTCTCATCAGTTTAATTTAAGATGTTGTAACGATTTATTACTCATCTCCATTTGTATGGGCACAGAATTTTTAGAACTCTGTTTAAAAGATTTTCTGATGAGACAATAATCGACAGTTTTATTTATAAACACATTTTTTGTAGATATTTCCCCTTTTGAGTTATTTCAGCCGATTTTATGCCTCGATCTCTGGGTAAGCGTTCCTTTGCACTGTTGGGAGTCGAACCCGGATTAACAGCGCACTAGGCGAACGCGTTACCACACTGCGCCACCGCGGGTTCTTAAGAAGTGCAATTTTCTCGAAACAACGTAGATTCATTGCCCTATAGTGGAGAAATGGTACCGCATGTGCTTGTGGTGCTATTAACCTCGATTCGACTCGCAATGGTATTGTAGAACGCGTGCAATTTTTATGCCTAACACGGTCAGGGGTTTGGTTCCTTTGGTACTGGAGATTCGGATTTCTCGGAAAGCTGAAGATTCTAGAAGAGGATGATCTTTGTTGTCTTTGCGCCATAAGAACGCAATCTTTCTGCTGCAGTAAAGGTTGAAATTTATGCTGGAAGTCCTAAGTGTGCAAGAATAAATCAAATCGATTCAATCTCCCTAATTCAATCTCTTTCTCCGATGCGGGCGGCCCACTTTAATAAGAAAGTTCAGACAAATGGATCGATATTTGTCTAGATAGGACAGTCTTAAAAAAGTATTGATGCATTTAAGTGATAAGATATTATTTCGATGCAGAAACTACGTTACATTTTGATATATCTATCAACCTCCGTAAACTAGCTTTTATCATATTTTATCTTTCCTGGTTATTTCACGTAAGTTCCAGACTTTTGTTGGGATCTAATGAAGACAAATTTGAGAAGCCTTTGGCCCTAAAGAGAGTGTTACGGGAATTTCTGGAAAGGGGATTTTGGGCTCACTAAGCTGCAATTGATTCTCAGTATGCTTGATTGCATGTAAACGTACAGGGCGGGCATAAAATAAGTTAGCCTATTCAGAGTATTCTACAGCCGCAACCCATAGGCGGATTGATACCAAGATTTCCAAGCTTACTATTCAAAGCATGCGCTCAACGATTCTGCAATAAGACAAATTAGTTACGAGATCGTCCAATAGAAAAGAATTTTAGAACTTTATGCACAGAAACAGAAAATAAAATGATGAAAAACACATTTCTTTCACAAAAGTAATACCAGACGTTTGAACCAGTGATGTGATTTTACTCAATATGTTTCCCATTACAAATGTGTGTGTCATTTGAAGACGATAAACTGTATGCTCAATCTCTTACTGCAAGCGATCACCCTTGATATTTCTCACATGTAGCGTAATACTGTATTTTAGTTATGCTAAAGTTGCAATTGTTTTACGATACATAGGGCTTAATTTCTAACAAAAAAAAAGTGCAGGAGCCCTAATATTATGATACATCGATTAAAAAATCGAATGGCTGCAAAAGAATCGATAAATCATATCAATTGTTTATATCCATTTTTCTGGACAACAAAATGCTTGACCTTAATCTCAAATTTATTACTTTTTCATGACAGCGTCTATTTAGGGGTTCTGGCTAATATTTAAATAATCGCCAAAAATGAAAAAAAAATACCAGAGCCCGGTACCGGTGGGCTCCCGCTCAATTTAAACGCTGACGATAGATCATATTTTTAGACATTCCCACAACCGCAAATCGTACAGAGTTATGCCAGGAGAACGTGCGCCAGGCAGTGGAGGACATGTTATTAATTGCTTGGTCATTGGCAAAGTGTTGACGCTATAAATTTTTCACAAACCTTTCACGATATTGAGGTACGCCACCTTGCATAAAAGAGGTTGAATTTCACACACACAAACACAGGCCCAGCGAGGCCATATAAGTGAACTAGGCGGCCGCGTAGGGCCACATCACGACATTAAAGGTGCTTAATAGGATACGTCATTCGATCTAAATGGATTATTGCTTGCTCTGGTGTCGCTGATGGTTATCTTGGATATTTCAGGCAAAAATAGAAAATAAAACGAAACAATACCTTCAAAGAGAAAGTTTGAGGATTCTTCCCTCATTTTACAATATTGTTGTATAATATCTTATACGAAATTAATTTTAAGAGCAAAGTACTCAATGCAAGGAGTTTGACATACTGCAGTAGAAGCTAAAAAGCAGCTGTTTAAACCAAAAACATTTCCAAAAAATTGCAGATGACTTTGGATTCGAGAAGATGTTGATAACCACTGTATTTGGATTCCTATACAATATTCACGAATTAGGGAATAAATCTACCAAAGTTTGTTTTAAATACTGTTAGAAAAATCTATAAATCGTTTAAACTAAAGACATTGACTCTACTGAGCTATGCAGTGAATTGCAAACCGTTGCAAAAAGAGTGCCTAAAAATGCAACATCATAGGACGATTTAAATTTATAAATTCATTCCACCCTGAATTCGGGCAACCCTCACAGACAATTTACTTTCGAAAAAGAAAACATCGGTTCAGTACATTTCCTGGACGTTTTATTGCATAGATCGTTGTCCGGGTTCCAAATTAGTGCCTATCGGAAACATTTTGCTATTAGCCTCCCGTCTCATGCTGCTTCAGCCCATCCACAAAGTCAGAAGATGAGCACGTTTTACTGGTTGGTTTCACGTGCTCTGAAATTTTATCGTCTGAAGAATTAGTCGAGATTGAACTTAACCATACTCGTAAGATTTCTCGAGATCTCAGTTACAATCCTACCATTATTGATGACGCTTTGAAGAAACTCACTAGACCCAAGCTGTGCAGTACACTCTTGATTGATTCCTCTCCTTGTAATTTTATCAGCATTCCATTCGTTCCACGAATTTCTTCAAAAATTGCTTCCATCCTCCGTAAATTTAATTTCAAGGTCACTTTTACTCCAATCAATAAACTCGGTTATTCCAAACTCAAGGATATTATTCCTGATTGCAATTATTTTGGAATTTACTCCATTCCATGCCAGTGTAATCGTGTTTATATTGGTCAAACACGTCGGGCCCTTCGATTTCGTCTTAAAGAGCATGAAGCCTACGTGCGTAAACAACAACTGGAAAAATCTGCTTTGGCCAAACACGCCTGGGAAGCTGGCCACAAATTTTCTTTCGACAAGGCCCATCTAATAGAGAAAGTTTCTTCACCAGCCGACCTCAATTTCTTTGAAGCCTTCCATATTCTTTCGCATTCCTCTTCTACTGTTAACGATCAGCTTCCGTTCAATTCCATGTCCTCTATTTGGAGAAACTTCATTCGTCCCATAGCAAAAGACGCGGCTACGGACCCACAACTGGTTTACCCGAACTAATTTTGGACTAGCAATTTGGCATCGATAGTTTTTCTAGCATGTGTGTCACATTAGTGTAACTAGGGTTCTGAAGAAGGAAGCCTAAACGCGCTTCCGAAATAGCTATAAACCATCGTATTTATTTTAACTGTGTTAATGTGTTTTATTTTATATAGGGTTTACGCGCAGTGAGTCGTGTATCTTTATTATAACTACGATACTACGTTATTAAATAGGCATTATACAGTAGCATTGATTACCTTATCTGTAGATGATACGTTCCAAGAGCAACCGCGGATGATAGCAAAACGTAGCCTAGTGAAATTAATTGTCTTATTTTAACACATATGCATACGATAAAGTTTAATTGGTAAATTGTGCACAATAACCCATTACTGACATTAAGTAATACACATAACAATATGCATAACATATTTTATTTTCGAAGATAGTTATACAAAATCTCATTAATACCTGTAGGCACGAAAAGGGAGAGGTGAGTAATAATACCTGTAAATAATATCGATACCAAAGGGGCTAAAATTATACAGAAGTTTGAGAAAAGCATTTTTCTCATTTATCGGACAGAAACATATCTCCATAAAACACATTTACTATGTTTTTGTCCTTTGCATTATTGTACTAATGTTCTTTCTCTAAAATAAACGGGATTTTAACGTTTTATCTTAACTCTCAGGCAGTGGCTGTTCTAGGCTGGGAGGAGGGGGGAGTGCCATGGCCCTCTAAATATAACCGGATTTTATTATATTGCCCTTGTGCAGGGGCAGGAAATTGTGCCTCTCAAATTTTGTCTAGAACCACTATTGCCCTCAAGGTTACGGTGGGGCAATGTAGAATATCGTGTATATGCATAGTTAAAATACATCTTTCCACCAAATTTCACCCAAAATATTTTCTGTTGGTAATATTAAGATCGTTTAAATATGAAAATTAAAAAACAATCATAATAGAAATTAGGCAATAATATGAAAAATTTTGAAGTTCGTGAAATTATGGAAAAAAAATCATGAAATCGTCGGAAAAAACCCCATAAAATCCACGGAAAACCTAGCGGAAATTCACCACTCGGTAAATTAACTGCCTTAATTATAACCTCCGTTAGTGGGGATGTAACATACACACACACACCCCTTAGGTCTTTCCTGGGTGTGCCTCTGTTCGCAAGGAAATTGCCGTCCACCATGGCGACCAATTTTGGGCAATTTTTAAAATCACCACACCACCAACAGCGGGCTGTAGATCCGCCCATGTCTCACCCTGTATATTAATTGAACGGTCCCATTAATATTATGGTGCATTAAAGATAACCTACATGCATTCGTGGTATGTAATAAAAGTACAAAACATTCTATATGGAATTTAGGCGATAGTGACAATAACAAACATAGAAATTGATACATCTATCACTTTAATTAACTGATAATATTAACCTCCGTATTGCATGACTATATCTTATAACAGTGGTTCCCAACCGGTGGTCCGCCAAAGAGTCCCAAATGGTCCGCGAGACGGGTCATTATTTAAAAAAAAATTACCGAAAAAACTTATAAAAATTATTATTAAATATTAAAATTGAATATAAAAATGAAACTGATGGTATATTTGTAGTATTCCGCCCCCACTCTTGAAGAAAATCTGTCTATGCTGTTGCATGTAGGGATTTTCCATTGCCGCCACTAGGGATTTCACTTTGACAGCACTGCTTTGTTTGGCTTCACTGTCAGCAACGCTACTTTATTTACTTCTATACATCTACATATCCCCACCAAAAAAAGCCCCTGTTCCCTTTTTTTTTAATAAGGGAACTCAGGGGTTTCAAAACATGAAAAACAATCAATATATACAACTTTCTAAAATGTAAGTTGTAAATTAAATATCAAAGATACCAACTTCATTTTCAACGTGAGGATAATAAATATATTAATATTTAACCTTGTGTTAAAAAAAATCTCTTGTTTGTTTTTTAAGTAAACAACTTCATACACCTTTTTTACTTTCTTCGAAAACATACATGTTCCTTGCGTGCATGATATTATGGTTACTTTTGATTGTAACATAATAATAATGACACCATTCTACAGAGAAGGACTTGTACTTTAATATGAACCTCAAACAAGTATGTCGTAAAGTAAAATATTTTTTATTAGATTTTAAAACCAGCGAATGGAAAAAGAGGAGAAAATTTTTCAAGACATATATAGACAAAACTAATTAAATTTTCATTTAATTAACACAATTCTACTTCATTTTATGCTAAGTAGTAGTTCGAATGTTCCTGTCAAATTTTATCAGAATATATTAGATGGTTTCAAACTTATCATACGCGAAACATGGAAATTTCAAGTTTTGAGGAAAAAACGTTTCGAATTTTGCGGAACAAAAAATTTAGGAAAATATTGCATATACTTACCTTTCCCTACGATTAGAATTTTTGAAGTATCTCGCTTGTTTCACGGAAACCAATAATTTTGGTATCAAAATGCCCAAAAATAACTGATCTTTCCGATAAAGCAATAGAATATCATTGTCTGAAAATTTAAAACCCCTAAGTCCCCTTAAGGTCTTGCAGTCAATTAATCAATTCGTGTGGGGAATAGGATTTAGAGGTCATTCGAGGGTGGGCGATTGATAACGATTTTTTTTTATCAACTTTATTTCGGGTGGTTAGTAAATGACAATAATATAACAAGAAGTGATATTTATGGTGGGACAAATATTGAAATATCATTGATAACATAACATAATCATAATGATAACAACCCGGGCAGTAATGGGTAAAGATGTGGGTCTGATAGAGCCCACACTGTCCGAGAGTAAGTTTTATAAAATAATAACGCAAAGTAATATGTCAAATATAATCACACATTGAACAAATGTAATGAATGGGTACAAAGCTCCAACAGTGACACAGAGTAAATTTTCATGTAAGTACATGAACAAACATATTTGTGGAATTAAGCAGGAAAATTGAAGAGAAGATATAAAATTATTCTGCAATAAAAAATTTAAGAACATTATTTTTGAATTTTGAGTATAAAGTAATGAATTTTGTTGTTCGTGGAACAGAGTTCCATATTTTTGGACCAGCATATCCCAATTTTTTCCTAGCCAGACTGGTCCTCGTGTGGTGAAGTCTATAATTTTCTCTAGACGATGTTGGATAACGATGATGAGGTGAGTGAATGTCAATAAAGAAGGAATTGGTGTTGTGCATTATATTATTGAACATTAATAGAGGAAGCTTATAGTTCAATAATTTGTTTATTGGTAAAATATTATATTTACGCATTATTTCAGAGTTAGAGAGTTGTGAGGTATGTTTAAATTTTAATGATTAAAAAAAATATTTTGAAGTGTTTGAAGTCTACGTATGTTTATTTTTAGTGGTGAATCCCCACCTTAGGTGGTAGTAGTATACATGAGAAAAGATAAAAGAGTAATACATATCAATGAGTTTGTTTATTGGGAGAAAATCACTGATTCTACACATAATCCTTGTATTTCTGCCAACAACAGAACAAATATTGTCTATTTGATGATCCCATTTTAGGCTGGACTGTAGTGTAATACCTAAAGTTTAGTTTCATTGGGCAGTTGCACAGAGTCATTTCCGATATTTAAAGAATGTTGAGAATTGTTTTGTATGTTTTTTGAATTTTTAAACAGAAAGCATTTAGTGTTGTTAGTGTTTAATGTAAGGTGGTTGTTAGTAAAAAATGAGGTAAATTGTTTGATATCATTTTGAATTGGAGCAAAAAGTTTATTACAATCCTAACTTCAGTAAAAAGGGCTTGTGTCATCAGCAAATCATATTATTTGCGATTGTGTTGGAGTAAAGAACAAATCGTTGGTGTAAAAAATGAATAATAAAAGTCCTAGAGTGGAGCGTTGAGGACCTCCACATAGAGGTCGCATAGTATTCGAAAAGCAAATATTAACGTATTTTATTCTATTAGTCAGATAGTTTTGAAAATGATACCTCATTGGACCTTTACCTTGCATCTTTTCAATGTTAAATTTTCATTCAAGGTGGGTGATAGGCAGTCGCCCAGAGGCGGACGCAGCAGGGGAGGTTACAGGGGTCATGACCCCCAAATATATTTTTTCACTGTAAAAAATTCCAACTTTCATGATAAATGAAGGGTGTTATTCCAAGACCATGGCAAATTCTGTTCGTGGCACAAAAAAAATATATAAAAATTACCTATATGTTATTTTTATGAGCTAGATGATGTTGACTTTATGGGTCCATATATTGTGCATAGATATAAAGACATAGTCAAAAATATAAATATGAAAAAAATACAATAAAATTATAATTTCTGGAAAAAGCTTAAAATTCTGGTATTGAACCGTATATACCTAATTTACGGCTGGTAGTGAAGTGGTAAAAGGATGCCACTAAAATGAAACGATGAAATGTTGACAATTCACGTAAAAAAATAACTAATTAATGGAAAATATTTAGCAGAATTGCCACTCTAGATGAAAGAGGAGTCAATTGGGATTCAAAACCATCTTTAAACGGAGAAGAAATACAAAGTACATGCTAACTGGAATCCATACTACTTGATTCCAAATGCTCTACTATTTGTTTCGAAGAGGAATATTTTCTCAGGATTTAAACGTGATACGAAAGCCCTGGGATTATTCCAAAGAAGCAGAGAATAAAAAAAGGCTTCCGGTTTCCTAAAGAACTTTTTTTTTTTATGTTTTGCGTCACAGAAATTTAGTAATCTCTCAACCTTGACATCAATGGAAAAAATGCGGGAGTTTTTTTGGGGCTCAGAACGAATTAAAACAATCTTTCGTTGAAGAGATTTAAGTTTTGAGGAGATTTTTTATTTCGTTAATAACTAGTTATTTGAAAGTAAGGCATGCTATAATGACTTCGAAAAACAAAATTCAAATGTAGAAAAAAATGTTTTTAAGCAAGGCGTTTTTTTAAGAGTCTATCAGTACACAAATAAAAAGATTGTCTTTGGTAGGATAAAATATCCGAAGGGGATTTCTTTGAAGATGCGGGCAATTTGCTCCATTCAAGTGGATCCTTAGAACGTGACGCCATTTTTTATTATGCAGAAGTTTACAATGTCGTTAATAAAAGTCATTAATATTTTTTTTTTTTATCGGAATCGTGTAATAATGACGATAGTTAACAGCTCACTTTTTTTTTTAAATTGAAGCATTTCCCGTATTGTTGTTCGTATGAAAGCGTTAAGTGGCTTATTAAAGAGCTTTATTCGTGTGTATATCTTTGATTCTTGGAGCTTCTTATTTTTAAAAGATTTTAAATCGCAAGTCTGTCGCCAAAGATTCAAGCTCCGTATATTTGTTTCCTTATGAATGAATGATGTGTTCATAATCTGGTTAAGATAGGTATATTGTAGTTCAGAGAAAATATTTGAAATCATTTTTAAAATTTTATTTGACATCGGCTCTTCTATTCTCATCGGATTTTATCACGTGTTCGTTTTTAGTACTTTTAACATACTTTTTACCTTTGAATGATGTTTAATTTTCATCATTTACTTTAAAACCATACTTACGGTTTCCTCTTCTTTAGCTTATAACGACATTTGTTTCCGCTTGAACCATGAAATTTCGGCCAACCAACCAACGCTCTATTATGATGGCATTATTTATTAATATTTATTTTTTATTATCATAATATCACAGTCGCAGTTGAGTAGCGTTTTTTAATACAGCTTCTGTTGGTATTAACCATACTCTCTTGTCTTTGTCGTAGTTATTTTCTAGTTTTTGGCGGTTTATTTTTCCTATTTAGCCAATTCTGCATTTGTAACGCGTTTGCACTATTCTTCTCTAGCTAGACTTTGCATAAGGCATTCTGGTCTCACCCATAAACATCTGTTGGAAGAAAAACCAGCACCGATTTGCCAAGTGTGCAATGAACCCATCAGTATTTTACATATTTTAACTTAATGCCCTTATTTTAAACTTGTTCCTACTCTTAACTCTTCATCGCTCTTTAACATTTTAAACAACCCTGCTGATCACACACGTCTTTAATTTTTAGAGATAACTTGCTTTTACGATAGTCTTTGATTTTTTGTCATGTTTGACGCGGTGTAACCCTGATGCTCTTTCAACATAAAAATCCAAACGTACAAAGCTATTATACTCCAAACCAATGTTCCTCAAAGTGTGTTCCTCCGAGTGGTTTCTGTGGTCGTGGAACCTGAGGGCATCCGCAACCATAGGGTTTCGTGGAGCCCTACAGGGATCCCGAAAGCAATTTGTTGAACATCCCCGACAATTCCAATAAAATCTCTAAATTCTCTAATTTTTCGCCACGACAGATACTTAGATAGTTACCTAATCATACACAATATCCAGCAACAATAGAAATCATCACCTCTCTTTTATACGACTCTCGAAGTTTGCCTTTAGGATAGTTATTATTGATTCCAATATCTTGGTATATCCTAAGAACCGTGGATACTTCTGTGTCAGAGTATGGGCTATTTACATTATTAATATTCATTAGGTATTCTTGCATTTGACAGAAAAGGATTAGGACGGACATTAGAGTTACCTACGTCTTTCTGTGCGGCATTTGATTGTTTAGATGGTACTGGTGAGTACAACATTCCTGTCGAAGTAGAATTTTTAATTTGGGGAACGTTTAAATATTACGTAAGCATTATTTTGTCCATTTCAACTCCCCCCAGTAAGCAAAAAATAACACTGGCTAACAAAGGAGAATAAGGCAAACGATACCCCCCACCACAACGTAACACTTGACAAACCCTTGGCAATATTTCAAGTACCCTGAATATGATTAATTATGTGTCATTAATGTTGATGGATGTAATACATGGACTTCACTTTCGGCAGATGGAGTTTTCATATTTTATTGGTTAACCGATATTGTTTTAGTGCAATTGTAGAAAGTATGTAACGTATGCAATAGCGCCTAAAGGACAACGTATTTATTATACAGAAAAAAATATGTGCAAGTGGCAAAATCGCTTTCTCAATTCTGAAGGACTTGATTTCAATTATGATATAATTTCATTCCTTTATCTCTCCTTCTAGCAGTCTGATATGACATAAATGTTTGCACATCATGAGGAATTCTGCAGCTTGGAAAGTGCTGATGGTGGCGGCTGTGATGCCTTTGATATCGGTTGACGGCGATAAATATGGATGTCCACAGTTGCCCAACCCAAAGCCATGCATATGCACGGTCAAGTCCAAGGGATTGGACGTTTCTTGTGAACTAACCAATGCTGAAGAAATCGGAGGCATATTGACAGTGATAGCGAAGAATAATTTTCCGGTATTTATGAATTTTTTACTGCATTGAAAAAGCCGTGATATTTTTTCACACAGTAATGTCATTGCACTCATGTAAAACAGTGAAAAGTATAATATTAAAAGATTGTGGACAAAACATCTCGCACGTCTCCTGAAGCTGAACTCATACTTTAGTTTTAAGCTATTTTATATTTTATGATTAGAGCCCGAATAACATACTATGTGCGTTTGTAATTGTATATTTTAGCGTTAGTGCATATAAATGAACAAGAAGCGATGAAATTTTATAATAAATGTAGGCTAGGTTTTATTAATTTTTTGTTTTAAGGGTTTTATTAATTTTAAGTAGTGGGTTATTAGAAAAATTTTGTCACAATCCTAAAGTTAAACTTTTCTTTTGTTCCTTTCTTAGCGAAAAGGCTATTTATAAATGCACACGTTTAATTGTGCCCTGAAGAGCCATAAACTAGTTATAGATGAATTAATCATTACCCTTTCTGGGAGATGGAAGAGTTTAGTTGTGCGGGACTGGCAGTTGTCTTAATAATGCCACTAATAATAGTGATAATAATAAAATAACCACTGGGAACATGAAGCAAAAAAGTGACAGAAAACGCCCAACTAAAACTCTTTTGGGACTTTCAGCTTCCATCAAACAGGCATTTAGAACACAATACACCAGACATAACATTGGTGAAGGAAAAACAGGTATTTATCATCGACATTGCAATACCAGATGACAGCAGAGTTAAAGAGAAGGAATTCGAAAAAATCTCCAAATATCGTGACCTTGCAATAGAAATTAATAGACTCTGGAAAAAACAAATAACAGTCATCCCGATTGTGATAGGTGCACTGGGGGCCATCACACCTAATTTAAAAAACTTCCTAGAAAAACTGGACATTACTGACATAACGACAACAGACCTACAAAAAACTGCCTTACTGGGCACCGCCTATATATTAAGAAGATACATGGACAGTTCTCAGGTTTCTGGGTGAGACTTGAACTAAACTACGAACTCCAGATCAAGAGGATAGTGATTATCTCCTTGATGCTGTGTAACACAACAATATATAACGGACATAATAATAATATATTCCTTGTTATTATATACATCGGGGGACTTTAAAAGCAATTTGGTTGGGAAATGAAAAAAGGGCAGTAGACATGCTAGTAACGGGACTCTCTTTCCGGTAAAAAAAGCAAGGGATTGTGTTCGTAACCTATAATAAGAACAAATAACAATTGCTCGTAAATTGCACGTAAATTGCTCGTAGATCTGCTCGTAAAGGTCAATATTATTATAAAGAGATTAACACGCACTGGAGTATCACTTAACAGTGTTTATGAGCCTTGACTCGAAGACGTCAAAGGTGAAAGTTGAAGAGTGGTCCAAAGGTGGAGACTTTGGGAGCTGTAGAGTGAGATTTTGTTTCCTTGTTAGGACTCGGAGCACAGGTATTCCGAAAGATGTAGCCAAATTTTGAGTTGTCCACCACATGTGTTCTTGTGAAGGAGATCAAACAGGAAATGAAGACAAGAAGGAGAGCAAAATGATGAAAAACTGGAAAGAGCAGGGGAGGGTAGAACGGAAAACTAAGGGAGAATGAAGGCTAGGAGAAAAAGAAGGAAGATTAGATTAAGTAAAACAAACATTCTTACAATCATAGGGGAAAATTCTACATCAATATCTGTCAGCAATAGACGTTGAAGATCATATATGTAGGATTAACCACCCATAAAATTTTATGAATAATGTTTAATACTCTTAATAAATGTAGAAGGAACCAGGTCGGGACATGAAATTGCCATTGAAAGTGAGACGACGAAGTTTAACGAAGTCTAAATTTAGAATGTCACGAGAGGCACAGTATAATATATTGTTATAAGAAGTATGCTGTATAAAACATATCATTTTTGAATACGAAATAATTTTAATCGGATATTTGAAAACAAAAATAAATGTGTTTGTTTCAAGATGCAGGCTATTTGTTTTTCAAGCAACTGAAAAAATTATTCAAGTCCATATTTTTACATTTTAGTGGATGTTGTTTCATTTTAAATGCGCATTCGTGCATATTTTAGACTTTTTTTATACATATTTGGATTCATATTTTCCTGTTTTTTTTAATGCACATAATCCAAGCTATACTTATGATGAATCATTTACGTTATATCTTTTCAAATTTGTGTTCCATGAATTTTCTAAAAATTAAATTGATGATATGATACTTAATTGAACACATTCTATTAAGCAAAAAATATTTATTTTCTTAAAAATTGCTAAATCCAAAATCGTGATTTAAATAATTATCTCTAAGCAACAGATCAAAGCAAGCTCAAAGAACATTTCTGATAAGAGCTCAGGGAGGTTCAAGTATTACGTAATCAATATTTTGGGTATTTCAACCTCGCCCTCCGGTAAGCAAAAATTAACATTGGCTAACACAGAAAAATAAGCGCAACGACAACCCACTCCCCAATGTGCTTACATAATACTTGAAAACATCCCTCATTTATTAATTTTTCTTTTAGCAGAGCCAGCTTTAGAAATTTGGCTGCAATGAGCAGGGAATTGCAAATATATTTTTATTTGAAGGTCTAGACCAGTGGTTCCCAACTGGTGGCTCGTGGACCACTGGCGGTCCTTGAAGGAGTTCAAACAAAGTGGTCCGTGAGACAGGCCATTATTTAAAAAAAATCTTATAAAAATTAGTATAATTAAATATTAAAATTAATTATAAAAATGAAATTGATTGCATATTTGTAGTATTTTACAATCTGACGGAACTTCAGAAAACGGTTCGTATTAAAAGTAATTCGTCTTAAGCGTGTTCGTCTTAACGAGGTTTGACTGTATTATCATTAGATTTTATTATTTCTTTTTCTGTTTATTATTTCTTCTTTTTTTTCCCAAAGAATTATTTTACAAACACATTTTCCCCAAAAAAGACCCGGGTCCCTTTTTTATTAAGGTCTTACTGTCAACTCGTGAAAATTTTTCGAAGTGGTCCGCGGCTTAAATTGAGTTGGGAACCACTGGTCTAGACAGGGGTAATAATATCGTCGTTGGAAATACTACATTAGTTTTTCATAACTTCCATATTAGAAAATTAAATGTGATATCATGACTTCCCTTTTTTGTTGTACCTTCTATCGAAATCATGTCTTCGCCTATTTGGGGCGGCAGAGATCAAATCTAAAACTTGAAAAGGGATATTCAAAAAAAGATGAGATACATGAAGAGTTGTGGCAAACTATTTGCAGATTTGTGACAAAGGTTGGTTCATGAGCTTGGACCATTGAAAATACCAGAGTAACTCAAAAAAGGAATTGCTTGGAGTAAATTAAATGGAAGTCGGGAATAGGTAATATACTATACCTTTAGTTGACACAACAGTAGTAGACAATAGCCTGCCTTCATCTATTGCAGCGGTTCTTCAACTGTGGTCCGCAGACCCCTAGGGGGTCCGCGAGACTCACCCAGTGTTCTACAAAGGTTCGAAAAAATACTAAGACAAGAGCATTTACTCTTTAATGCTAAGAATAAATTACGAGGGAACGAAAAATTCCTTCCTCAAATGGTGAAAATCAACGATGAAACGCTAGAAATACGCATGATGCAAATTCTGGGCTTTAAACTAATTCTTGGGGGTTAACGAGGGCGACTGATCTCTGAAGGGGGTCCGCGGTCTAGGAAAGTTAAAGAACCGCTAGTCTATTGCTAAAGCCAGCCATTTGAGTCAAGAGATTTATATACACTTATATGTACACATTATAAATATGCAAATCATCTGTATAATACGTTTGCTATATCATATACATATAATTTTCAAATATTTAATTTACAATTGAATCTTGCAGAGTTTGTTATCATCACTCACATTAACAACATCTATATCAATTATTACTTTCAATATTTATATTGTTTGAAGATACATAAAACGCGTCATTTTAGATTGAAAGTCTTTTACAGAAACTTTTAAATGATTTCAATTTCCTTTTTGTCGATAGATTTGGTATTTGAAATTCCGCAACAGCCAAATCCCTGTCTTCAAGAATGATCTGTTGAGAGATTTAAAAGTAAATCATTTCATCACCTGGAACAGCAACGTCACTCGGGTGGAAGATAATGCGTTTCTTGGAATTGTCGATTCCCTCGAATCGTTGGATTTAGCCCAAAATAGATTAGAAAGAGTTCCAACCGCCGCCTTAGAAAATCTTGCAAATCTGGCGTCGTTGAATTTGAATTACAACCGCATTGAAGTTCTGCATGCTGAAGCTTTCCGCGGACTCATATCACTAGTAAGATTGTCTCTCTTCGGCAATCGCATAAAGACTGTGGACATTATGGCATTCGAGGGTATTGGTGGCAATCTGACGCAGGTTAATTTTGGAGATAACCGATTGACTTTTCTTCCCTCTCGGCCTCTCATGAACTTAACGGTCTTGCAGAAACTCCAAGTTCATGATAATAGTATTGTCCATATTATGTCTGAAGAATTTCAAGGCATGGGCGAGAATCTGGACGTCTTGGAAATTTCGAACAACAGAGTCGAAGAACTCCCAGAAAAGGCCTTTTCTAATCTGCAAATGCTTAATTCCTTGGACTTGGAGAACAATCTCATACGGCATATTCATCCTAAGGCTTTTGAAGGAATTGAAAGTAAGTGCTTACCATATATATCCTTTGGTGTAATTCAATTTACATGGATTTTCGCATATTTCACGACATTTTTTTTTATTTCTTTTTTTTTTCTCATTACATGGCATTCATAAAAGCTAAGGTTTATGCATTTAGTCTGGGCCAGGATGCTCCTTTTTGTCCATTATGGAAAGAATTAGTTCTTCGCCTCAATAAACAGGCCCATAAAAGCCCGTAATCGTCCTCTAAAGGGTCCTATTAAATGATTGTTATGGCCATGTGGTTTGTCTCGGATTTGATTTGTTGCGAGGGGAATTGCCCTTTTTCCTTCGAAAGGTAGCGCCCAGAAATATATGTATCTCGTCGGGTACTAAGGCAAAGAGTTTGGTAATAAATAGCGGAAAGCGAAAACATATGTATCAAGGGGCCATCTGGAGATCGTCGCATGGTATTAACATGTCTCTTCACTCCGTGAAAGCTTGCCCACAAATTGCACGGATCTGTAACTTTTATAGCTATTCTCACAAATTCATAGCCGTAATCTAGCTACACAAAAGATATGCGACATCGTAATCGCAATGCCTGAATTTTCATTTTTCCCTTTAGCTAATTCCTCGCTAATATTTCCTTAATCGGTATTATTATTATTATGGCAATTTTGAAAAGCTTCGCGAATTTAGGTGTTTTTAGATGCTTCTAGATTTATACATATAAATATCAAATTCTTCGTCCTAAATTTATTCGAGTTTCCTTTTAACAGTTTTGCAGGTAATTTAATAATTCGTTTTATTTTTTAGCGCGTTTTAGCAATTGGTATTTTGTTGTGGATATATACTTTGTGTATTACGGAGTATATATTTGAAGTACGCCTTCAGAAGAAAGAGATATGCATGCGATTTTAGAAAAGGTCCCTGAGGAAGATTCTAAAATCTCCTGCATATACATTTTTCATATTTAATTTGTTTCTTTTCATAAAAACAGTTTCATACATCCTTTTCAATATATGTTATTATTGTTCTAATATATACAGTGACTATTTTTATTATCTGTTTCTAATATGATATACTTTTATTAAAATTTAATTCTATGTGTGATATAAAATTTACATATTTTGTTTTACTTTCATGTTTTGTTACATAAACATTATTGATATTGCTAGAGGTATTTTCTTTGAAAACATACCATTCACATCATCATCAATCGTTTTCAACCCACAGTAGAATGGAAGACCCCCTATCATCACATATACATGTAATACGGTGAAAGAAATACAGGGGAAGGGGATTTAAACTCACCACGTTGGCCAGACGGATTGTCAAACTGGATCTACAGTTTAACGAAGAATCCGAACTTCGGTCACCACAGCTGATGTCCTGCATTAAGTCGAGACTCGCTGTGTCACCACCTCCACGGAGTGACATTGTGATGATGCAGTGGTAGGGTGTTTATCTAGCGTTCAATTATCCCGGGTTCAACTCCCAATGGTGCCAAGAATAAAAAGCTTACAAACTAATTGCTCTCTGTAGTCCGGAAGTTCGTTCCCTAGTCCATAAAAAGTCCAGGTTTCCCGGAAAATTGTAGGTACCGGCGCAGCATAACTCCTGGCTGTCATTGCGCCGTGAAACTTACAACCAAAGAATATTCTTCTCCCACCAGATAATTGAATAACGATTGAGCGATCTTAACAGGAAAAGCAATGCCCAAATAAGAAAAAAATGTGCGTAGAAAAAAGTTTTCTTTACAAGCTTCTCCCCTCCTTCTGTAATTCCTTTAAAGAGGTCGAAGGCTTATGTTCACCCCATTCGGGTCCGATGACTGTGGGTTCGATACCAATGGCAACTTGATTGGACGTAATTGTATTGTGGTATGATGACAATCACTTACCATGGTACCCTTTAATAAAAACAACTGACGAATATCGGCCTTTAGCTAGCACTTCAACTTTCAGATATCGAAATGATTATATAAACAAAAATGGTGATCATCAAAATGGTTAGATAAACAAAAATGGTGATCATCAAAATGGTTAGATAAACAAAAATGGTGATAATCGAAGTGGTTAGATAAACAAAAATGGTGATCATCAAAATGGTTAGATAAACAAAAATGGTGATAATCCAAATGGTTAGATAAATAAAAATGGTGATCATTGAAATGATTAGATAAGCAAAATTGGTGATCATCGAAATGATTAGATAAGCAAAAATAGTGATCATTGAGATGATTAGATAAGCAAAAATGGTGATCAATGTAGAAAAATGATTTACTTAATGCGATAGAAAAAGAATTATATATATGTTTACAGCATGATTCATGATAAAACAATCAACTTGACAATCAAATTGAGCATATCAGGCCTGTAATAAAGCCGGGGTCAGAAGGGGCGTGGCCACAGTTGCCCCATGCTTATGCCCCAGTTGCCCTATCCCGAGAGAGAGAATTAAAATGAATGCCAAAATGATAAGTACACAAAAGCTATGGGCAATGTTTCAAGGTTGTTATTTGACATTGTGTACAACTAACATTTCTCATCAACAGCAATTATTTCGAATGTTGTTTATATTTGGTCGCGCGGAAAGCAAGTGGTTTTCAGGGCCATCTGTTTTATTTTACGTTCCTCTCGATTTCACGAATTGATAGAATAACATTAATATTTTATTAATAATGTTAATAATTAATTAATTAACATTAATAATTGATTAATAATGTTTTTGTGTATCTAATTCATTCATACATGTAAATAAACTGATTAATGGATTGACTTATAATGAAGCCAAATTATCTTGTTTCACATATTGAAATTCAATCATAAAAAAAAAAAAAAAAAGTTCTGAATAATATCACGATGTTCGCATAATTCTTCTTCATTATTAATTAGTTTAATTTTTTTGATATATATATATATATATATATGGCCTGCAAAAGGGTTGCTGGTATCTAACTGGAAGGAGACCCACACGCTGAACGTATGTGACGATGTGTGGAACCGGCCAGGCCAGTAACCTAGTGTCCTACCCCGCCTTCAAGTGGTGCAGGCTGAGCTTTCTATTTATGTGGCAAATTAATATTTGCTACACGGATAGAAAGGCGGAAGGGGAGGGCTAATTCACCAACCCGTCTAGCCAGCGTGGTGAAATTATGGCTAATTCCTCCATTATGTTGACACACCAGAAACCATGGCCCCTAGTCTCCAGGTGCTGGAGTGCTCCTGATCAAGGCAGCGGTCAGTGTGGCATGAAAGCAGGGGGTGCTAAGAATCACTGGAATGGCCCAGGCTGCCGTTTGTTATTGACCTTGGCTACGTATAATGGACGATCCCTTGCTTCTGAAGCAAAACTTCAGGAATTGGAAGAGGAACTAGACAAGATCAAATGGGACATTGTAGGACTCAGTGAAATTAGAAGAAAAGGTGAAGAGTTGGTGGAACTGAAAAGCGGACATTTGTTTTACTATAGAGGAACGGAAACTGGAAGAACAAGTGGTGTTGGCTTCTTAATCAACAAAAGAATTAAAGACTGTCTTCTGGAAGTTGAAAGTACATCAGATCGAGCAGCGAGGCTTGTTGTTCAACTAACCCAGCGATACCAACTTCAAATAGTACAGGTATATGCACCAACATCAAGCCATACCGACGAAGAGGTTGAAGAATTTTATGAAGAAATCAAAGAGTTACACACCAAAGGGAAACAACATATCAAGCTCATCATGGGGGATTTCAATGCAAGAATTGGACAACAGGAACAAGGAGAGACATCGGTTGGTAAATACGGATATGGGGAAAGGAATGAACGTGGCGATCAACTCATCGAATTTGCAGAAGCTGAAAATCTTAGCATCATGAATTCATTTTTTAAGAAGAAACCGCAAAGAAAATGGACATGGAAACACCCAAATGGGGGAACTAGTGAAATTGACTATATCCTGGCAAACAAGAAATCAATTATTGAAGATTGCAGTGTACTGAACAGATTTAATACTGGAAGTGATCATCGAATGGTGAGATGTAAAGTGCACTTAAATACTAAATTAGAACGACAGAAGCTCATTAGGAAACAAGTAAGTAAGAGGGTGGATCTAATGAAACTGAAAGTAAATACCGAGGCATTCAAGTTGGAATTAAAAAATCGCTTTTCTGCACTGGAAGGACTTATTGATGAAAGTGATATCTCAGAAGCAAATGAAAACATTGTTAAGACAATAGTTGAAACTGCTGGGGAAATTGGTGGTGTAACCTGTAAAAAGCACAATAGCAAATTATCTGAGAAGACGAAACAGCTCATGAAAAGGCGAAGAGATATGAAGGTGGACAATCGAAATACCAGTTCCAGGATTGAGTACATAGAACTTTGTAAAACTCTGCGCAAAAGCATGAAAGAAGACATAAGAAAATTCAACTGTGAGCTAGTAAGGAAAGCCATTGAAAATAACAAGAGCCTTAGGGTTGTTAAAGGAAGTTTATCTGTTGGGAAGAAACACATCATTGCATTAAAAGGAGAGGATGGCACCGTAACAAGAAATAGGGAAGAAATACTTAGAAGAGTTGAAGAATTCTACAAAAAACTATATGAAAGTAACAGTGGATTAAACGAAGACGCCGAAATAGTCGAAGGAACAGCTCCTAAAATCTTAAAAGAAGAAGTTTCATTTGCAATAAAAAATATGAAGAAAGGAAGAGCCCCTGGTGATGATGGTATTACATTAGATATCCTAAAAGAAGCTGGAGAATATGTAGAAGACATACTTGCAAAATTCTTTACCAAATGTCTTAACAGCGGTAACATACCAAACCAATGGGATTCTGCAACAGTAATTCTTTTGCATAAAAAAGGTGATAAAGAGGATTTGAAAAATTACCGACCAATTAGCTTGTTACCTGCTATTTATAAAATCTTCACAAAAGTTCTAACACATCGCCTGCAGAAAAAATTAGATGCAGCTCAACCAAGAGAACAAGCTGGATTTCGAAGTGGATTCAGTACAGTGGACCATATTCAAGTATTAAGAGAATTAATTGAAAGAACACATGAATATGAACTTCCATTGTGTGTTGCATTTATTGACTATGAGAAGGCCTTTGACTCTATAAAAACATCAGCAGTCATCAACTCTTTAAGATCAACAGACATTGAGGATGTGTACATTGACATGGTGAAACGTGTGTATAAAAATGCAAGTGCAAAATTTCGGTTACATAAAGATACCAAAA